>CM053574.1:63625703-63751116 GCA_028646485.1 Cryptoprocta ferox
ATAGGGGGTGACGGGCATGGAGGAGGGCATTTCTGGGGATGAGCACTGGGTGTTATATGGAAACCAACTTGACAATAAAGTATAAAAGAAAAAAAAGAAATTCAAAATTATACATGAGATATGACCACATAAAAAAAATGAATGAAATCTTGCCATTTGCAATGACATGAATGGACTTTGAGGACATTATGCTAAGTAAAATAAATCAGACAGAGTAAAGCAACTGTATGACCTTACTTATATGTGGAATCTAAAGCAATGAAACAAACAAACAAACAGAAAGAACTCACAGATACAAAGAACGGCCAGATGTGCAGAGAGGAAATAAATAAAATGGGTGAAGGAGGTCAGAGCATACTTCTACTTATAAGATGAATAAATTCTGAAGAACAGTATAAAGTATGTTGATCATAGTTAACAATACTGTACTGTATATTTGGAAGTCACTAGGAGAGCAGATTTGAAAGTCCTCAGGACACACAAAAAATTATAACCATGTGAGGTGATGGATATGTCAGCTAACCTTAGTCATTTCACAATATACACATATATCAAATAATTATATTGTACGCTTTAAACTAATATAATGCTATATGTCAATTATATCTCAATAAAACTTGGAAAAATCTTTGAAATTAAAAAGGTTAGATACTGTCTTGTCAGTTTTGTACAGTACAATGTAAAACATTAGGTTCAAAATTAGTTAGACTTCAATCTGAATCCCAACCCTATCGCTAGATGTGTACACATCCACAAGTTATTTACCTCTCAGCTCTTACACGCCTTACAGACAAATAGTAAATAGAGCGCTCTCAACAATACCTGGGTCTTTAGAAGCAACTCAAAATGGCACTTGCTATTATTACTGCATCCTTTTCTACTTAGCATTAGACAAGTATTTTCCTCTAAGATATTTCTTCATAAATGTCACTCATAAAACATTTACCATTAATTTTACGTAATGGCATATGGCAGTGAATATCCAGATATCTGTGACATAGTTGGTAAGGAAGCAAAGTCTCATTGAGTACAATCTAATCACCCAAACTGGAATTACATAAAACAAACATGGGAAAATGTTCCAGAAGACGGCTAAACTCAACCAAATTAAGTTTATCTAATTGCTACAAGAGCAGAGACTTGCTATTTTCTAATAATAATATCTGAAACGTTCACCAATGTTAAGAATATAGCCATTTCCATTGAAATCATGTATGAATAACATATATTTGGCAATACCTACTGCTTTCTCCAATATCACTATGTGTCAAGTATTACTGATTAATACTAACAGGTAATGACACTGCAACATTCCATGAATGTATTTCCTGATGTGTAACTTAAGAGAATGTTGCCACCTGTGCATGTAGAAGTTTCCCTTCAAACTGAATAATCTAGGGGAGCATGGGCGGCTCAGTCAGTTGAGTGTCTGATGTGAGCTCAGGTCATGATCTCATAGTTCATGGTTTTGAGCCCCACACCAGGCGCTGTGCTGACAGCTCAGAGCCTGCAGCCTGCTTCATATTCTGTGTCTCTCTCTTTCTGTGCCCTCCTTCACTCACACCCTGTCTCTCTTTCTCTCTCTCAAAACTAAAACATTTTAAAAAGTTCTCAAAAATAAAAAAAAATAAAATGAATAATCCATCTGAACTCATTAAAAATAAAAAGTAAAATGAATAATCCAATAGAATTCATTAAAAATAATTCAAAATCTAATATCTATATTTCCAAACATCTCTAGGAAAATACATAATGAGAATCAATCCATTCTCTTGCTACAATTTTTTTTACAATTCCAAATGACTGGAAAATCAAAATTCACTATTTGGATATTCAAAGTCTTCAATAACTTGGTTTCATCTATCATAATCATCCTCACATTCCACCATAAACCACTCAGCCTACTCTGTGTTCTACCATGAAACCATGTCTGTTTATGGATCATAAACACACCCTATATTCCCTTGATTCTATCCCTTTAAATCATGCCTTCTCACATTCTATCAGCATGTCCTGCTCACCCCTCTGAAATTTATGTATTATCTTAGAACCCTAGGAAATGTTTTTCTATGAAGAATTCCTAAAGTTTTTGTAGCTGAAATTAATCATCCTTTCACAAAACTTTAACAGCATTTACATTATATTTCCTTTCTGGTACACATATCAACTTTTAATTATAAACATTTAGGGATATAATTATTCTCATAAAGAGAATATAAGTGTGATCATTTTTAATCCTCTAAAGCTTAGAACAGTTCCTTGAATACAATAAATATGTGATATACTAATGAATTTTATTCAATTGCATGCCCTGCAATCATTATTACCACCCCTTAACAAGCAACAGTGTAAAGGACAGATTATAGTCACAAACATGCCAACAAACAGATCAGCACAGAAAATTTCACTGCATGAAGTGAAGTCAGTTCTTCCACACAGTGGATAATTATTCACCCAATCAAATCTTTAAAAATTATGATAATGGCATGCATAAAATTAGCAGCAATGCCAAGTATCAGCACTATAATAGCCATCATATTTCAAATAGTAAATTAGAGAAACACTGATACCAACCACTACCCAGGAGAAATTTTTAACACAATGATATCAAGAAACTACTTATATCAAATTAATCAATCATTTGCCAATATTAAGCAATTACATCTCATTCTTCTAATATGAGTAAAAAGTTTTCAACATGCATGCAGTTGCACAGAAGAATAGATTTTGATAGGCCGATAATTTTAAAAGTTAAATTGCAAAAGCAATCAATATTATATAATCATAATCATACTTCGTAGACATGATTTGATTGAACATTTGTGTAAGTACTTACAATATGAGTATCTACCTCATCTTAAATATATTTCTACTCTCAAGGAACTCAGGCCTGTGCTATGTGTATTGATAAGTGACAAAAAAAACAGATGTTTTGTATATTTTGCCCAGTTTTAAAGTTACTTACAGTAGTAGGGCACATTCACTATACCAGTTACTCCAAAAGTGGACAAAATCAGGTTGAATGTTTTCTGAAATTAATTAAGCCACCACTTATTTCTTTTTTATTTTAGACATTCTGAATAAAGGTGTATAAAGGTATCTCATTGTGGTTTTGATTTGCATTTCCCTGATGATTAGTGATGTGAAGCATCTTTTCATGTGTCTCTTGGCTATCTGTATTGTCTTCTTTGAGAAACTGTCTATTCAGGTCCTCTTTCCATTGTTTTTAATGGACTGTTTGCTTTTTTGGAGTTGACTTGTGTGAGTTCTTTATATATTTTGGATACTAACCTCTTATCAGATATATCATTATCAGATATATCATATCTTTTCCCACTCATTAGGTTGCCTTTTCATTTTGTTGGTGGTTTCCTTCACTGTGCAAAAGTGTTCTATTTTGATGCAGTCCTAATAGTTTATTTTGCTTTTGTTTCCCTTGTCTTAGGAAACATATCTAGAAAAATGCTGCTAAGGCCAATGTCGGATAAATTATTGCCTGTGTTGTCTTCAAGGATTTTCATAGTTTTGAGGTCTCACATTTAGGTCTTTACTCCTTTTTGAGTTTATTTTCAGCCATGGTGGAAAACATTATGGAGGGTCCTCATATATTAAAAACAGAAATAATGTAAGATCCAATAATTCCACTACCAGCTATTTACCCAAAGACAATGAAAATACTGGGATGCCTTGGTGGCTCAGATGGTTGAGCATCTGACTTTAGCTCAGGTCATGATAGCATGGTTCATGAGTTCAAGTAGCCCATCAGGCTCTCTGCTGTCAGCACAGAGCCCTCTTGGGATCCTTTGCCACTCCCCAGCGCTCGCTCTCGCTTTCTCTCTCTCTCTCTCTCTCTCTCTCTTTCGCCCTCCCTCTCTCAAAAATAAATAGACATCGAAAAAAATGAAAACACTAATTCAGAATGATAGATGCACCACTATGTTTACTGCAGCATTATTACAATAGCCAAGATATAGAAGCAGATGATTGCTAGAGGGGAAAAGGGTGGAGGAATGGGCCAAATAAGTGAAGGCCAACTGGAAGATACAAGCTTCCATTTATAGAATATATAAGACACAGGAATAAAAGATACAACATTAAGAATATAGTCAATGATACTGCAATAGCGATGCATGGTGACAAATGGTAGTTACACTTGTAGTGAACGTAGCATGATGTACAAACTTGTCAATTCACTATGCTGTACACCTAAAACGTATGTAACATTGTGCCCACTATACTCAAATGAAAATTTAATAAAGAAATTTTGTAATTGGATAGGTTTTAGAAGACTGTTTTGCAAATTCTATTTGTCATCTCCATAGAAAAAAGAAATCAGTTAAAGAGTACCAATGGATTCAAAGAGGAACAACAACAACAACACAACAACAACAAAACCAGCATTTTCAGTTGGATGAATTTATGAGAGGTAATCGAGAGAAGCAGATCATTCCCTACTAAAATAAACAAAACTCACTTATTCCGTATAAATTTCAAAAATCTTATAAGTTTCATGAGCCTGACTGCATCAGTTTTAAGGCTATCTTCTCTATGAAGCATTTCTCAGTTCCTACAATCAGAATCCTTTTCCATGATCCCATTGGACTTATTGTTTTCAGATTATACCATGATTATAAATTCAATCAACTTCACTTCTTAGCTTTTTGTATGTCTTTCTCCCTTACTTGGTTATAAGTTTCATAAAGGCAATTTATAGCTTTGCATGTTCCATATTGCCTATAATAGTGTTCCATGTATAGAAATGCCTTAACAAATGTTCTCTGAATTTTAAAGTTGTAGGAGGAATTTCATCCAGATAGGATCATTTGGTTTTTCCTCTAGTCATTTCAAAGCTACTTCTATGTTTTAATGTTTATTTATTTATTTTGGGGGCAAGGGAAGGAGGAGCAGAGAAACAGAGAGAGAGAATCCCAAGCAGGTTCCAGGCTGTCAGCACAGAAACCACTGCGGGGCTTCGTTCCACCAACCAGGAGATCAGGACCTGAGCTGAAACTAACAGTCAGACACTCAACCAACTGAGCCACCCAGGTGCCCCAAAGCTACTTCTTAACTGACTTTTCTTTATTCAGGGAAAATTCAGAATTTAGAATAAAATTATCCATTCCTCTTTACTTAATATTTTGGCATTTTTATTTTTATTTTATTATTCTTTTGAGAATATACATCCCCTTTATATTAAGTTCATACTTTTAAGATTAAAAATATACTATCCTATTCCTTCCTTGAATCTGATTTTCTTTCTGGATTCAATTCAGTTATAAAACTTTTGTTTTCTACTATTGCTAAAACCTACTACTTTCCAGTTTTTGTCTATTTAAATATCTTTCTTTTGCTCTTTGTGCCCATTTCCTTTACTCACTACATGTATAAAACAGTTGGTTGCTTTGAGAAACACAGCAAACATTCAGTATGAATATGAAATCACCAATGTTCTTTGCTACAAACTGAACTTATAAGCAATAAAATCTTTTTTGAGCTGAAAGTCTTGTACTAATAATTACTAATATAATTCATTCTTATAATCCTCAATGAATTTAAGTGAAAAGTCCTAGAAACCACTAAGGATATCACTCTGGCTAATGGTTACTATCCTTTAAAAATAATGTCTGAAACAGTTTATTAACTCTTACCTTCTTTTTATATTCCTATCATGCTTAAGAACTCAGAATACCTGCTTTCTAAAAATAATCATTGAAATAAAATACTGAAAAATGGGTTGTTAAATACGCATCGTAATTAGCTTTTCTAAGTTGAAATTTTAACAGTTCTGAAATGCATGTACATTCTTCTGTCTGGAAAAAAACCTTACCTTTCATTTTGTTTATACTGCTTCCAATAAAATAAACAATGTTTAATATATTCTCTATAAGTTATAAAATCTTTTTGGAAAATATCATATAATAAGTCTAATAAAATCTACTCTTATTTGGAAAAAAAGTCCCTAATTTTTTCAGTCCATGATGCAAATAATTCCCTGCTTTGGCTTGTAGGACCAAAACAACCTCACATTGTAATTAATTAAATACAATATTTTTAGTTTTTTAAAATTATGATACAATTTAAGGGACTATAAAGATAATACATTATTAAAATATGATAATTTTCTAATATTTACTCCATTTGCATTATTTACAATACTTCCAACACTTCAAACTTTCATATGAAGGTATAATAAGCACGCTTGTGCATATACATATCAATATTTATTAAATTATTCCTTGAACGATTTCCAGAAGCAGAATTGTTACATAAAATGGTATGACTGCCAATAGGCATGTGGGGTGATAGAAATGTTCTAAAATTGGATTACAGTCATGTCGATACAATTCTGTAAGTTCTTTACAATAATTTACTTGTAAACTTAAAATGAGTGAATTGTATGATATAAAAATATTTCAATAAAGATGTTACAATTTTTTAAAAGAAAAAAGAGGGTATGGATATTTTCCAACCAGACACTGAGAGATGGAATGCGACAGGAAAATATAACCCACACATATGGAAAAAAAGCAGGCAACAGAAACTGCCAGTGAGAACAAACAGATGTCAGCTTTAACCGGAAAAAACTCCAACATAGCCATTAAAAATATGTTCAAAGAACTAAAAGAAAATTATAATTAGGGAACTAAATGCAAGTATGATGACAATGTCATATGAAATAGATAATATCAATTAAGACAGAAATACTATAATAACAATCCAAATAGAAATTCTGGAATTGAAAAGAGTAACTGAACTGAAAAATTTTCTATAGGTCAACAAAAGATTTGAACAAAGCAGAGGACAGAATTAGCAAACAGGAAAACAATATTTATGTAATCCAAAAACCAGAGAGAAAAGTGAGTAAAGAAAAATGACTGCAGCCTCAGAGAAACGTGGGAAACGTGTACCAACATACGCAGAATGGGAATAGCAGAGATAGAGAAGATAAAGAAAAAACATACTCGAAAACTTGATAACTGAGAACTTCCCAAGTTTTTGGAAAACACTAATTTACACATTCACCATTCAGGAAGCCCATGAACTCAAAGAAAAATAACGGCAAAGAAATACACAGACAGAAAAATCATAGTAAAAATGCTGAAAATGAAAGACAAGGAGACAATCTTAAAGCAGCATGAGAAAAATGACTCTTCACCTAAAAAAGAACACCAATAAGATCAAGAGTTGACTTCTCATCTGAAAAAATGGGAGGCTATGGGGTACCTGGCTGGCTCAGTCAGTTAAGCGTCTGACTTTGGCTCAGTTCATGATCTCGCATTTCATGACTTTAAGCCCCACATGGAGCTGTCTGCTGTCAGCAGAGAACCCACTGAGGAACCTCAGTCCCCCCTTGGCCCCTCCTCCACTCTCTTTCAAAGATAAACATTTAAAAAATAATAATACTCAATAAATAAATGGAAGTCATAACATAGTGAAATACAACATTCAAAGTGCTCAAAGAAAAAACTTTCAATCAAGAATTTATGTCCAAGAAAGCCATGTGAAAGCAAAATGAAATGCATTCACAAAAAAATAAAAACTGAGATAATTTGTTGCTATCTGACCCACCCTACAAGAAATAACAAAGGAAGTCCTTGAAACAAAAAGGAACCCACAAACTAACTTGAATACACACATACATACACACACACACACACAGATATGCACACACAAAGTGATAAATATTAAAAATAAGCAAAGCAAATCAAACATGTATACTCGTCACTGAAAAAGAAACCCAAAGCAAGAAAACAGAATACTAAATAGTATATGAAAAATTTCCTGAAATATAAAAAGATGCAAAACTATATATTGAAAGTACACACCATTTATCTGAGAAATCAACTCCATATGACCAAGACATATCTAGCAAAATTGTTAGGTTAAAAAAAATCCTTTGAACATACAGGCAAAAAGAACAAGTGCCTGATAACAGAAAGGATATCAGACTGCTATCAGACTTTCAACAAAATATTTAAAGCCAGAAGAAAATTAGTAACATATTTAATATGTTCAAAGAAAGGTAAGTCAAGGATTTTAGAACCAGGCAAATGCCTTTCAGGTGTGAAAACCTCTAATAAACTAACAATGAAATACACTATACAATGAGCTTCAGATACCCAAAATACATCAATATTAAGGAATGTGATGAAACTAAAACATGTAAGTACTTATAGGACTACAACTAAGTAAGAATTTTAAAAATTTAGAACAGTTTGTGGTAACTATGTACACTCACAGTGTAGATCACACCATGTATTAGTCAGCTAGGGCTGGCATAACAAAGTACCTATGTCTGGGTAGTTTAAACAGAAATTTATTTTCTCACAATTCTGGGATTTAGAAGTCTAAAAATCAAAGTGTCAAGCAGCCTTGATTCCTTCTGAAACTTCTCTCCTACTCTTGTAGATGACCACTTCTCCTCCTTTATCTTCATATGGTTTTCCCTCTGTGTGTATCCTAATTTCCTCTTATAAGGACACCATTCACATCAGATCAAGGCCTACCCTAACAGCCTGACTTAAGTTTAGGTACCTCTTTAGAGACGCTATCTCCAAATACAGTCACATTCTGAGCTACGGGGAGTTAAGACTCCAACATATAAATTCGGGGGAAATACAATTTGGCCCGTAACACATCCAAAGCTATAAAAAAATGGCAATGAAGAGAGCATATGCAAAAAAATTAGTGGTTTTCAGTCATAATGTCAGTAGAGTGGTATCAGTAGTACTGTTCAGAGGCTACCATATGTGTAATTATAGACTTTCCTAATCCTATTATCCTCTGTGCACATGACAACTAGTATTCTCAATAAAGAAGAAGGAGATACAGATTTAACTTAGGGAAGGTCAAGTTAAAACCCAACAAGCCATCAATATCACACCAGTAGAAATTAAGGATTCTTGGAACAATGGCTGATTCCAGGACTTAAGCAACAAAATGTTCAAGATGAGTCTGAAACACTGTCCTGGGAAACTGTAAGGAAGCTATCAAAGACTACAGGGTCAGGTCAAAAGACTGAAAGACCAACTAGAACTCATCACGTAAAGGTGGGACAATTTGAATTTCAAAAAGGACAATAACAGCTATAGATTGAAACACCTCAAATACACTTAAATCCATGAGTTTATAATGAAATTTTAAAAACAGTAATTGAAGATCTTCAAATAATGAGGAAATGGCATTATTTCCCCTCATTAGGAAGCATTATTTGACTGAGTTCGTGGAGGAAAAACTTGTTAGTATATGCAAAATGTTCATTAACTGGACAAAAACCTTGTAGGAATTTTTAATTTAGGACCAGAGCCTAAACATTATCTTAATGTGGATAATAAAATGTCTTGCTGAAAGCATTATATTTGGAGGGGAGGGGACCAGAACTTTGGAAAAATAGAACACTTGTCTCACCATTCACTAATATTCTATGATAAATATAATATAACTTTAAATAATATGCCTGGTATTTTAAAGCAAATATAGCTAAACAAATATGATCACAAGCGGTGTATTTTCCGAGTCACCTTAAAACTACTTACACTTAAAACTACTTACACATACAACTATAACTCAAAATGTTCCTTATATCTAAGATTTTTAAAAAACATTTTCAGAATCTTCAGCACTTTTAAAGACCTTTATTAACAGGTGCTTGGAGTCTGTTGCCTTTTTCAAAAAAATCAAATTGTAAACATTTATTACAAATTAAAAATGAGGTTCTTAAAAATCTCAACTTTTCCAGATATGAAACAATTTAAAAACCTTTTTAAGTTCACTGAGGAAAACCAGGTTTAAAAAAGAGAGAGAGAGAGATGTTTTTAGGTAAATTAAAAACTCCATTCTGCAGAAATAATGCAAAGAGCTTTAGCTATTGGTCAATGGACAAAAGGCGTGCATTTGAGGTCTTTGGTTCTAACCTTCTGTTATTTCTTATTGCTGAAACTTCACATTCATTTCCTCTTATTGGATAACTAAACTGGATGATGGGATGATGGCAGAGATGGTAAGCCTGCACTTACTTCACCCTACTCTGCATACCCTTGGTAAAGGACTAATTCTCCCCTGGTGGGTTGGCTGCTTTGTCTCTTTGCCATCTTGTGGTTTAGGGTTTTCTGGGCTTCTGTGTTGTGGTAACTGAAGTTGCAACAGTACAGATGTGGAGGTGGTTACTGACCCTGGGTCTCACCTCCTTGATTTTCCTTATCTCCTTCACTGCCATACTCTTTAGGTTGCCTTTGGCAAGGAAGGCACCTGTGGAATGGTCATCTATAACCCCAATGCATATTCTGTCTAACTGGTCTATCTTGCTCTCCTGAACCCTGGTTGTCAGCACCTTCCATCACTTCTCCCAGCACCGGAAAGTTGGAATACTGTGTTCAACACCCGGGGTCTCCACATGTAGTAAATAAAGTGGGCACCATGACCTGCGGTAGGGCCTGGCCTTTCAGAGCACTCCCAGATCCCACATTCTTTTCCCCATTTTCATTATTTTGGAAATCCTACTGGTAATTGTGTGGATAACCCCTGCAATGTGGATTGCAACTAACTTGAAAAATGTTAGCATACTTTGAGTATGTTCATATCATCCAAAGATACTGACTAAAATAAAAAATCATTTAAAGTATGAAAGTTTAAAAATAAGGCTTCACTATTTTGGAGAGAAAGTTTACATATCCATATTCATATGCACTGACGTACATACTGTTCAGAGGTATTTCTTTCTATAAAATTTTATATACAAATATATTTAACTAAATAAATGTATAATACAGTAAAAGCAAATAATTAGGAGACCAGAAAAAATCTACTACAAATAAACAGCTCTTCAAAAGGAAAAACATGATGGAAACTGAGTAACAGAATATGACAAAGGAAGAGATACAGTCTTGGTACGCAATGCACTAGAATGATACCCACAAAACTAAACTATTCTCTCCATCATAAATTAATGTTTCTCTTTCAATTCTGAAAAAAACACTACAGCCTTCATTAAATGAAAAATTTTTTTTCCTCATTTTAACTAATTTTAAATTGTGATAATTAAGATCATCCATGATCTCCATGCTGCTAAATCCAATAGCCATTTCTCAGTCCTGAATTTACTCAACCTGTCAGCAGCATTTGACAATTAATCCCCTCTTCCTTTAAAAATGTCCAGGACACCATACTCTCCTGCTTTTTCCTTACTCCCTTGCTCTCCTCATAATTTTACCTTGCTGGGTCCTTCTCATCTCCACAACCTGCAAACATTGGCTTTTCCAAGGACTCATTCCTCATTCATCTTTTATTTCTGAACTCACTTCATTGATACCTAAATCTGGTCCCACAGTTTTAAATCCTGTATATACCCTACCAATGCTAAATTTCTATCTCCAACCTAGACTTCTCCCCCAAAATTCAGGCATACATCATTTCCCCATTAGATGTCTAACTGGCATCTCAAACTTCCCATGTCCAAAACCAAATTCTTGACCTTATTCTCCAAAATTTAGTCTTTTTAAATCTTCCCTAGCTCAGTAAATTAAGAAGTCCATTAATTCAGTTGTTCAAGCTAATATACATTGGGTCACCTTTGAATCTTCTCTTGCACCTTTAGTCCACATTCACAGAGACAGAAAACCCTACTGGCTTTACCTTCAAAATATATGCAAAAGCTGGCCTCTTAGAGTATTATTTTAGGTATGCTTTATCAAAAATCCAAACAAGTTCCATTACTTCCTATTGTTATCAGCCTTGTCTAAACTCTTAAGTCACAGTGAAACACAATCACACTGTTCTTTAATCTGTCAAATAAGATCCTACTAAGTGGCCTTTACACCTGCTTTCCCATGTGGCCTGAAAGCTGTTCCCCAAATATCCACCTGGCTGGCATCAACCTCACCTCCTTGAAGTCTTCAGTGAAAACCTATCACTGTATTAAAACTGTAGTCCAGCATTTTCTCTTTTTTACATGCTTTATTTTTCCTGTAGCACTTACCACCATCGAGCACACTATATATTTTTTTTGGTTTTTGTCTGTCTCCTCCCATGAAAATGTATATCCTCCTTTCCTTCAATAAAGGCAGGTATTTTTGTCTGTTTTGTTCACTGTTTTATCCCTAGCACCTAGAACACCTAGAATGATAGTGCCAATAAATAATATGTAATAATAAATATTTTTAAAAAGAATGAATAGATGAATCAATGAATGCTTCTTACTCATATCTCATTCACGTTGTCTCCATTAGCTTGCATTAATTTATTTTATTCTTCCTTTCTACTGAGTATAGGTTGAATATATGTTATCTTTCATTAAATACTGGATACTTAACATGTCAAGAAAAAGTAAATGACTTTGAATTTGTAAATTTCATTTTGGCTACTGAATTTCAGCCAATATTTTTTAATCCCACAGATACTTTGTAAAATATGAAAAGTTTACAATTATATCCCCTCCCAGAACCTTCCATGAGAGCTGTCATATATATTAAATGTATGTATATTATAAATCAAAAACAGTGTAATATTTTTTGCCTTAATCAGTGGTATATGTTTTAAAGAAAATAAGAGAAAAGATATTTTATTTTATCCATACATTTATCATTCATTCATATTCTTATTTTATTCTTAATGGTCCAAGTTTCTTTCTTCGGCCTACAGAGGACATCTGGTACAAACTGTCTTAATTTTCATCTGTCAGACTTAAAGAATATTTTCACTAGATGAAGAATTCTGAGTTGATAGGTTCTGCTTCAGCTCTTGGTTTCCCCGATTGCTAAAGGAAAGTGTGGAGTTATGCCTAGTTTTTCTCTGTTTGCTTTCAATAATTTTTTTTTCCTTTTGTTTTACTATAATATGCCTACTCTGGTTCTCTTTGAATTTATTTTCCTTGGAGTTTACATAGTTCTTTTAACTTATAAATGTCAGTTTTTATTTTATTCTGTTTTAACCAAATTTGTGAAGTTTTTTTTTTTTTTATCATTTTTCCTTCAAATATTTTTTCTGGCCCTTTCTCTGCATGTTAGATTTTAAAACCACCCCATACATCTCTATGGTTTTGTTCTTTCCCCCTTAATCTCTTCTGTTATTTCTAATGATTCTGTCAATCTATATCCAAGTTTATTTATTTCTCTACCATATCCATTATGCTAATAATAAACCCATACAGTGGGATTTTTAACTTCAGATATATTTTTCAATTCTAAAATTTCCACTTTTTGTGGCTAATAATTCCCATTTTTCAGTTCATTACAAGCAATTTTGTTTAATTTCACTAGTTAAAATAGCTCCCTAAAAGTCCTCATGTAACAATTCCATGATCCTCAGTTATTTCAGAGTTGGCATGTGCTATAATGTTCCCTTCCCCTGACAATAAGTCACATTTTCCTGGCCTTTCACAGAATGAGCAATTTTGGATTATATGCCGGACATGGTGAAAATTATTCTATAGAGACTATATTGTTCTGAAAAGTACTGATGTTTTTGTTTTGTGGGGTCATTTCTTGTATCAATACAATTACAGACTGTCATATCTCCCATGTGTGGTGTCTCAGATCTCAGTTCAATTCTTAAAGACTTATTTACAGTCTATTATCAGTTTGTCATGATCATCATGGCTTCAGGAGTGGGCTAGAGATTTGGGCTGAATTTTTTCAAATACAGAATTCAGATCCTTTTCTGGCTGTCTCTTTCCTTGAGTTGCCCATTAACCTCCATGTGGTGCTGACTGGCCAAGGGCTTTTCACCTTAATTTTTCTGGCCAAAAAAGTTTTTCTATCAGAGTAAAAAACAGGCAACTCAGCCCACGCTGGACCACTTGCTTCATGTTTCGATACCTCGCTAAATCTTGGCTCTTGAAAACCCTCACATAGTTGTTTTCTGTATTATGTGCAGTTTTACATGGTTGTTGTGGGAATATCACTTTGTTAGGAGTTTGCCTATCCAAGCAGGTATCAGAAACCCTCCAAAGTGATCTTTAATTTTGGAGGCTGTTTAATACATTTTCTCTTATCAGTTATGCCTTTATCATAATATAATAAACTGATAAAAATTATTATTTTCTTGAATCGAGGACAAAAACAAAGCTTAATATTGTAATATTTAGCAAGGGAGATGAATTGCTTGCCACAAGAGGTTATACGATAATGACAATTAGGAAATGCACAATAACAATCGGAAAATATCAAAACTTTTTTAAAATGTTGTGTAAGCTTATGTCAAAAAGTCACTGTATGTATAAGGCTTTAAAACTGTGTACACACTGAATAACCCCACTAAATGGAACCCTACAATACACTTAACTCACAGTAAATTTTTCTACCCTAGACAAAATTACAGTGAGAAATTCTGTTTTACAAATTCAAAACCTAATGGTTTATTTATTTAAAAATTTTTTAATGTTTATTTATATTTGAAGGAGAGAGAGAGAGACAGAACATGACCAGGGGAGGGGCAGAGAGAGAGGGAGAAACAGAATCTGAAGCAGGCTCCAGGCTCTGAGCTATCAGCACAGAGCCCGATGTGGGGCTTGAACTCACCAACCACAAGATCATTACCTGAGCTGAAGTCAGATGTTTGACTGAGCCACCAAGGTTGCCCTATTTATTTATTTTTAAAGTTTATTTATTTATTTTGGAGAGGGAGAGAGGTAGGGCAGAGAGAGAGGAGAGAGAGAATCCCAATCAGGTGCCACACTGTCAGCACAGAACCTGATGAGAGACTCAAACTCACAAATCATGGCATGACCTGAGCCGAAATCAAGAGTCAGACACTTAAATGACTGAGCCAACCAGGCACCCCTGAACTTAATGGTTTAATTTATTTAATTGATAAGTAATACCTTCCTTTATTTACCATGTACCTAAAATAACTAAGTGAAAAATGTTCAGACAAGCTATATTGCTCAAAACCAGACATTTCACAGAAAGAAAATTACCTAATATTCTAATGATCAAGAAGTCAAAATCACATGGGACAGGCTACATAATACATATAATCTGAGGGCATTATTTTGGGGGGAATTAATTTATTTTATTTCTGGGCCCAGATGCTGACATGCTATCTACATTAAGCTCAGAATCATACACAATATTGTCTGACCATTATACTTACAGGAAGCTCTATTATAATGCACACCAATGAATATAAATACATTATTATATAATAATAATTTAAGCTTCATTTGTGATTGAAACCAAATGTCAACTAATTATTATATCCTAAACACCTTAAAAATGCCAGTGCAACTCTTTACCCTTTCACTCATAGGAAGTGACTTTGCCTCCTACTTTACCCAAGAAAGCTGAGACTATGTGAACCACTTCAGCTTTTTTCCCTGTTGTAACACAATCTGATCTTCATTGGGATCCTTTCCTCTTTCTCTTCATTCTTGGAATTTTAGGGAAAAAATTACATTGTCAAAATTTTTACAGATGCTTGTCCTAACAGTAATTCTAACTTTAATATTGACAAATTTAGAAAATACATACACACCCATGGATTTACAGTCTACTTCCTTCAATAACACGGTGCTCAGTGGGCTATACCCATCAACTGGGAACTTTCAAAACTTAATTAAATTCTTTCACATGTAATGCCCAAATTTAGAGGTATTTTCTTTTAAAAGTTCTGACCTGGATATGTATTATCCGTGTTAGATTGCTAGGAATACATTCTTGTATCACATGAGTACTTGGGTATAGAACATGGTGACACAGGATTACTACTCATTTTCACTTTTGTTATAAAAGAACGTGATGAGAAAAAGCCATATGACAAACAACTAAGTTTGCAAAGTGATTCAAGACAATGTTTGCTCCTTTCCAAACGGAAAATTATGTAACTTGTTTATATTTATTCCTTTTCTTTTTTCCTAACAGGAAGCTCCCATCAATCCTAAAATTTCATTATAGCAATCATATTGGATTTACATTTTGCATATCTGTGGTTTTTCAAATTTTCTACCTTTATTTATATGTCATCAATTTGATTCACTTAATATCATTCTGGCAGTGCTTGAAGAAAGCCACATCAAATATTTTATAGACCAAGGTAAAGAAACAAAAGGAGACAGGATGTATATTAACCCCCAGATCTGAATTACAGAAACATTCCCATGCAAAGCCAACACATGGCAGAACTAGAACCCAAAATCCAACTAAAGGACCAGTGAAAGAAACAGTGCTGCTATAAGCACAAATTCATTTCTATAGACAGTAAAACAAATAAACTTATAAGGACAAAAGATGGTAGCAAGAATTATCACCCTGACATAAAAATGACTGCATTACTCTCATTTAATATTATTATGATTACTTTAAAATCACTGGGAAGAGAAATATTTTAGTACCTTTTTTTCATTATGCAATCTTCACACTGATTACTTAAACACTATGTTTAAAACAACAGTTCTTCTAGGCAAGACTTGTACTTCTTCAGAATTATAAATACTTTGACTTATAAGTATACTTTTCTCTCAGCTCCAAACAGTTGGGATGTCACAGTTCCTAATGTTATTTAAATAAAACTCTTATATACTTCCCTAGCCAGGCGTATTGCATATTAAAAACTAATTCATGTATGTGAATGAGATATTCTAGCTAAGTAAGTGTTCATTTTGAGAGTTAAAAAAAACACGAAGAATGTGATCAACCATATTTAATAATTGATTTGGCAAAATTCAGATACTACTGTACGGACCTTCCTCACCTATTCTAAAGGACAAGCAAAAGTAAAAACTAAAACTGAATAATCTCAGCCACATGTTAATATTTTACACCATTTTCCTTCTAATTCTTTCCAAGTTATCTCTACTTTGAAGATACTAGTCATTTCATTTGTTCATTATATATTTCAAAATTTGGGATTTCCAATACCACATTAAGCAATATGGTTTTATGAAATTAATTATTTCAGAGTTATGTCAACAAAAGCCATGGTTTCAACATAACAAAAAACATTCTTCAGAATTTTAAAAGTTCATGTAAGGGAAAAAGTCCAAAAGAGAAAAAGCACCTTTGAAACAAAATGAAACCTGTACTAACAACTGAGTTCCAAAGAACAGAGATGACATTTAAACCACACTGAAGAATGATTATCACTCTATATTATATTGTATCACATTTCACATAGAATTCACATAAAACTTTCCATAGAATTTATAAGATCGTATTACTACCTTATATCCAGGTCCTAACTGATGAATTGCAAATATCTGCGCAGGGTTGAGTGCTTCACTGAATACATACACGGCACCAAGTTGACCACAGAACACCCTGTTTGCATCAGCAGTTTCTGAAGATCCGAGAAAGCACTTGTCATAGCTCTATTTTTAAAAAGTCAAAGTAAAAAAAATCAATGTATTATTTTGTAATGGTAAAATACTTAAGGATACCTGCCTTCACTGCCATGTATACCTTCAAGTATAACAATAATAACAGAAAAAAGCATCACTTAAGACTTTAAGGAATATTTACATGATAAAAAGCCAGCTAACTGTCTTCCAAAAAAAGTAAATCAGTTAAATATTTTGTATCTATGGAAAAGTAAAACAAACTATAACCACCTAATCAATAATCACTTAACCACTTTGCAAATGTTACACACTTAAAGGTAAAAGGGCTTAAAATTCTATTTAGAAAAGTAAAACTAATTTTAAAACTCACATGCTCTAACAACAATCCATATATAGAGAGAGATTCACCTGAATCAGAGAATGACTATTCCAAATTTTAAAATTCCAAATTTTAACCATAAACACATAAACACATAAGGCTTAATTTTAGAAACTATCTAATTTCTCCATCAGGGATATACATTCCTCTATTTCTCTACACAAAGGACAGAATGAAAATCACTTCCCTCTCTCCCATTAAGTAGGCATTATGCAGAAACAAATAAATAATTATCACCAAAGTCTGCTGGCTAAAGCAGATGGTACAGTGCTCTCCATCTGCAGAGTTCAAGAGTTAAGAAGTCACATTTAAGACCCTGCCCTACTCTACTTCTCTAAATCTCACCTAATGCTAGGCCCCAGTTTCTTTCGCCCATTCTCAAAGATTATTCCACACCTTCATACTGATAAGCACGGCATTATATATGTATGGAATCCCTTTGGTGTCTCAATAGAATAACAAAATATTTCTGAATGAATTATAAAGACAGAAGCTCTTCATCAAAAACCCAATCTGTAATTAAAGCTATAGGAAGTTAAGAGTATACTACACAATGTACATGTATGTAAGTGTTATGGCCCAGGCTTCATTTCTTGGTGTACTATTGCAAATAATAAAAAATTGAAGTCTTCCTTCCTTCCTTCCTTCTTTGTTTCGTTTCTTTTCTTTTCATTTCTTTAATTCTAAATATAACTGTAGATTTAGTGACAGCCAACAAGGTCATTAGGGTTACCTCCACTCTATAATAACAAGTCTCCCCTTTGGAGGGCAGACATAAGGTAGAATTTCATCTGTCCATTCTAATTCTGACAAAATCATTCTCAAGAATTTATTGACTATGGCCCAACTATGAGTTTCTAGGGCAAAAAAGCAAACTTGTCCTATAAATGAACAGACAGTAAAGATTTTAAACTTTGCTAGCCACATGTGGCTGTTACACAATCTTTCTTGATTGTTTGTTTGGGTCTTAAAAAAAAAAAAGAAAACCCTTTAAAAATAAAAAAAAAAGAAACAAGATTCTTAGCTCTCAGGTCATGTGACAACAGGTCAAGATTCAGATATGGTCTGCAGGGAGTACTCTTCTAACCTCTGATGCTGGGAAAAGATGGACTATGGACACAGTACTATTTAAAAGAATACAAGAGAGAACAAGAAGAGACCCCTGCCCTTGAGGAAATTAAAGTCTGAAGAGATGTAGACAACATTGAGAAGTGAATTTTGTTAGAGAGGCAAGTTTTTATAAAGCTAGGTATGCTGGAATGATTGTGTATTATTAGGTTTGAAGGTAAAACTACTGGCATGTGAACACATCTTTCGCTTGGTTCTAACAGGCCAGGATAATGACAAGGGAAAGCCCAGAACAGAGCTCTTGAGGGTTTAACTCTAGATATGTTCTCTCCAAGGTACAATTGTTATTACCTCCCTCACTGCTAACACGCTAGTCAAAACTGGTGTTATCTGTTTGTTATTATCACAATAGGTCATTTACTTGATTTCCATGCTTCTGCCCTTTTTTCCCTTTGGAATATTCTCAATGTTGTGGCCTGACTGACATTTTTAACATACGAGCCAGGATCATACCACTGGTCTGCTCAAGACCTTCCAAAGACTTTTATGCTGGTTAAGGTGGGAAAGCCCAGGTATTATGTTTGCATATGATGTCCTGCATGATTTCACCCTCTCCTGTCTGTCTAAACGTTAACTTCTTAACATTTTTCTGTACGTTACTCCCTCTGTTCTAGACAAACTGGCTGCTCATCTGTTCAATTAACTTTCCATTCTGCCTCCAAGCCGCGGCCCTCACTGCGTTCAGTGAATAGGATATTTCTCCCAAATATCTACGTGACTTGAAACACTTCTCACTAAAATCAGGTCTGTACCATCTGGCTTTCCGCCTCCCTACACCTAGACTTTCTATACCTATTCCCACTTAATATTTCTTCACAGCATGTATCACTATTTTGTAGTAAATAATAGTGACAACATGTTATACTGATTCACTGTGTTTACGGTCTTCTTTTCACATCCAAATAAGGTGTAAGACAGCGTGTTTAACGCTTAAAATTCTGGAAAGAATAGAATATTGCATGGATGTTTTTGACCTAATACTTCATAATTTATTTGAGCAATTCTCCTTTTTTATATCTCCAATCATCTATTTTAGCAACTTCATTATACTAAATTTAAGACCTAAAAATTCATTTAACAGAATAAAACTTTTAAAGTACAATGAAGTTTCTACCAAACTATTATAAAATTCACGTCATGAAGAATGATAGATCACACACTCAAATACATGAAAGCACAGATTTAAAAAAAAAACTTACATCATTTGTGTTAACATGCCAAGCCATATCACCATAGGATACCAGCTGTCCATTAACATAACACCGAATTTCACTGTTCCTCCATCGATTATAAATGTGGACAATGCTGATCATGTACCACTTAAATAAAAAAAAAATAAAGATCTTGATATGTAATGTTTAGACATTACCTAAAAAGCAATCATAACATTCACAACGCACCTTAAGAAATGGTTGAAAGAATACGAACAGTTACGCATTACCATTTCAAGTTCCCCCTCATATTTCTCATTTTGCAGATGAAAGAAGTGACTGATAAAGAATAAATGTGTGATGGAGACAGACCTAGAATGCCTTGAACTGTGGAATGACACTCCTTCTACTATACCAAGATCCAAATATTATGGAAATATAATTATATATGGTTTATCCATTTAATAACATTTCTATTGTACCATGCACGGCAAATACTCAAGTCTGACCAGACAGACCACAGGTTCAGCTCTCCTGAAATTTGTGGTGTAGTGAAAGAGACACAGATTAGACAATAAATATAAAATGACAAATAATGATTACTGTGAAGGGAAAAAAATAGCATAAACTGAGAAAGATTAACCTTGATTCTATTTTGGGTTGCGTGGTCAGGAAGGTAAGTCAAGGAACAACATTTTAACATTTATTTATTTAAAAAATTTTTAATGTTTTATTTATTTATTTTGAGAGAGCAAGATCAGTTTATAAAGAAACTTGTAGGATGCCTTTAGTAACCTGCCTTTGTTTTTTCCATAATGTCATATCACTAAGGAATTTTGAGCAGGAAAATGGAATGATAATCTTCATAATCTAGGAAAATAACTGGTAGTAGTAAGAGGGATAGTTAGGCAAATCTAGTTTAAGATAAACCTGAAAACTACTGCAAAGGTTGAGGTAAGAAAACTATAAAAGTCTAAATTAAGACAAAGACACTGGTAATTTAAAAGAAGGGGGATAGGGATTAATTACCAAAACTCACTGAAAGTGCTGATACAGAAAAGGGAAGTCTAAAGATGGTTTCCAATTTTTCACTTAAACTGGTAGTGGTAACATTAACTTAAGATAATTAATAAAGTTAGCCAGTTAACTAGCCAAATAATAAGATGTGGAGTTACAATCAAAGAATTTGCTTTTGGTCATAACACTGATATTTGATAAAGTTGATGGATGAATAAATGAATGCACGGTTGAAAGAACAAACTAATCTCAGTGAAAGTCATAGCAGTTATAGGAAAATAAACTTTAATGTTCTCTTTCCATGGTACATCAATATATACATATAAGAGACAAGTGCCTTTTCAATTCAAAAGAGCCCAATGTTTGACATGATATTTTTTATATTCTTGATTTATATTTTAAAAGAAATGGGAGGAAAATTAGAAACTGTGTATGCATATTGATACTATGTACATCTACTGAGGTCTGCATTTAGTTAAGACTCAAAAATAGATCTAGAAAAGGATACCAAACAGGAACAAGAAAAAAAAAACTGTAATAAGAATTCATAGAAAAATATAACATGATATTTATACAAATATCAATAGTAGCTAACACATATTGAGCACTTAGTAATATGCTAACAATTTACTGTGGGCTAACAATTTACTGAATTTTCACAAGGTCAAAGATATGGTAAGTGGTACAGCTAAGAAAGCAAAAGTTTTAATATAAAGATTTCTTTTAGAAAGACCAGTTAAACACCTTATCAAAGGATTACAATTTAGTTAGGGCACCTCCTGGAAAAATAAGAAAGAAAAAAGGAGAGAGAATGCACTTATCTTGAATAATGAAACAGTAAAATAAAGTATTTATGGTTTTCAAGGTTTATGAGCATTTATGGTTTTTTTAAAACCCTGATCACCCCCTGGCCTTGTTCCTACCAAGACACCTTAGATTCAACATATATAGAGCTCTTACAAATGGGAATATATTTCTCATAAGGAAATATTGTGAAGACAGAGAGAGAGAGAGAGGCGGGGGGGGGGGAGAACAAATGGGTTAAATTGCTTTTTATTCGTTAATGACAATTTTATTTAGTTCTTAACTTCACCCTAATTTTCCTTATTTATACTCTTCAATCACTGTTGATGAAAATAATCACCTAGGGCATTTGTTAAAACCATACTCCTAACATGGAAATTATAATTCCAAGAATCTGTATTTATAACAAGTTCCCACTGAAATTCAAAATAGTTTAGCACATTTGGCAAACTCTCCTGGGTCTCATCCCAAATCTAATCAATAGGAATTTCTTGAAGAGAGAAAACTGAATTTATATGAAAATAACTGGCTGGGATTTGTAGCAAGAAAAAAATGAACCTCCATTCTAATGTATGAATTTATTTAGAATCATTTTTCAAGCTATTTTCCAAGTATATATTAATGAATCATTGATACACTCATATTCTTATTTTTATAAATTCTTTTTTAAGTTTATTTATTTTGAGACAGAGAGAGAAAGAGAGAGCGCGTGCGCGCATAGGGGAGGGGCAGAGAGAGAGGGAGAGAGAGCAAATCCCAAGCAGGCTCTCCACGGTTGGCGTGGAGGCCTAAGTGGGGCTTGAACTCACAAACTGCGAGATCATGACCTGAGCTTATCAAGAGTCAGATGTTTAACCGAATGAACCACCCAGTTGCCCCACACTAATATTCTTTACTAGAAACAGTTATTACTATCATTTAAACATAAAGCAAATATTTTTATTAGACTCAGGTAAAATTTTTCAAATATGTATTTGAAAACTTCATCCCAAATAATATTTTCTTCAATATGTGGCAAAACACACATGGGATCATAAGCAAACAAGAAAACAAACAGAAATAAAAGGAAATGACATTCCGTCTGCCATATGTGGGCTCATCATCTCTGTTATGGTTGTTCCTGTGCATAATATTCCTTTGGATAAAAAGTAGCACAGTGTGCTCTTAAAGAAGGTGCACAATCTCACTGTCATGTATCCAAAAAAGACCCTTGAGCCTGTAAGGGATAACTGGCCTTAAATATGTGGAAATAGGAACTCCTATCCTTTGTCCCTTGTTATTTTTAATTCTGGACTTTCAAATGATTGGTTACTCTAACACAAAGATAGAGTCCAATAAATAGCCAAGAACATCTCTCTAGAAAAACCCCAGGTGATAGTGAATTATATCTTATAAATCTAATTCTATAATATAGTTGCACATTTTTTATTTTTTATCTTTAGATCTTTAGAGGAGACTTTTTTAAATTAATTAATTTATTTATTTTGAGAGAGAGAGAGAGAGAGAGAGAGAGAGAGCACGAGCTGGGGAGGAGCAGAGGAAGAGGAAGAAGAAGAGAGAGGATCCCAAGCACGCTCCACACACTGTAAGCATAGAGCCTGACACAGGGCTCAAATCCATGAACCATGAGATCATGACCTGAGCCAAAGTCAGATAACCAACTGAGCCACCCAGGTGCCCCTACAGCAGACTTTTAAAAACACATATCTGGGCGCCTGGGTGGCTCCGTAGGTTAAGCATCCGACTTCAGCTCAGGTCATGGTCTCACAGTTCATTTGTTCGAGTCTCGTATCAGGCTCTGTGCTGCCAGTTCAGAGCCTGGAGCCTGCTTTGGATTTGGATTCTACGTCTCTGTCTCTCTGCCCCTCCCCCACTTATGCTCTGTCTGTCTGTCTGTCTCTCTCTCAAAAATAAATAAACATTAAATATTTTTAAAAAATCCAAACACATATCAACCTGGCCTCTGAATATCTATATTCAGAGGTATATTTCAAGGGTCAAAATATTAACCACAGAGCAACATCCCCCTTCTTGAAGCCAGCATTATTGAAGAGCAGAAATTAGTGGAAACTTCAATCTCAGGAAACAAGATTCAGGACTACTAGGATTAGTTTAAACTCCCTCAAGAAAAGTCTCTCTGTATTACCAAAACTGGAGGTTTAACACTTGACCTTTTAAAAGAGCTAATTATGTTTAAATCCATAGTGCATGACATGTACATGTATACAGACTACTGTGAAGTCTGAATTTCCAGTATAAAAACTTGTTCTGTTATCTAAACCAAATGCAATTAGAGGGAAGAAGAACAAGAAAAGGAGATGGGATGACAAAAGGGAAGATGAAGGGGAAAGTTAGGGGAAGATGAAAAGGATGAGCAAAAGAGAAGGAGGTAAAGGAGGGACAAGAGAATTTGGGGAGGGTAAAGAGAAGAGGCAGAATAAGATAGAACTGTAATTAAAGCAAAACTTCTGCAAATGTTCTTCAAACATAATTCCTCAGAACTATAATTAAAGTAACATAAACCTCATATAAATCTGCCTTTGAATAAATTTTGAATTAATAATATAACAAAATTGTTTCATAAATGTGCTAAAATTGACAATACTGCATTATTTCTATATAACATACAGCAAATTTATACATTACATGGATTATTATATATAATGACATTGCATACAAAATTATATAATCTATATAGCAAAACTTTAGGATCAGAATAAACATATAAGAATGTGCCAGTGGTTGGAATTCTAAGTAACTGTATTTTCCATTAAACCTGTGCAAAACACTGTCTCAAAAAGCAGAAAATCTCTCTTAACGCTCATGGCTAAAGCTCTAGTTCTCTACAATTCCAAAAATTAACTTAGTTTGCAGTGTATATTACTGTGCTGAAACAACAAGAAAAGCTTGTTACTTACATATCAAGTAAGGAACAACCTAAATGACTTGATCTTTGTTGCCATGACTACCTTTCCTCTTCCAGCCACATGGAAAAGCTCTTTGGCATCTTGCCCTACAAAGAAGCACTGACCACAAGGAGGCCCAGGCCTTCTTTCTCATTTTATTAATAGTAATACGTCATTTATTTTTATACCACTAGAAAAGAAACTGCTCAACAGAAATTAGCTGTCCAGATAAATATAACCTATTCCTTCAGGAAACTCCTTTTTGGTTGTTGAAGTATATTTTATTCATTTATCCAACATATATCATTAGCAATCTACCAAGCTCAAAACTCTGTGGCAGGTAAATAAGGGAATACAAAGATGATCCAACACATAGCTTGATCTCAATATATCAATTTATATTGCACATATAAATGAATAATAAAGGTTTAAAACAAATAATTCTTATAAGAAATACTGAAATAATATGTTATGAGAGAGATTAATGACAGAGTCCATGGAAATAATGTTATGTGAAATGGAACCTAACGATCAGGTAGGATTTGAAGACCTACAGCCACAAATGAGGACACATGTAAATGTTTTCATGCCAGAGACTGAACATTTGAAAAGGAAAAAAGTGAGACACATATAGTAGCTCTGCTTTGACAGAATAAAGCGTACAAGCAAAGAGCTGAAAATAAAATCCAAATCATGAAGGACTAGGCTAAAAATGTTAACTCAATAAATTAGTTGTTAGTAAGAAGCAAATGACTGGTTTGAGCAGTGGAATAATATGATCAGAAATATAAATCAGATATTAGTGTGTGAAATCATCTGGGGGAGGAGGAGACAAAGGATCCAAGATGAAGAGAGAACAATATGAAGAATTTAAGGAATTTTTTTTAAGAAAGACAGATATATTACAGAGATACAAAGTGAAGGACTGGAAAATTGAACTGATACAAAGATCAAAAAGGGGATGAAGAAGAAAACTGACTCAAGTCTCCACTGTCATGAAGAGGGTAAGTTTCTTAATCTAAACAAGTGACTTAGGAACATAATGGATATAGGACTGAAGATGTAAATTTGGTGTTACATATTCTGAAGTAGAGAGGCCAGAAAGACATCCATGTGGCAATATCTGTCAGTAGATGAGAATTTAAGAATAGAGCTTGGAGATAAGAATAAGAGTGGGAAGCTATCATGAAACTGAATAAAAATTCCCGAAAAATATAAGCTCCACAAAATCAGGAATGTGGTCTGTTTTGTGCACTGTCACATCTCTACTACCTGCAACAGTGTCTGGAACTCCGTAACTATTCAGTAAATATTTACTTTACGAATGCCATAGAATAGATCACAGCAAGTGAACAAGTGAGACACACACCGCAAGAGGTCAAGAGCCTGATCTTTTTGTGTGAAAAGTCAGACATAAAGGTAAAAAGAAAATGCAGACAAGGAGAAGAAAAAAAAAGCTTTATGAGTCGTTAGAAAATCAGGAAGAGAATATTACAGAGGTAAATTTAAGACAGTGGGAACTGTAAATTGTGTGTTTCTCAATAGAAATATTTATTTATACCTACCTTACGTGGTTGAAAATCATATTTCACACAGTGCTGAAAACCTTTTCCTTTAGACTTCAGTGATGTGACTATTAGACAGTTGCCAACGAAGTGAGCAGAGTAACCAACTCCTTTGCTAGTACGAAAACTGTAACGAAAATAGAATTGTTTAATATCCACTGATACAAAGAATCATCTGTCTAAAAATCATTATAAAAATATTATTTTAAAATAAAACTCATTTCAGACCCCAAATATAGAATTAAAAAAAACTCATTTTGTGGCTCAGTTAAGCTTCCGACTCTTGGTTTCAGCTCGGGTAATGATCTCACAGTTTTGCGAGTTCAAGCCCATGTCAGGCTCTGTGCTGACATCGCCTCGCCTGCTTGCAATTCACTCTCTCCCTCTCTCTCTGCCCCTCCTCTGCTCATGCTGTCTTGCTCTCAAAAATAAATAAACTTTAAAAAAAATCTGCATATAAAATAAAATTCATTTTCATAAAGCATATAAAATAAAACTCATTTCCTTATAGAGTAAGAAGGGATATTACATGTACCAAATAAAGACTAAAACCTAAAAGGTTTAGAACTAAAATAATTTAAATTGAGAAAATAGAAGACTACAAAAATCTGTTGCTATTTCAATGTAAAATATCACAAATAAATAAAAACAAATTAAGAGCCAATAAAATCTTACCAAGTAGATTTCATTTACCTTCAAGGACCACTGAAATTAGCAAATACAGAAACCATTTACACAGCTACTGTTTTCAAAAACAACTTGCTCCCTAATTCTATTATATCATTGAAAATAGCTTACAAATTAAAAAAAGAGAGAGAGAGAGAGCCAAGTTTGATAAATGATGTAGGTAATCAAGCACAGGAATACATTTTCAGTCAAAAGAATATAAAGGATGTATCTATGAAATACAGTTATTTTCTTCTAAGGGAGCACACCTCTTAGCTGTGAATTGTCCTCTTAGCACAAACTGTAAATGCTCCCCAAAATGATGGTATTATTGAAATAAATGTATGATCTGCCAAAATGACCATTCTGAAGTTTAACCCATTTATGTTTGGAAGTTCAGATTTTTGTTTAAAACTCTCATTACTATCCATATATAATCTTTTGTAACAGAGCTTACAAGCTATTAATAGCTCACATTCTTCTGCATTCCTATTTCTGAACCAATGTACAAAAGCACTTAATTATTCTCTTATTAAATCCTATCTGATAAGTACTATTACTACCTTCACTTTACTAAAGTTGAAAACACCAAAGCACAGAATCAATAAATAAGTAACGAAGATTAAGACCTCAGATAGTCTTATTTTGCAGAACACTGCAAATATTAAATGAGGTAACACATGTAAACACTTACAATGCCTCATATATAGTAAGGCCATCAATGAAAGTTTGAGGTTCTTATTTGGTGCATTATTGGCAAACTAAAATTACCAAGCTCTCAGTCCTTACAGGGCAACTTACTATTGGGTTCATCAACCCATTCTGTTAGTTATCTATTAAATAATTAATTTTATTATTTGATTGTATTTTCTTACATCATAGCTTTTATTAATACTTTAAAGCATATCTTAACTACGCTCATAGAACAGAGGAAGTAAAAAGGCAAAGTAAATGAAATCCAGAAGTAATTTGTTTTTTTTTTCTCCCCCTGATCAGGGATTAGTATGTCTACTAACATCCCCACAACTAATCTATATTGATTGATGTGGACTGGACAGAGAAGGTTTCTAACCCTTAACTTTTAAACTGTAACTGGAAAAAAAAAAACCAAAGTGAAGCAGGTTACCTAGAATCAACAGCAAAAACTCATAAATAAATTGATTTAACTGTATCTTTATGGTTTTAAAATATACAAATATAAACATACACACACACACACACACACACTCTCTCTCTACTTAATATGTTGCCTTGATACTCTTACATATTTCTAAAACTGAAATACTTAAAACGGAAGTACCAAAATTAAATGCATTACTTACCAATAAAGATAAGGTTTATCCTTATCAACATTAATGTTATTTAATGGATCCATACGAAACCAAGTATTTAGGGTGAAGCCATTCTGATAAGGCCACTTTGCAATAGGAGGCAATGCGATTGCCTACAAGGCAATGAAAAAAGATACGAAAGTATCAGTTAAATAAAATGTGATAGTAACCAATGTCAAATATAACTTTTACAGATGAAAAATCAATGAAGGTATAAATATCCGAAAATCATGGACTTCTTCCCCACCAATGGCCTTAGCACCTTCTGTATCACCAGTTTCATCATTCAGTCTACCAGACCCCAAATTAGAACTTAAAGACTCCGTTACACTAAGAGATACAGGGAAGAATTTGAGCCAACCTGTTCTTCAAGTGTTCTAGACCTATTCTTCCCACCAGAAAAAAGACACGTGGTCCAGGAGATCATTTGTTATTATCTCCAATGGTAGCACTGAAAGAGCCCTAAATCACATATAGCTGCGAACATTAGTGAACCAAAATAAAATGAAAAAAAAAAAAAAAACTCACAAAAGAAAACTCTAACCTTGAGTGATAATGAAATAATAACTGGTACTACCACTCATACCAAACACACACCTGAGAGACTCTAGCATTTTCCTCAGTTTCATTGTGGACTTCCAATAATTCCATGGATAAATAAGGATCTCTATTATGGCTAACGTCTTCAACAAGACAGTTACCTTTACTGAAACACACTGTCTTAATTAAATTTAGTATATAACATCTAGAATAAATGTTTTAGGGACCTGAAATCTTCCATTTCTAGCCCCTGCTACTATACTAACCAAAGCCTTCTGTACAGTGCACATTGCATCCCTAGGCTTTTTCTACTCTTTTTAACTAATGCATACACCCTCCCTTAATCAATGCACAAAAATTAACTTTGTATAGTACTGCCTGATGTGCAACCCAGGCACATTTACTTCCAAAGCACTGGTGCCTGATCTTAACATTTATCTCCTAGATTCCTTATATTTCCTTCTAATCTCATGGTGTTAATGGCATGTCTTTGGGGATACCTTTGCAATTTTGGAGTTAAGCGGTCTTTACTCTTCCTCCCTATTTTTTCTATAGCATTCTGGTACCCACAAGTGGATGTCCCTCACTCTGCCAAAATCTACATCTCTCACCGTCCCCAACTCTAACACTCCAAAATCTACATTCCTATCTACTGTAATTTGCAAAGGAAACAATTCTGATGTGTAGATGGAATGCTTTCAGTAAACTATTTGAGTGAATAGGAAAATTCACTATTCCTAAATTAAGCGGATTCATGAAACATCATAATCATGAGAGACAAATCTAAATAAGTATATCCAAAAAGGTCACAGAGCACGTAAAATGTCATCTTACATTCGTCATTCACCTTTATGTGAATCACTCTGTACAATTTTATTCCAAGTTGCTCATATGAAGGAAGCATAGCTCAAAGTAAGGCACCTCCACAATATAAAATGTACTTCAGAAGGCCTAGTATATATGGTTATTTTAGAGAGAAAGTAAGCAGTATCATTATTTTAGTGATGCAAAGGCTGCTTGCTATCAACAGTGGTCCAGACAGTATGTAGTCCTTAGTTATTATCATGCTCATCCAGAAGGAAATGATCAAAAACACTGTAATGGTAAGGATTTTAAAATCATCTGCTATCTGAATTTTTCAGAAGTTCAATAGCAGAGGTAACATACCTGGAAATAAGCCAATCTGTTGTTAAAAAAAAAAAACAAAAACAGAAAACAAAAAACACTGGACTTAGAGTCAGGAAAATTTTAATTCAGGCTATGACTCTGCTTTATGACCCTGAACAATGTTACACTGTTGAGACTGTTTCTTCAACTAATCTAACAACAATAATATCATTTATCTTATATTAGCTTGTATGACTCAAATGAAATAACAGTTGTAAAAGTTCTAGTTCCTTCTTCACTTCCTCTTCTACAAAGAATATAGTCTTAATTGAAACTACTCTTTATGCAAATGAGTAATGGAGTGAAAACCAAGAAAAAAGTAATTGATAGTGTTAAGTCCATCAAATCTCCTAAACCTGAACAATTCAAACATATACAACTAACAACATATAAGCAAAATTCTTTGTGTGTGTGTACATATATGTGTGTTTACATACTGATATGTAATATTCTGATAGAAAATATTCACAGATTTCAGATAAATGGTCAAGCGGCTAAAAACAGAATGAGTTACCACCTTACTGAGGCAATTCAGACAATTTATTAAAACACACTCTGTTTAGCTGTCAGTAAGACAACAACTTGCTTGTATTTGTCAAAACACCTTGCTCTTCTTCTCAGTTTCTTACCCCTTAAACTGAGACCTACTAGATGTCAGATCAATAACAATTTTATAAAGTGTATTAAAATACATCTAATTATGTAAACAGAATTATTACATCTCAGAAAACTAGTACCCTCTTAGGGAGAGTGACAGTGCTTTTTCTGCTACGTATCACAATGTACATTTGATATGTGTTCTACCCTAACAATCTGATATGTAAAATTATTAGCTTTCATCTAGAATGAGATTTTTAACTTTCCTATTTTTGTGTCACAATTTTTAATTTTCCTATTTTTGTTTCACAATTTTGTTATGATTGAAAATTGTTAAGTTTAAAAAAAGGTTAGTAACAAAACATTAAGAGAAAACACGAAATTATGGGAATGGCTGATGAAATGGAAGACTACAAGAATGCTATAATAATAATAACCAAGGAGCAAGAAATATTTACATGATGTTTTATAACTTATATGGTACTTAAATGGTATATTATTTCATTACATGTACATAGTAACACTATTCCATGATAAAGTCCTAGTGTTTTACATTAAAGTAAGCCAAGAAACATCAAGGGACCAGTCCTCTACAGTAATGAAGTAGAGAATCCAGAATTCAAAACCAATTCTTCTGGTCAAAAGTTATATAGATCTCTATAATCCTACAGTGTAGATAAAAACAATGAAATCAAGCAGATTGAAACAGTTCTTTGAAAAGACCAACAAAATGGATGAACTTCCAGCTAGGACTGATCAGGAAAAATATCAAGTCCAGTATCAAGAATGAAAGAGGAGGCATCGCTAAACTATCCTTCAGAGATTAACCAGATAAGAAGGGGATATGATGATAAGCTTAGGGCAGTATATTCAACAACTTAGATTAACTGTACAAATTACCTGGAAGACACAAACTATAAAGTTCACTCAAAAGGAAACAGAAAAGCTTCCTGCATCCATTACAGAAATTAAGCTCATAGTTTAACACCATCCCCAAACAAACCTTCAGGCCTAGATGGCTACAATAGTGACTTCTAGCACACATTTAAGAATAAGTAATACAGATTCCACATAAGCTTCTTTAAAAGAAAGAAATGAATAGTTTCCGACTCATTTTATGAGAAATTACCCTATCACCAAAAGTAATTGCAAAATTTCTCAGCAATACATTAGCAAATCAAACCCAGTATTGTATGAAAAGGTTAAAACAGTGACTAGGTAGCTTTTATCCCAGGAACACAAAGTTTGGCTTAACACTGAAATATCAATCATTGTATTTTGACACACTAAGAAGGATTAAAAAGAAAAACTACATGATTACGTCAATAAAATCAGAAAAAGCATTCAACAAAATTCAACACTAATCTCAACATATTGATGACTAAAAAAAACTTCCAGTAAATAGGAACAGAAAGGAATTTCCTCTACCTGATAAGGCACATGTCTTAAAGCCTATACTAAAAATACTTAATGGTGAAATACATAAAGCTTTCCCTAAGGGTAGAATGAGTCAAGGATATCACTGTTATTAAACGCTGTGCTAGAGCCCTAGCCATTGCAGTAACGCAACAAAAGGAAATAAAAAGGTTTATGATTGTAAAGTAAAAAAATAATAATAATACTGGTTTTATTTACAAAAATATCTGTAAATAATCCTAAGGCATCTACTAAAAATCAGCTAGGACTAGAAAGTGAGTTGAAGCAAGGTCTCAAGATATAAGGTCATTATACAAAAAATTGTATTACTATATATGAACAAGAACCAATATGGAATATTTACGGATAAATTTAACAAAATACGTTTAAGACTTGTGTGCTAAAAACTACAAAACACCGAAAAATCAAAGAAAACTGAAGTAAAAGTTATACTATGTTTGTGAACTGAAAGACTAAATATTTTCTATTCTCTCCAAATTGTTCTATAGATTTAACACAACACAATCTAAATCACAGTAAGCACTTTATAAAAGTTGACACGTTTATTCACATGTATTTAAATGCTATCTAGAATAGCCAAAATTATTTTAAAATGAAGAACAAAGTTGGAGTACTTATATAAACTAATTTAAAGAACTGCTTACTAGAAAACTATGAAAATAAAGACAAAAAATCTGATTTTGGCATAAAAGCAGAAACAGAGGACACAGAAACTAAACATAGAGTTCAGAAACAGATTTACAGAAACATGGCCTGATAGTTTTCAAGAAAGGTGCCAAGAAAATCCAATGCTAAAGGACTGTCTATTTGGGGTGCCTGGGTGGCTCAGTCGGTTAAGTGCCCAACTTCAGCTCAGGTCATGATCTCGCGGTTCGTGAGTTCCAGCCCCGCATCAGGCTCGTGCTGACAGCTTGGAGCCTGGAGCCTGCTTCAGATGCTATGTCTCCCTCTCTCCCTACCCCTCCCCTGCTCATGCTCTGTCTCTCAAAAATGAATAAACATTAAAAAAAATTTTTTAATAAAATAAAGGACTGTCTATTTAACAATCGGTTATGAAGAAATTCAATAATCATATCCAAAACAAAACTTTAACTTCCAACCTTACCTAATATCATATTTTTTAATGTTTATTTATTTATTTTAAGAGTGAGAGAGGGCACAAATGAAGAAAGGGGCAGAGAAAGAGGAGAAACCCTCATATCATATTTTAAAAGTTCACACAAAAAAAGGATCCTAGACCTAAATGTAAGAGCTAACACAAAAGAACTCTCAGTAGAAAGCATAAAAAAAATGTTGTGACCTTGGTGTACACCGATTTCTTAGATTACAAAATCATATGGCATAAAAGAAAGAAAAGTTTAACTGAACATCATCAAAATTAAAATCTGTTTACTTTAAGAAATACTGGTTAAGAAAATAAAAAGAAAAACCACAGATTGGGAAAAAATATTTGACAAATACACATCTGACAAATTAACTTATACATGAAATACATAATGAACTCTCAATAAAACAAACAACCAATTTTTTTTTAACCAAACAGAGATCTGAACAAAAATATAACAAAAGAAGATGCAAAAACAGCCAAAAAACACATGAAAAAGTATTCAATATCATCAGACAGTAGGGCAATACAAAATTAAACCTACAATGAGGAACCATTACATAACCATTTAAATGCCTGAAATTAAAAAGATGGACAACGTCCAGAGTGCAGAACTCAGATTCTCATAGAGTTGAGGAAAATGCAAAAATTTCCACTATCGAAAATAATCTGCCTGCAAGCAATCTCATGAAAAGAAACACACACTTAGCATAAAACCCAGCAATTTCACTCATGTGTTTACTTAAGGGATGAGAAAACATGCCCACAGATCTATGTTCAAATGTTCATAGCAGTTTAATTTACAAGAGCCAAAAACTGAAAACTCAAATGCCCATAAACTAGTGAATGGATAAACTGTGGTATATCCATAAAATGTAACACAAATCAGAATAAAAAGGAACAGAATAAACTACTGGGAAGCTACAACATGGGCAACCTCAAAAGCATTATGATAAGTGAAAGAGGCATGACCCAAAAGATTACATACTGAATGATTTTATTTATATGAAATACTAGAAAAGGCAAAATCATAAAAACACAAAATAAAACAGAAGTTGGAAGGGACAGGGCTGGGAAGAGGGGACCGGTTTCAAATGTAAGGGAATTGCAGGAAATGATGGAATTGTTCAAAATCATGACTGTCGTGGTGATTATGAAACTTTAAAACTCATTGAACTGTACTTTGAAATAGGTGGATTTTATTGTATGTAAATTATACTTTAACAGAGGTGAATTAAAAATAAATAAAAATGAGGGTTGATGGGGGGTGGAGGAGAGGAGAAAGTGGGTGATGGGCAACTGAGGAGGGCACTGGGTTGTTGGATGAGGAACACTGGGTGTTGTATGGAAACCAATTTGACAATAAATTATATTTTAAAAAATAAAAATAAATAAAAATAAACGTATGTATTTAAAACTTACCGCAGCACTACAACCAGGGAAATTGAAAAAAGTATCAGGACCATGTCTTTGTGGCATCTGATTAAGAACTGATAACAATTTTACTGCATGTCTTGGCTGAGGAAACAAAAAAAGAAATGTCACTGTACAAATTTAGTAAAAATACCTAATATATCATGTTAGACACTGGACTGTTTTCTAACTAGAGAGAAATTAATTTTAAATCATTTACTAAACTCTTTAAGGGGAACAATTTCCATTACAAACTCCATTTTATAGCTCTCTAGAGACAAATTGTTGAACATTAAGTATTAATGCACTGATATTGAATACTTTTCCCTCTGACCACAGCTTACCCAGATTCCACTTTCTCCTCGAAGCATGCTGAACAAAAGCTTCAACTCCTTGACAGTGATGCTGTAGCTGGCAAGAACCCCCAACATATCAACTAGAAGATCTTTAAAGGAAAATAAAGTTATTCTGAACTCTAGTCATGAGCTGCCATCTGTCAAGGTAATATACTTTTTTGAAAGAGCAAAAGTTATCAACTGTCATTTCTACATGTATGGTTATCTAATTGCCCTCATGAATAGCAATTCTAATTAAAAATTTTTAAGTTACCAGATAACCACAAACATTGTGTTTCAATTTTAGGATTTTTTTCCATCAGATTCACTATTACAATCAAGTTTCCTTAGCAAATATATAAAATAGATTTTATAAATTCCTAGAATACACGAACACATATACATCGACACACACACATCTGCTGTATGCAGGGAAAGGTAGGCAAAAATATACAAAGTTACAATGATTTAACAATGTAAATTGACTATTTCCAAATAAAAAAGTGACAGTTGACCATATTTTCTTTTAGAATTATCTATTCTTAATGAAACATATTCTGGAAATATTCCTTGTCCCATTAACAACAATCTTGAGCACTTACAAGGTCCTTGCCTGGCATTATTCCAAGTGGTTTACAAATATTAAGTGCACAAATCCTCTTAACAAGCCTATGAGGGAAGTACTAGTATTAGCCCCTTCCCAAAATGAGGAAAGTAAGGCATAAATAACCTAATCACATTGCCCAAGAACACACTCTAAGTTGTAGGGTCAGGATTAAAATCTAAGCAGTATGGCTCCAGGGCCGTCTCTGTTATCTGCCAGTTTCTAAAAGTATGACTTAAAAGCATTACTAGTGATATCCATTCTGTTCATGTGTTTATGTGCATATGAGAGACATACCAGCTCACCAGATAATAAGAAAATTATACATTTAATCTCCTGGCCTTGAATTCTTTTTCTCATCTCTGGACATTTTGAGTAGTACCTTATCAATTGCTCTTTGTAAGAAATTAAGCATCTAAATATTTATACTTCATTTTCCCAATTTCTAAAGCACTTCCTAAGGATTAAAGATACTATACAAGTTATTACGATCCATACACATACACATTCTAAGTAATTTATCATCAATTAATTTAAAAAGTGAGTTAGGATAAATTGAAATAGTTACTGATATATAATATATATTATACAATAACACAATACCTAGAATTTGAAACTTTAAAAATACTTATTATGTATGTATTTCAAAATAGATATTTAAGATGGTTATTTTTATCAATAAACACTTGGCTAATCTTACTTAATGCCACAATAAGTAAGCAATCTTTATGATAAAATTGTGACTACTGATAATGCCATTTTTGAAAAAGATCTTTTAATGCAATAAAATGTTTCATCACTCAATAAAAAACTTTATGGTTACTACGTATTAGTCAGATCTCTTTCTAAGCCACAATTCTAGATAGAAATCAAGCACCTTATTAAAACTCTAAGTTAATATGAAGCAGTTTTAAGTAATTAGCTGCAATGGCAAATTCACAGATTTCTTAAACATTTACTTACAAATACTTTTCTAAAAAACTGAACTTTTTTCCAACCTTTATCTCACCTCATATATATGTCACCAAAAGTGATCCATTAAATTTTTATTTAATGACATAATTATTAAAATTTCTTATTGATTATACATATAACCAATCAGGTCAGTTTAATTTTGTTATTGCAGGTCTTTTCCGGACAGAATTTTTAAAGATGAAAAAGTACTAAGACTATGAAATTCTGTTATCAATTCAGTATAGATGTTTAACTACCTTCTCGTCATACCTACACTTTAGTAAATGAAAAATCCCTCTTTGAACTTAACATGCTATAAGTATTCAGAGTGAGAACTTAGTAACATTTTCGTTGGTTATTAGTGCTTCTTTACTATGTCATCTAAATTTTAATTTCTCTACGGAATTGTAAGGTACAGGTAATTTTCTGATGTTTATTCAATGATTAAAATAACAAAAAGTGAAAGCTTTGTGTTACCAGCATTATTATCATTGAGAAGCAAATATAAGAGAATTAAGGAGCTTTATATTATAGAAACATGAACATATGAACTTCAGCATTACTAATCAAGATTACTATCATCTTATATCGCAAAGCTCATGAACTGTGCATCAGCAAACTACTATGTATGTAATTATGGCTCATTTTCTAAAGTGCACTTCAAAAAAACAAACAAAAAAAAAGAACTTCAGGGATTAAACCCAGATATGAGGACTCAAAGGTTGTATGATGTTCTACACATATGTATACATAAGCTCATACAAATAAATTCATTATATTAAAGAATACTAGAATTTAAAGAACAGTTTAAAGATGGTAGATATTATTTAACAGATGTGCTAAATTTGAATTTCATTTTTCATCAAGTTAACCATTAGTAACCAATATAGAAAATGCTAAATCACTCTAAGTAGAGAGAGATGACACCTTGAAAACAATTAGAAATGATTTTAATATCCTCTACAGAAAACAAAATTTTTAAATATTGTTTAAATTTAAAAAGCATTCATGTTCAATTTATCCTTCACTCCATTATTTCTTATTTAATGTTTTGTTCTAATATTAAAATTAATTGCACATAAATCAAAATATTATCTAGGATTCTCTGGTGTCTGACCTACTTTTAAGGATCAGATATGATACTGTGAGGAGTCATATTACATTTTTAAAACTACGAAAACCATTTTACATCACATTTTACATCAGAAGAAACTTATGCTGAAGATTCAATGCCTAAACACACCAACATTTCAAACTCTAAACTAATTTTCAAAGAGTAATGTTGCTCTGGAACCATATTTGAAAACATTTCTACTGAAGTGCAACTAACAACAAAGGAAAATGAACCTGGAGGGAGGTAAAGGATTGGCAATGAATAATCACAGATTTCAAAGTTATTTGAAATAACGCATAACAAGCACAAAACTTAATATTTTTATCTTGAAATTCCATGCAATTTTTATGTTCTAATCTATATCTTTTTATTTTATTTTATGTTTATATTAATACAAGTTTTCTCTAAAAAAAAAAAAGTAAATGGACACTTCCTAAAAATTCAACATGCTCATCCCAAGACTATCAGTACCTCCTACATTTCCACACATGCCAAACTGAAGAGCATGGAGCTTGAAACAGTTGGTGAAGTGCTCATTACACAGAATTCCAATACATATTGTAAATGTTTAGTTACGTAAAGGTTTAACTAAGTACTATGTAAAAAGGCACTTCATTTTTCTGATAGATTTCACAGTAGTCCACATTATTGAGATTTTCTAAAACCTAGAGAAGAAAGATCAGTAATTATGTTTTTCTAATACAAAAGCAACTATCTTCCTTTCTTCAAGTCTTCCCTTAATACACAAGGCAAACCTTCCAATCATTTCTATTTATCTGTTTTAAGTCACGTTAGCTTCAGCAAATCTAAATTACCAGCAGGGTATAAAGAGAAGTAGAGTATATTTTCCTGTCAGATAACCTCATACCTGCTATCATGTCATCTACAGCACTCATTTTCAGCAACACTTGTTCAATCAGCCCAACTTCTGTGCTAGTCTGTAAATTCCGAACACTTTTTCGTAAAATGGCTGTAAACATGCTCCATATTTCTGCTTGACATGTGACATCACAGTGCTCCAAAAGCTCTGTCATGCATGTTATACTCTCCGCATCCTGGATAATAAAGTTCATCTCCAAGTCAAATTCTCCACCAACCAGCTGAAAATGAACAAAAAAAAAAAAAAATAATAACTAATGATAACATGAGAGATTATTTACAACAATAAATTAAAAACAATAAAAGACTTCAACTGGCAGGATAGCAGAGCTACTCTAGAAAATTTCAACTCTTCAACCCTAAAACTAATTTTGATAAAAATGGGAAAGCTATAGATAAAGGTGCTGTAAGAATTAAAACTAGAAAAATCTATCTGTTTTAAATAGAAAAAGGCAATTTCAAATCAAGCAGAACAAAATAGTGAAGGACTACTGGGTGGGATTCAGGACAAATTCTTATGAAAAAGAGAAAGAGTTTGGCACTTGGGTGCCTGGTGGCTCAGTCAGTTAAGCATTTGACTCTTGATTTCAGCTCAGGTCATGATCTCAAGGTCATGAGATCCAGCAGCCTCCCCCTCCCCCACACACCCCACCCCAACCCCACCACTGTCACCACCACGGCTACCCCCTGACCCCGTATAGGGCTATGTACTGGGCATGAAGCCTGCCTAAGATTCTCTCTCCCCTTTCCCTCTGCCCCTCCTTGCTAGTGCTTACAAGCTGCAAGCTCGCTCGCTCTCTCTCTCTTTCTAAGAAAGTTTGGTTCTTAAAAGTGATAATCATTAGAAAATGAAGAATTCACTAGGGATAAATTTTAATACATAAAATTCATTTTCTTTTGTGATATTACTAGACTGACAAATAAGATGTAACAGAAAAGAAACAAAAAAGGGCCTAATCTCCATGTACAGAATATAAAGAAATATGAAAACTGATACTAGCAAACTTACGGTTAATGTTAAAATGACAGAATCCATGTTAAAAAATGCTTAAAAGAGGAGCATCTGGGTGGCTCAGTTGGTTAAGTGTCCGACTTCGCCTCAGGTCATGATGTCAAGGTTTGTTGAGTTTGAGCCCACATGGGGCTCTGTGCTGACAGCTCAGAGCCTAGAGCCTGCTTTGGATTCTGTGCCTCCCTCTCTCTCTCTCTGCCACTCCCCCACTCTCTCTCATGAGCACACGCTCCCCCTCTCTCTCTCAAAAAAATTTTTTTTTAATTTTTTAGATGCTTAAAAGAGATGTACCTAGTATTTTATAATACTCTATTTTAAAGAATGTGAATTGATATACAAAGATGATTTAATAGCAACGTATTTGACTTGTGGCATTATATCAAAAATGAGTCAAAAGTATTACTATCCCCCCAAATGCTACTTTAAGGGCAGTAATAGGTAAATACACATAGAGTAAAGGATATAATGATACTCTTATTCTCTAATAATCAATTCACATATATTAATTATATTGTTATAAGTACTATTCTTAGAGAAGAACATTGATAAAATAGATATCTTTCTGGTCTAAAGAATGGAAAATTTAGGAAGAAAATAACAGCCATATACAAAAATGCCTGACAAATCTGAAGTCATTCATTTATTAATAAATATTTATTAAAGACTAGAAATTACTGTTCTAGGAGCTAGGGATATATCTGTGGAGAAGAAAAAAACCCATGCATTAACAGTGTTAAGTTCCAGAAATAAAGATGTACATGTGTACATATGTATGTATGTTCTACCTTATCTCCTCAAAAGTTGAAATTGGCTTATAAGTTACATAAAGCATAAGAAGACATAAAATATAAGTAGTTAAAAAAATAGAAGGAAAGGAAAATTAAGATTAGGGGCAGATAGGTACCGGAAATTAGATTCAAGAAGTAGATTTTTTTATCAAAAAAAAAATCATTAATAAGGGTGGATGACCACAGACTATAGGATAAATAAGAATAATAAGAATAATAATAATACCACCACCACCAGGTAATGTTACATACATCATTTAGTACTATTCATTCTAAGGGCTTTACATATGTTAAATAATTTTACATATGTTAAATAATTTATGAGAAAGAAGCTTTTATTATCTTCACTTTACATATAAGGAAAAATAGGCAAAGAAAATTTAATTTGGAAAAGGTCACAAAACTAGTAAATACAGGATCCAGGATCAAAACCCTGGGATTTGATGCCAGAATCAGAATAGTACTTCTTCATACAAGTCCATACAAGCAATAAAATCTCACTTAAGAATATTTTTAAAGTCTTTCAAAATTTAGGAATTTAAAAACAAAATATTCTCAAATTTTAAAATAATACATTATGTGTGTAGTTTTCTCTGTAACAGCTCCAAAACTCAACTTATGAGAAACTAGCCTTCATGTTAATTTCTGACCTTTTTTTTTTTTTAACTGACCTAGATATTCTCTCAGGTTAAAGGCTCGTTTTACTTCTGTGTATGAAACAACTTCAACTCCTCCTATTTGCCTGATTAACAAAAATAGCTCCAAAAATAGCTAAGAGATTGTCTCCAAATTCAGACTTCTTAGATTCAGATTTTAGCTGTACTACTCATTTGCTGTGTGATCTTAATGACTCTACTTCTCTAAGCCTTAGTTACTTCATCTAAATATGGGAATGAGGGGAGCCTGGGTGGCTCAGTAGGTAAGGGGCATGTGGGTGGCGTCTGACTTCAGCTCAGGGCATGATCTCCAGTTTGTGGGTTCGAGCCCCGCGTCAGGTTCTGTGCTGACAGCATAGAGCCTGGAGCCTGCTTCAGATCCTGTCTCCCTCTCTCTCTGCTCCTCCCCTGTTCATGCTCACTCACTTGCTCTCGCTCTCTCTCTCTCTCTTTCAAAAATAAATAAACATTAAGAAAAAATTTTTAAATATATGAGAATATAAGTTCTTTATCTAATAGTGTTGTTGTTATTAGGATTAAATAACATAATTGGGTTAAAGCCCTTAGGAACAAAATCAGGCATTTAGCTATCATTCAGTTAAGGTGAGCTATTACCAGTTCTCTTATAACCCCAGCTTTCAACTTAAAAAAAAAAAAAAAAGTAGTCATCTGATCACATATGTCTGAAGTACCATGAAACAGCTAGCCTTGTTTCCAGCAAATGTCAAACTACTGTGGATTAAGTATTCTCTTAGATATTAATTGTAGATCTATGAAAACCAATTCGAACATCTTTTCACCATACCGTGGTCTTATCAAAGAACTGTTTGCTTTTTCACTATTATATATCCAATTGACCTGGGTCACTACTATGAAACTTGTAGACGAGTGGTTAGTAACTCAGAAGAGGTAACCTAAAAGGGAACCATACAGAGAAAAATAAACCACAGGTTGAAAATCAATGATGTGAACACTTACTGACTGCACTAACAGAAGTAGATACCAAGGTTTAAGCCTCTGAGCTTCTGATATACTATGTAAGAATTAGGATACATTAAAATGGGAAAACATTGAAGAATTTTTTTAGACTAATCTCCTAAATGAATTGTAAGTGCTTCAGTTGAGTCTGGCATAACCAACAACCATTATGTAATGTGTAAATAACAGAGATGGGCTCAGTGGGAAGAAAAAAAATAGTCTGCTTTTAAAGGAATTAACAAATAATATGTGTAATTCTAACAATCAGGCTCTGTTATATGAAGCTTACGGTTCCATCTTTCAGTTAAAAAACAATGCGCCTTTCTATACATCATTTAATTACAAAAGAGTACAGTCTAGCTCTCTGATTTCTTTGCCAGCAGCTGTAAATATATTTATTGTAGATTTTGTAAAGTGGTCATATAGATGGTCTTTTTAACCTTTATTATAAATATTAATACTTTAATGTTAATAAGGCTAAGTGCTTATAAAATTATCATTCTAAGATCAGAGAAATTATTTATTCCCCACTTAAAAATGAGTGGTTCGATATTTACCAAACTAAAACATGTAAGAGAAAGTGGAAACAACTGGCCCTTATTACTTAAACCATTCTTTAACAATTCTATGTGGAAAAGGCAAAATCGTCCTCATAGAAATGAAAATAAATGAGATTAAGCAGCATGAATAAGGTCACATATAAGTGACAGATCCAAGATTCTAATCTATTGAAAAATGAACCTAAACACCTTCCTATGAAGTCAGAAGTACAAACAAAAAATAGAAATGGGGTGTATTATAGTAGCTCTACAAAGAAATCAGTGTTTTATGAACTGTGTGGGATAAAAGGAAAGAGAAAATAATTTCTATGGGTAAGAAATAAAACACCCAGAGGTAGTAAATTTTTAATTTTTTTTAATTTTAAAAAGCAACCAATTTACTTAATAAGGTTACTTTAGCAGGAAAGTAGAAGACTTTGAAGGCTCAATTATAGGAAAATTAGCAATCAACACTAAAAAAAATTACAGGAAAACCATTTAAAAATCAGACAAAATGACACAGCAAGGCTAAAAAAGCTAAATCATAAAGAGCTAAAATCACTATTACCATAGTATAAACAAGATATATAAATCAATTAAGTTCCCTGTAAACCTGAATTCATCAATATAATACTCTATTTGAAGGTAAGGGTATTCTTTTCTTCCAGGCCTTTTCCTTAAAATTCTAAAAGGTATTACCACCGCAAGAAAAGTGGCCCACAATGGTGCTCCCTATTCACCATTCAAGAACTGGTCATAGTGAATTTATATAAAATAAGTATCACAGCTGAGTTTTTTAAATAAACTTATTTACATAAAGTAAATAAAATTTACTATATAAAAATTTGGAATATAAAATGCTGACTTGGAAAATATTATCTTCTGAAAGTACTAAAGTTACCAGCAATTTAAATATCTTTTATTTTTTAATATAAGCTTTTAAATGTCTTTATTTTTAAATCTTAGATTATCAGAATCATATGGGATAATTCTTTTTCATTAATTAGATCAGACTGGACAATTATTAACCATTTGAATTTCTTTGCAACTTATTCTTCTAAATTCTAAACTAGATAACCCTACCTATAAAGCCACAATTTAATACCCTAGCTTCAGCTCCCTCTACTTTCCATTTCCTAGCTACTGTCACAATTCCTGCATTGCATATCTCTCACTTCATATAAAACTTTTCATATATGTTACTCCCTATACATGACATAGAGTTCTCTCCCAAATTTTTTATTTGTTAACTTCCATTAAACCTCCAAATACCAGTTTAGATACCACTAACTCTAGAAAGCCTTCCCATTACCCACAAAGATGGGTGGGTATCTTTCTCTGAATTCCCATTACACCCATGCACACCATGCAATCATTGCATGATATAGATGTTTACAGATTTCTTTCTATTTCCCACATTACCATAAGCTTTGTAAGGGTAAGGACAATTTCTATCTAACTATCCACTATATCTATACCTCTAGTACAGTGCTAAGCCCATGAAAATTATTCAGTGTTTCACATGGAATGGAAAGATGGCAAGATGGGAGGGCAGGAGGAAGGGAAAGAGAGGGTCTAGTTGTAAGCCAGATCTTCTACAGTATTCAACTTTTCTCCTTCAGTAATGGATTGCTCTTATTGCCATATAACTTTTTTAATGCTCGGTGGGGAAGGGGATTACAAAGACAGGGATGTTTTCTCATTCCTGTTTATACCCTCCTGTTTTTTCTTCTATTACTAGTTGGAAAAATATGTAAGCTTTAACAAGTAAAATTCAGAAGACTTGTACTCTTGACTTTGTAAGGCACACACAATTTTTAGTTGTTAGAATCAGGCTTAATTACATATATACTTCTATTTTCTAACTATTTTCAAATGAAATCAGTTTACAACATCTTCCCTTGAAAAAGATGACATCACTAAAAACGAGCATAATGGGCAACTCCAGGGCAATGTTCTCCCTAAAACACTAATAAGCTGGCAGAAACTATCAAAATCAACTTCTGAAAAATTCTGGAATCAAGACAAAAATGTACAGCAACCAGAGGAAGGCTTTGTGAAGAAGCAGCCACTGTTTTGTGATAAAAGGAATGTCCCATCTACAATCCCCCAAAGCATCCATCCTGCACAAGTGGTAAGGGTTTCTAGTTCCAGAGGAAGCAGCAGGAATCTTAAACTCAAGGCTGTGGGTGTCAAACCTATCTGGCAGCCTCCCAAAGGACAGGTGCAAAGAACTGCCTTTGTTTCACCAAACTTAGAACATCCCCAGGGCTAGGACACTTTCACTGAAAGCATTTAAAGGCACGGGTATTAGCTGCAGCAGCCTGAGCCAGAAACAACACTTGGGACAGCACTTAACAGACTGGAAGGAAGATGCAGGGATAAAAGGTACGTGTGGGTATATGGTATTCGAAAGGCTCTCCTGAACACTACTGAATCGAGAAAGCCACATGAATGCCCAGGGCAGGTTTCAGGTTCAGAAGAAGCTGACAAAGACCCTAAGCTTTCACTTGCAGCTGGCCTTTAGGCTCTACACAAGTAGAAGTAAAAGTTAGGAGAGAGCTGTAAACAGCCTGACTAAGCACTATGGGAATGCCCCAAAAGAGTAAATCTGCAAAGATGGTAAGAGTATTTTTTGTTTCTTCTTTTTTTCTTTCCTTGGCTCCAGGCATTTAGAGTAATTCTGTCAAAACATCAGCTGACCACCAAACAAACAGAACTTCAAGGGCTATACACGACAGAGAATACAGACTGAGCAATGTACTAAAGAAGAGCACTAAGCAAACCCACAACAGCAACAACAATGGGGAAAGAAGAATCTGATTTCCAGTTTCCCCATGACAATATTCAAAATGTCCAGTCTTCTACAAGTCATGAGACATACAAAGAAACAAGAAATATGGCCCATCTAAGGAGAAAAAAATTAATGTCCAAATTTTGATAACTACATTTGGCTTATGGTCTCCTTCCTCTATTCTGTCCTCCTCCTTACATTTTGTTTTCTTTCTCTTTCTGTACAGATATCCTTTTCTGTAAGTCAAATTACTTCTAGAAGCTGATACAACCTAAATTTTAAAGCTCTTGAATTATTAACCTCTAAAGAAGGCATCTTTGAGATGACTTGTCCCTTTAATTTTACAAAGAAATAAAAAAGTGGAAATATAAAATAAAAATTAAGAACCACCATTTCATGAACACTTAGGTACTGAGTAATTTATGTATATGTAGCCTCATTTAATTCTCATCATTTTGTGAGACAGTATCTCAAAAAAGAAAATTGAGTTTAACCTATGTAACCAGCCCAAGGTCCCAAAGCTAGAGTCAGCATCAGAATTTTTCTTGTTTTGTCAAAATTATATAGAATTAAATATATCAATACTAGAGAGACCACCCCAAGACATACACATGTACCTCCCTCAGTCATCTCATCTTCAAGATCTGCTATATGCATAGTAAATGACTTATAGATAAAATTTTAGTATACAACAGGAAAATACTTTATAATTTGGACATGAACAAATAAAAGTAAATGATCCTAAACCCAAATGACAAACTAAGGCAAGAAAAATGGAAAATTGTTTGTTTCCTATTCTTTCACAAGAATCATCTCTACAATTTGTATTGGTAATCTTTCTGTGGCATAGAAATAACTATACCCAAGAGTATAACAAATCTGCTACAAATACAGTCCATAAAAACTCTAGGGAATGGAGGAGAAAACAAAGTGACTGACTATCATACAATATGTGCCTTCTTTAAAATATATTTAAGACAACATGCAGTTTTTCAAAAGCAGTATAATCACTTTTATAATTACTTTATAAGACTATAACAAACAGATGATAAGTAAACCTGGCTGCTAGGAGCCAACTTGAGTAAAATAAAGTAAAACTTTAAAGTCTTAATTCCCAAACCACTATATACTTTTAAATTGTAACCCCAACCCTAACACTGAAAACCCTAATCCATCTCATAAATAAAGGCAAAATAAAATTTTTTGCAAACAAATAACAGTTGAGAGAATTCATTGCCGGCAGACTTTTCTCACATGAATTGTTAACGTGAGTTCTTCTAGCGGAAGGAAAATGGTACCAGATGGAAATCTGAAATAACATACAAAATTGAGGAATGCTAGAATTGTTAAGTCTGTTGTTAAATACAAAAGACTTTTTGTCTCATTTTGAAAACCCTTTAAAAGAACTCATAAAAATAACAAAATGTATTAAGGGACTTACAAACAAGAAGAAAAGCAAAGACTTCAAGAGCACAGGACAGCAGATGAAGAAACAGAAGGATACTTTTAGAAGGTTCTTACCATATATCTTAAGTGGTATATTATTTGAAGGTAGAGAAATAAGAGTTAAAAATGTATACTGTAAACTCTAGGAAAATGCTAATTATAAAAAAGAAACAATTTCAAAGACCTTAACAGACACCTCACTGAAGAAGATATACAGATGACAAGAAAGCATACAGATGTTCCACACATCATATGTCATTAGGGAAATGCAAATTAAACAATAAGATATCACTACGCACCTATTAGAATGGCCAAAATCCAGTACACACTGACGATACCAAATGCTGCAAGGATGCTGAGCAACAGGAACTCTCATTAATTGCTGATGGAAATGCAAAATGGTACAGCCACTTTGGAAGAAAGTTTGGTCATTTCTAACAAAACTAAATAGCTTTTTGCCATATGGACAGCACTGTACCCCTTGGTATTCACTCAAAGGAGCTGACAACTTAGGTACATGCAAAAGTCTAGACATGGAAATTTATAGTACCTTTTTTAATAACTGCCAAGACTTGGAAGCAACCAGGATGTCCTTCAGTTGGTGAATGGATAAACTGTGGTACAACCAGACAATGGAATATTACTCAGCACTAAAAAGAAATGAGCTGCCATGCTAAGACATGAAGGAAGCTAAATTGCATAAGATAAGCCAATCTGAAAAGGCCACATATTGTATGTTTCCAACCATATGACATTCTGGAGAAGGTAAAACTATGTAGATAATAAAAAGATCAGTGATATACAGGGGTTGGTGAAAGGACAGATGAATGGGTGGAGCACAGAGGAATTTTAGGGCAGTGAAAATACTTTGCATGATATGTAATAATGGATACATGTCATTACACATTTGTCAAATCCATAGAATGTATAACACCAAGAGTGAGCCACAATGCAAACCATTAGACTCAAATGATTACATGTATCCAGGTAGGTTCATCAATTGTAATAAATGTATACTCTGATGGAAGATGGTGGTAAGTGAGGATACTGTGCATGTAGAGGAGCAAGGGATATATGGGAAATCTCTGTGAATCTAAAACTGCTCTATAAGATAAATTCTTAATTTAAAAAGAATTATTTTAAAGAAAAAAATATGTATATTTCGTAAATCAACAGTAAATGTAGGGGCGTCTGGGTGGCTCAGTTGGTTAAGCATCCGGCTTCAGCTCAGGTCATGGTCTCACGGTTCGTGGGTTCAAGCCCCGCGTCAGTCTCTGTGCTGACAGCTCAGAGCCTGGAGCCTGCTTCAGATTCTGTGTCTCCCTCTCTCTGACCCTCCCTTGCTCATGTTGTCTCTCTCTCTCAAAAATAAATTTAAAAAAATTTTAAAAAAACAGTAAATGTAAAATGAAATCATAATATTTAATTAATCCAAAACCTTGGATTAATTAATTAATCCTATAACCAAATATAGGATTATAACCAATAATCCAAAAATTAATCCTATAACCTTGTTATATAGATATATAACAAGAAAAAGAGAAACAAAAAAAAGAAATGTGATAAATATAAAATAGCAAAATTAGCAGACTGAAATGTTGCCATAATAATAATTACATTAAATGTAAATAACATAAAACCACTACTTAAAACACAAAGATTATAAGAATATATAAAATAGACAAGATCCAATTAAATTCTATATACCAAAAAAAATCGTAAAGGTCAGCAAACTTTATCATAAAGAGCCATACAATAAAGATTTTAGACATCCAGGACCTTATGGTCTCCATCATTACTACTCAACTGTGCATTTGTAATTTGAAAGCAGTCACATATAATACATAAATGACATGGGGTGGCTGTGTTCCAATAAAACGGTATTTCTAAAATGAGATGACTAGCACATAACTGACCTCAGAATTAAAATATAAGACAAACGTTAAAAGGACAAAAAAAGATATACCAGGCAAACACAATTAAAAAGAAAATGGTGTAACGATATTAGTATCACATAAAGTAGACTCTTGTAAAAGAAAAATGGAAACTTTCCATCAGGAGAACAGAGATGATTCATCAAAATGATATAGCGGCCGAAATATGAATGAATCTAGTAAGAGAGCAAAAGAGAAACAAACAAATCTGCTCTTTTAGTTGTAAATATTGATATTCCTCTCTCAGTAACTGGGTGTATAAATAGACCAAAATATTAAAAAAATCAGTAAAGAGACAGAAGTCTTAAATTACTATCAACCAGCTTGACCTAGCTGTTATGGAGGCATATAAAACATTCTACTCAACACTCCACCATGCAACAATGGCATACTGTTTTCAAGTGCATTATCAAATATTCACCAAGATGAGATTATCCTGGGCTGTAAAAGAAATCCCAGTAAAGTTTAAAATTCTGATCACAATAAAGTTAAAATACAAATCAGTAAAAATATGGGAGCACCTGAGTGACTCAGTTGGTTAAACGTCCAACGTCATGATCTCATGTGTTTGAGCCCCATATTAGGCTCCCTGCAGAGCCTGCTTTGTATCTTCTATCCATCTCTCTCTCTGCCCCTCCCCCACCCAAAAAAATCAGTAAAAATATACATCAGGAAAAAAATATGAAAGTCTCTGACCAACTTGATCTTAATAACCTGTTTATCAAAGAAGGTGTGATCAGGGAAATTAGAAAAAAAATTATCTAAATGAAATGAAAACACAACATGTCAAAATTTATGGGATGTAGCTAAAATAGTGCTCCAGGGAAATTCATAGTATTTCCTGTATTACCTGTATTACTAAAGAAGAAAGATTTCATATCAGTCACCTCAGTTTTCATATTTAGAAACTAGAAAGAGTAAATCATACATAAATTAAGACAAATTTAAAAATGTAACTAAAACAAAAGAAAATCAAAGATATAAAAACCAGTCAAAACAACAGAGAAAAACGATGAAACCAAATGCTGGTTCTTCAACTTAACTAGCCAGATAAATCAAAAGTGGGGGTGGCAGAGAGCCTTGGGAAAGTCTAGAGTGGAATACAAATTAACATCAACACAAATAAGAGTCATCACTATAAATCTCACATACACTAAAAGCGTAATAAGTGATTCTTCTAAATAATTTTATTTCTATCAATTTGACAATTGAAATGAAAAGTGCAAATTATTTGAATGATATAAATTACCGAAAGTTACTTTAAGAAACAATCTAAAGAGTCCTACGTCTGTAAGATAAATTGAATTTGCATTTACAAATCTTCTCAGAAACAACGCCTCAGATCCAGATGATTTCGCAGATGAATTCTTACTTAAAAAAGAATTACTACGAACTCTACATAATCTCTCCCAGCAATTTTTAAAAGAGGGAACATTCCCAACCTTATTTTATGAGCCAACAATACCACGATAATAAAACCAGAAAAACTATCAGAAAAAGAAAACTATAGCCAAATAATCCTATGAACATACACACACACACACAAAAAAAACTTAACAAAATATACAGCAAATCTAAATAGGCAACATGTTAACAACAAAAGAATTATAAATTATACATCATCAATAAGTACATTTTATCCCAGGGATGCAGGAAGCTTACCAATCAAAAAATCTAACAATGTAATTCACCATATCAACAGACTAAAAACACAAAAGCCATCTGAACATCTCAAAACGTATAAAAAAATCATTTGACAAAATTCAAAACTAGTCATTATAAAAAACCTTTGCCAAACCAGGAATATAAAGGAACATCCTCAAACTGATATAGGTCATCTACGAAACACATACAGCTAACATCACACCTAATGCTGAATGACTGCATGCTTTTCAGGAATAAGGCAAGGATATCCTCCTCTTCAATCACTTCTATTCAGTATTATCCTAGTCCAAGCCAATGCAAAATGCCAAGAAATATAAGTATATAAAAGACATACAGATTGTAAAGGAAAAGGTAAAACTCTCTTTATTCACAAACCTCATAATCATTTACATGGAAAAATCCTAAGAACTGTACTCAAAACTTCTCAAATTAGGGGCACCTCGGTGGCTCAATTGGTTAAGCCTCCAATTTCATTTCAGATCAGATCACGATCTCACTGTTCATGGGATAGAGCCCCACATGGGACTGTGCACAGACAGCTTGGGATTCTCTCTCCCCCTCTATCTGCCCCTTCCCTACTTGTGCTGGCTCTCTTTTTCTCAATTTTTAAATATTTCTCTCTCTCCATTTTTAAAAAGTGGAAAAAAGTCTCTAAAGTGTCTTAAAAATAAAAAAAGCTTCTCAAATTAAAAAAGAATTTTACTAGTCTCAGGATTTAAGATCTATACACAAAAATCTTTTATATTTCTCTTTGTATTAGCAAAGAACAATTCAAATATAAAAACCAAACACAGTAAGATAGCATAAAACATGAAATACTCCAGACAAAAATTTACCTAAACATGTGTAAGGTCTGTACACTTAAAACTACAAAACATGATTTTTGTTTTTGTTTTTAAATAGAGGAAATGAAGAGACCTAAAATCTAAACAGTTGTAGAAATGTATCATATTCAAGGACTGGAAGATGTGAATTCCACCCATATTTTTATACAATCTAGGCCACAATTGTGCTGCCTTTTTGTTAGGAATTCACAGATTATAAAATGTACATGGAAATTAAAGAACCATGTAATAGTCAAAACAATTCCAAAACAGAAGAACAAACTTGAGAGGCGCTAAACTACCAGACTTTGTAACTTACTACAAAGCTGCATAAATCAAGACAATGTGGTATTGCCAGTAGAATAAATATACACATTAACAGAAGTCCAATCACAGACCCACACAAATCAAAAACAAATCAATACATAATCAACTGATTACAGATAAATGTATCAACATAAATAATGAGGAAAGACAGTTTTTACAACAAGTGAAACATAACTGGACATCCATATGCCAATAACTGAACCTTGCCTCTTCACACCATTCGTGAATGAAAGAGTTAAACCTATAAAACATCGAGGAAAGAATCTTTTTGCCTTTGGAATAGGCAAATATTTTTTAAACAGGCCACATAAGGACAACTTACATTAAAAAACTGATAATTTGGACTTCTGCAAATTAATATACTATTAAGAAAATGAAAGACAAACCACAGCCCAAGAAGAAATATTTGCAAATCATATCTGATTAAAGACTATTCAGAATATACAATAATAAAGAGTTCTCAGATCCTGATAATAAAAAAGATAACCCACTTTTTTTAAACACGCAAAAGATCTAAATTGATGTTTCCAAAAAAAGATATAAAAATGCCATATAAGCCCATGAAAAGATGCTTAACATCATTTGACATTAAGAAAATGCAAAACCAAACCATTAAGTTACCACTATACACCCACTAAATTCAAATAAAAAAGACTGATAATACAAAATGTTGAAAAGGATATGAAACAATTGGAACTCCCACTTGTCTCTTATGTGAATACAAAATGATAACAGCCACTTTGGAAAACAATTTGGTACATTTTTCATAATGTTAAACATACATTTTCCTATACATCCTGACATTTCTACTCTTAGATATTTACCCAAGGAAAATGAAAACCGAGGTTCACCCATTTTTACTAATACTCTACAAACAGAAACAACCTTATCGGAATCAACTAGAAACAACTCCCCTGCTTAATTCTAGTTTCATCACTTTAGTCATAAAAACTCACTGTGCAGCTACAGTGAACAAAGCACTATACCACATCTCCACTTCTTTTGCCCCTGTATCTGTCCACCGCAGCCAGATAATCTTTTTACAACATAGATGTCACTCCTCTAGCTTAAAGCCTTTGAATAGCTTCCCACAGCTCTAGCAACAGAATCCAAGATATTTCCAAAAGTCTGTAAAACCTGAATAAATCTTCAAAGTTTCATCTCACATTGCTCTCTCCTTGGCTCATTACAGGTTTCAATCACTCAGATTTGATCAGTTCTTAAACAGGTCTTGTTTCCACCCCAACTCCTGGGCCTTTTGCTCACTGTTCCCCCTGACTGCAGTGCTCTTTCACTGGCTACTCTAACTCAAGTATGTCTCCATTATTCTGTATCAAAAAACATTATTTCAAATTCACAACCCTAATTACAGTCTGTATTTGATTTATGCCTATGTTATCTGTCTCCCATAAAAAAAATATAAATTTCTGCAAGACAGAGCCCTACCCGCTGCTCTCCATTATAACTCCTAGTGCCTTCCTCAGTGTCTGGTACGTAAGTTGTAACTTTCACAAAGAGGGCCAAGAAGTTCAAGTAGCTAATGAACCAATTGCCTAAAAAGTACATTTCCCAGTTAGATATATTAATACTTAGATTCTAATGCAAAGTAATAAATTTCAATTTTTCACCATAAAACTTAAAAATCCCTTCAAAATAATCTTCATTATGTATTTTACTACTTTTATGTACACATACACCAAAAACACATATACACATATGGCCCTAACTATTTACAAGAAAATTATATAGAAAATCACCTCAGTCTAATGCACAGAAGTTATATGAAAGCATAATGCATTTCATTTCTAAACTTTAAATTCTAATTATAAATAATACTTGAAATCTGAGGTTAAGAGTTGTTTACCTTGATATAAAGATATTACTTCACTCTAGTTATATGCCTCAATTTAAATGTAACTGTGCAATGAATGGTAACTTTTACATGGATGAATACAAGATAACCAGATTATAAAAGAAAAACACCTATGAGGCGCCTGGGTGGCTCAGTCGGTTGAGCTTGGGTCATGATCTCAAAGTTCATGGGATCCAGCCCCAAGTTGGGCTCTGTGTTGACAGCGCAGAGCCCACTGGGATCATCTCTCACCCTCTCTCTCTGTCCCTCCCCCTCTCATGCTTGCTCTCTCTCTCAAAATAAACTTAAAAAAAAAAAAAGAAAAACATCTACAGTCCATTCTCTTATCTGAATATCAAAATCTAGTCATAAGTATACCTGTACAATGTGAAAAGACAAAATTTATATATATAAATCTGTTATGTACAGTCAAATAAGAATTATGTAAGTTCTCTAACAAAGCACACAGAATTTTTATAGTATGAGTCTTACTCTTCTATATATGAAAAAGTTTTAAAATGCAGAATTTAAATTCTAAAATAGTTTACAATCAGAACTATCCTTGATCTTCATAATGTTCGTAAGGCTTATTTTTTCATGATTTTTGTTTTTTCAGGCCACATAACTTGAATTAAATAGCATTCATTACATATCATTTAATAACATTAGTTGTGTAGAGAAATATAATTCTTTACTTCACATAAAAAACAAAATATTAATATTGAAAAATGGTGAAAAGTAGTTCTATGCATTCCTGGCTTAGGTATTTGTTTTTAAAGGATTCTTGGGATCAAATACAGAAACCATATATCTCATGAACAGCTGTAATCATTTACAAAAATAAACACTGACATGTTTAATGTAAATTTTTATGAGTATAATAATGCTTTAGTTTGTGTAAGGAAAATAAAAACATCTAAATAAACATCTAAATTTTTATTTTATGTTTTATTATCACTTTACTCTGTTTTACATGATTACATTATCTTAGACATCTAAAACAAAATTTCACTAATTCCATGTGCTATTGAGTTCATTTTACAAAAATAAAGGTTCTTAATGTGGATCAATCCAAATTATGGGTTACTGGTAGTCAGCTACTACCGAAAATACCCATAATTTAACTGCTCAAGGTTTCACAGGCCTCACTAATCCCAATCCTTTTTTACAATTTTTTTTCCCATGGAAAAAACATAGAATCTATATTCTCAATGAACAATTAAAACAGAAAGTGCAAGAACAAAAAAAATTTTTAACTAAACCTAATATATAAACAGTAAAACCTTGATTTGTGAGCATAATTAGCTCCGGAAACATGCTTGTAATCCAAAGCACTTATATATCAAAGCAAATTTCAAGAACCAAGGAATGGCTCAGTTGTTATCATGTGACATTTGACATCATGTACTACTCATATTGCAACACTTTGCTCGTTTATCAAGTAAAAATGCATTAGAGGGGCACCTGGGTGACTCAATCAGTTAAGCGGCCAATTTTGGCCCAGGTCATGATCTCACAGTTCATGAGTTTAAGCCCCCACATCAGGCTCTGTGCTAACTTCTAGAAATAGTTAAAAAAAAGAAAATCACATGGTGTTGGTTTTGCTTTTTAGAAAACACAAATACACATTAAATACACAGGCATATTAATTAGTAATTTTATTTATAACATACATACATATATATAAAAACTTAATCATGAAGAATGAAACTGAGATAAAACATCATCTAGCCTAAAATGAATAATTCCTAAAATGAAAATATACACCTAAACTCAATTTCTGTAAATATTTCTTCAAAATTCCTAGAAGTATTAAGATCAGTCTATAGTTCATATAGGAATTCCCAATGAGTAATTAACCTGTTTTTCTTAATATACAGCTTAAACTATATACAGAAATCAGTATCAAAATAAGTTTTGATAGAAAGAAATTTTGTATTTTTATGTCACATTTAGATCAACTAATACATATTTACATATAATTCAGTTTAATATTATATCATTATTATGCCAATATAAAAGAATTTATTTTACTGTTTGAAAAGTAAGTCACAGCAAATAAAAGCAATAATCTATATAGTATTCAGGGTGTGGTAGTCAATCACTTATTTATATTGAAGGGGATCAGGATATGCCACCCCAAAATATGACACTTTGGCATAAGAATTGTTTTAAGCTGAAGGTAATTAAGAAGCAAAAGATACAGGAAAAGTATTCTGACTTCCCATAATCCACCTAAAAGCAGAGCATAAGTTTATCTATGTGAAAGGCATAAACATCCCACCTCTCTTGTGCTAGGATGAGAAGAGCAACCCCTAACCCTGGAGATGGAGAATCCACCCCAAAATGAGTCTGCAAAAACAAACTGTACCAAAATAACCCTTATCTTTCATTAGCTGTTCTCCCATGTATTTCCTAGTCAACTTGCCCACAATGCACTGTCCCTTGGATCTCAAACCCTCTTTCCTTTGTCAAGAAGGGTAATTATCTCTCTTTGAGTTTCACGTCATTTCTGTGAACCATGCAAGTAAAAATACCAATAAATTGTGTATTTGTTTCCTCCTGTTAATCTCTTTTGTCGTTCATTTCACAAACCCCAAGTTGCTGAACCTTATAAAGAAATAAAAACTTTGGAGATCGTTCTAAATTCTTTCAATTTATATGAGAAAGTGAAGTTATCTGTGTTCCTCTACCATCCTACACTTCCCTAATCTATTTACTTTCCTGCAGGACTATTTTATAGCTTCTCTTCTCTGCTTAAACTTCTAAGACCTTCTGCCCCGTCCTTACTCTAGTGATGGCTATTTTCCCTTTGCACTAACAAAATAAAAGCAGTTAGAAAATAACTTTGTCATCTTTTATCACATTAACTCTACAGGTATACACATATAATCTCCCTTCTTGTTTCTTTTTATGGATGACATATCCAGACACCTAAACAAAGCCAACTGTAAGACTCCTAATAATACTGACTCCATCTTTGGCCCTTCATCATGTTCATATTGGCTCAATGACTTCTCTTAGGGCAACATGTTCTGGGCTCCTTGGAGATTAATACGCATACTTTAGAAATGCCCTCCAAGGCCAAGATGTTTTAGCCTCCCATGAATCTGTTAGAGATAACATAGTCTTTCCCCTTCCTCACAGGTACCTGTCAATTAGGTACATGCAAACCCTTTAGGTGCATGCGAATCCTATGATACACTATAATGCCCTCTATGTGTCCCCTCACTCTATCAAATCTGTGGACTAATGTCCAGACTTCATGGAAAATAACTATGTAGCTGCCGTGAATTGCCATCAATCTGACCACCACCCCCAAATAAAACTCTGTGTAAACTGTATGGAGTTGCCTACTTCATTTTTCTGGTTCAAAGCACCTTCTCAGTTTGGGGGACACTTTGTTGTTCCTCCTCCACCTTCTTCATAGCCAATGCTTCCATCTACACCCTCTAAGCAGATAATGTCTCTCTCTTCTGCTCGTAATATTCCAATGGCTTCCCAACTCAGTCCAATAAAATCCAAACTCATACAGCCCTTTACATAATCTACTCCATCCTTCATCTATCATATCTAATCTACAAACTTCACCTCTGCTCCAGCCACAATCTTATTTTGACACTCTCCATTCATTTGTGCCTATCTGCTTTTCCCTCTGCCTGCCATGGTCTTTCCCCAGTTTCCACTTGGTTCTCTCCCATCAAGTCTCTCTTCAGATGTCACCTTATCAAAGATACCTTCTTTAAACTACTTTACTTACAACAGCAAACACTCCAGAATTCTATCTTTATCCACACTTTGCTCCATAGAAAGTTTCACTACCTGACGTACTATGTATTTTAGGTGTGTGTGTATTTCCTACTGCTTCTCCCTAGGCTGTAACCTCCATAGGAGTAGAGACTTTTGCCTGCTTTGTATATTTGCTATATACCTCTAGCACCTAGTATATATTTGCCATTCAATAAATACTAGTTGAATAAATGAATTTAGTCCTTCAGCAAAATTTAGATTCTAATCCCACTATGCTCCCAAGAAGAGTTTTACAAATATAAAAACAATATTTGAAGATATCAGAGAGCTGCCAAGACAATGAGGAATTGCAAAGCCAGACACAAAGAGAAAGAAAGATCAGAGAAATAAGTCCAGCCCAGGAATCTTTCCCTTCAAGGCAAATGCCCACCACAAAAGCAACAGTGGAAAGGCTGAGAATCTGAATATAAATTTTAACATACCCATGGAAAAAGTATGGTTTAGAGACTTACAAGGGAAGAACCCTTTCAAATACCCCAAGCTTTTTGCTTGCTATTCTGAATAGCTACTCCACAGGAGTAAGGATGGGGGAGGGGAGGGAAGCCAAAACATGCTAAGTGAAAGAAGCCAGTCACAAAAAACTATACATTTTATGATTACATTTAGAATAGACAACTCAATAGGGACAAACAGTAAATTAGTAGTTGCCAGAGGGTGGAGTAATGGGGAATTGGGAGGCACAGAACTTCCTTTTGGGGTGACAGAAATATTCTGGATGCAGAGAGTGGTGATGGCTACATAACATTACAAATATACTATAAACCACTGAATTGTACCCTTTAAAATGGTCAATTTTATGTAATGGTAAATTTTATATCAATTAAAAAAGAAACAGACATGCCCTTACAGAGACCAAGTGCCTCAACTCAAATCATCTCAATGTTTTATTGAATTCTGACATTCTAAGGTTGCTGGTGTCTTAAGCCTAGGTACCAGCGTGAACCAAAAGCAATCTTCTCTGGAGGAAGATAACAGCATCCAAAGATTCAAATTAGCTCTATAACTTTTGATGTACTTTATTCAACCCTCAATCAAAAACAACCAGTCAGATTAAAAGATAAGAAGGGAATGAAAGCCAAGGAAAATAAAACCATATAGGTGACTCGGTAATGAAGCAAATACATAGATGAATAGATAATGCAGTTATGAGACACAAAATTAAGCTAATCATAAATAATGGATTCCAGGAATTAAAAAACAAGATTGAGGATTTCAGCAACTAACAGGAAACCATAAGAGTAAAAAATGTACTTTCTAGAACTGAAAAACAAAATAACTGAATTTAAAAATTCAATAATGAGTTTGACAGCAGATTACATACAGCTGGAAAAAGAATTAGTGAAGTAGAACACATATCAAAAGAAAAGATTCAGGAATATGCACAAAGTAAGGGTGAAAGGAGAGTGGGGAAAAGGATGTAGATTACAGTGAGTAGGTCTACCATATGCATAATTAGACCTCCAGAAGGACAGGAGGAAGAACGAAGCAGGAGCACTATTTGAACATATAATGGTGAAGAAATTTTCAAAGCTTAAACTTGAAATTAAACTTCAAGATCATAATCAGGAAATGTTCAACAAAGAAAATCCTAAATGAATTTTTTAAGCAGAAAGGAAATAATCCCAGATGGAGGCTTAGAGAAGCAAGAAGAAATAAAAGTTAGGAAAAATAAATATATGGGTAAATCTAAATGTTTACTATGTATGTCAAAAATGACAATGAGAAGAGGGTTTAAAAGATATAAAATATTAAGATAAATGAAAACAATAGCACTAAGTCTGGAGAGGGATAAAAAGAATGGATTTATTTTACTCTTTAATTAATCAAAGATGTACATTATAATATCCACCCAGAGTAACAACTAAAAGAAAAGCAAAAGAATATATGTCTAAAAGTTAACAGAAACAGGTATTGAATAATTATGAAAAATATATAAATCCAAAAGAAGTCAAGAAAGGTGAGAAAAACATACTGGACATACAAGACAAATATGGTAACTTTAAAGCCACATCAATAGTTACATTTCCCATAAAGAAATTAAACACTCCAATTCTAAAACAAGGATTGTCAAACTGGATATATTTTTAAGAGAAAACTAAACTCAACGATATGCAACTTTAAGAAATGAAGAAATATGCCTTACACATGAGGATCCAGTACAGAATAAAACCTGTGGAGGATGCGAAATAGTGCCTATCTTTTAGGAGTTTAACATGTGCTAGCAAGGTAATTCATAAACAAAAAAGCCTAAGGCAACTACACACACACACACACACTCTCTCTCTCTCTCTCTCTCTCTCTCTCTCTCTCTCAAGAAGTATTAACTTTTTCCCATCCCTGTATTTTGCCTAGCTAGCTTACTCTTATCCTCCAGTTCTCATTATGTTACTTCCTCCAGAAAGCTTTTTGGACTTTCCCTAACTAGGTTAATTGGGTAAATAAAGTGTTCCTGCTAGTAGATTCCAAATGAACTGTGCTTCTTCATCATAACAATTATTACAGTATATAGTAACTAGATGTTTTACTGTCTCCTCCACTAGAAAACAAATCCTATAAGATCAAAAGCCCAGTCTCTACTGGGTCCAGAACTAAGAAAGGTCTGAGGTTTTCCCCTACTTGTGAGCTAAAAAATTAGCCTGCTTTTTTCATAAATGCTGACAAAAGACAAGTGGTTCCCAGGTCAGAGACAAAGAATTTTATTACTCAAGCACAAAAGGCTGTATAAGCTTCCTGCTTGCATTGGTTCCCTCTGTCTTCCAAAGTCCACAGGGCTGATGCAGGGGCAAGTCCAAGTGGATGCTACACATATAGAAACTTCAATATTTTAAAGGCTGCTAGCAAACCTGATGAATTTTTGTCTTAGATATACCTTTATTATCATGGTTAAAAATAAATCTGCCCTGTGTCCTAAATATCTCTTTCAAGGCTATTTACAAAAATCCTTGAAAAGATAATCTACAACAAACCCTGATAAAATATGCAAAAGAGAGAGAAAGAGAGAGAAAGAGAGAGAGAGAGAGAGAGAGAGAGAACTCTCCCAAAATACAGTTCATCATTTCACCTGTAACACTTAGCACAGTGTTTGGCACACAGATGGTAATCACTATTAGCAGAATGCATGGTATATAATAAATGAAGTAATGAAAAACTGGGATAGTGTTATGATAAAACAATCATTTTTAATTCTCTTAAGCTTTTTAAAAATAAAGATAATGACTTTTTTATTCTATCATGTGCATAATCACATTATATCAACTTCACAAATTCATATATTTTGTCCTATTACGCTCTTTTCAAATGAGTAGTTTCTAATGTGTAGGCAAACACTATGTATTCTAATTTCTCCTTATTTGGATCTTCAATCATTTAGGACCTTTATCATGTCATGCACCCGTTGGAAATGCCATGACTATTTTGTTCAATGGGAAACTTGCTGAAATAAATAAGCTACAGATCAAATAAGTGCACTGGTATTTTCTATAGAGGCAAAATATGGAGATATACCTAACCCACAAGAAGTGCTTCCTAAATGACATAGAGGGCCTTTACAGGGCATTAATGAAACAAGAACCTTTTCAAGAGGAAATAACAAAGCTTGTCAGTGGTAGTGACATACACTAATCCAACTGTCCACTGTTTTTTTTTTTTCTCTTTCGTTTCTCATCACAGCAAACTATTTCAAATATCACAATTCACAGAAGACTTGAACACAGCCTTATGATCTAGATCAGAAGATAAAGCAATCTACTAACTTTGTATCAGACCAAAATTGAAGGAATAAAACGTGCATGGATGAAAATTTCAAGGTGTAACCATAAGGGAACATGCAAACAATCATATACTTGGTGGGATTAAAATAATTTACATTCTTTCCACATGAATAAGCAAAAATATAATCAGTTAGCGACAGTCTTTATCCTTTTTATCTTAAAGCCATATCTGTGTATGGCTAGTGTTAGTTAGCTAGTGTTCGGGGGAGTGGAAAGAGGGGGAGTGAGGAGGATTGCTAATTACCTGGCTCATTTGCTATCCTTATAATCTCCTGGAAAAAACATATACTGAGTTTTAATTTTCCCCACCCACATTACAATCTCAGTCATGTAGTTATATACATACAGACACACACAATCCAAGGTCACTTATTTTGATCACTAATATATCAATTTTTTCTGTCATCTGTGTTTTCTATTGTTGAAATAAATTTCTAGGCATTTCTTTCCAGAACGTGACTTCAGCAAACTGAACTTTTGTGTTCCTTGACCAGAAATGCAATATATCCAGTCAGCCCATCGCCAAATGCCAACACTGGGCTCTATCCTTATTTCCTTATTCCTTAATTTTTTGAAATAAGGTCAGATATGCAACCCCAGTCAGTCATGCCCTGTTTCTAAAATGCAGCTACTAATGCTCTATAAAAATCCCTCTTGCCCAAAATTCCTCAGGGAGAGTGCTTTGCTGCTTATAAAGTACCTTACTCCCCCAGTCCATGGATTGTTTTCCTTTCAATAAAGGACATCAAGCTCCTTACTAAATTGTTTTAGTTCTGTCATTTGATGGTACTTATCCAAGGTTTTCTGTGAAACATTTTTCTCCTTGCTGTTTTTGGAATGAGTTTGTTCATTCTTAGTACTTTGCATTGTGATCAGAGAATGCTGTTTTTATTATTTTCTTCTTTGGAATTCACTGAGATTTTCTGTTGGCTTCTAACATGTTCAATGCTCATTAACACTCCATGTGCACTTAAAAAGAAGTTATGGTCTACTAATGTCAGGGTTTAGAGTATGATAGAAATAAGATCCACTCTTGATCATATTTTAAGGTACTCAACACACTTGATAAATTTCATGAATATGATCTGCCTTGGATGGAGGGATGTGTTAAAATCTCCAATTATGAATGTGTCTGTCTCTGTCCTTGAATGCACTATAGTTTCTGCTTTTTTTAAGTTTATTTATTTTTTGAAAGAGAGAGAGAGAGAGAGATTGACAGAGAGGATGCATGAGGGAAGGGCAGAGAGAAAGGGGGAGAGAGAGATTATCCCACGCAGGCTCTGCACTGTCAGCAAGGAGTCTGACATGATCATCACACCAGATTCTTTGTTCATCTTGAGGCATGCTGAACTTGGAAGAAGGAAAAAGCACTTAGATTTCGGGTAAGGAGATAAAAGTACTAGAGGGAAAGGGTGAGAATATAAAGAAATTTTTTTATGGAAAAAGACCCAACGATGGAGAAACAGGATGAAGAAAGAAAAGGCTATGTTTTCTCACATCTCTAAGTTTTTGCACATGCTTGAAACGCCCTTTTTAATCCCCTCAATCTGGGTAACAGGATTCAGGTCAGGAGTTATTTCTTAAAGGAAAGCATTTTGAAATCTAACCCCCCAATTCAATGCTATTTCCTACGCACATATATCTTGTGCCTATCTTTATGAAAGCATTTATCAATATGTAATTGTTATTTTTCATTTTCTGTCTATACCTAGATTAATGTGACCTGAGTAAGTGCCATGTATATAATTGCTATGACCCATCACTGTGGCTGGCAAAGAAGTATTCAATAACTGGAGACCACATCTGAATCACTGCACACTACCAGGTTGACAGGAGAGAAAGCTTGTTCACAGCAGTTTGTATCTTGAGCAATGCCCATGGAAAATGATGTGCAGAACTACAAGAAGTGACAACATGACTTAGAATTATCCTCAAAGTATCTAGTGTTTCCAGTAAAATAGCATTTTTGTCAAACTGAATACAACTGATTTTAATTACTAAATGTATTTTAAATCTCAAATCTGTACTCACATTTTTAAAAGTTGAGTTTAACAAAAATAAAAAACTATAATAATGAAAGTATTAACCACTAATATTTTATTATTAAATTATTAATTATTAAAGTATCAATTGAAACTGCTAAAATAGTAAACTTGATTTCTATGCCCACTTTCTACATAGGTTTGTCATCCCTGAGTCAGTGAAGAAACACAATGGATTAAACAACTTTCACTGATCAAAAAGCATTTTAAAATGTTATTCTTATGAAGAAATTATTAAAGAATAAATGCAGGACTAAATTCTACCTCAGTTTCATTTGGTTTTTCTCAAAATAAGCATTTACAATATTTCTCTAATACTACAGTAAGGTAAGAGACATGCTGTTTTTAGTTAAATGACTTTATCACATCTATACTGAAAAATATCTAACAAGCATGAAACTGGAGGTGTGTCTACATAAAACAAGGAGAAGTAAGCCAAACGGCATTCTGAAAAAGGTACCATGATGTATCTCGCTGACTTCACTATAAAAATAAGGGCAGCTGGAATTGGCACGAAGCAGGAGAATATAAAACCTGTAGGATACCAGAAAACTGTTTTGTCAGTACTACACTGTTAGTACAACCTACCAGCATCAGATAGATTTTGATGGATATACCACCAGAAATTACAACAATGAATGCAATTTTGAATAACAGCGTCATAGTACTCAGCCCCAAAAGTGAGAACCTCAAAAGGTAAAAACATTTTTTGATAACAGCTTCAGTAATATTTAGTTGGGAGAATGTTGATAAAAAATGCAAAGAATAACTATCTCATAAGATGGATACTAGGCAAAAGAATAGTTATCTTTGAGTGATACCATGTCTATAACTCATAAATTATTCACATTAAAATAACTATATTCATGTGCAACAATTTGTGATACAGTAGCTTACTAATCTGGAAAGCAAATAATTACCATTTTGGGAATAATAATAAGGAAGAAAGAGTTCATACCAATGTGCAATGGAATCAGAGTACCAGCATTTTAAACCTGAAAAGTATTTTACTACAGACCATCTGCTCCAACTGCTCCCTTCACAACAGACACCCTAGGCCTTTACAGAGTCAAATGAGCAATGCTCAATTTATTTTTAAAACTTCAAAAAGTCTAACCTACTATATGCCCCTAAACTAAAAGTGCATCATCTTCCTTTGTTCTTCATTGAATGTAGATAAATGCAGTACTGGTAAACCATTTACCACAGTATAAATCAAAGTAATACTTACTTATTAAAAATAATTTAGTAGAAATTGGGAGAGAAGGGAGGGTAAGAAAAGGGATCCCTCATGATTTAAAAAAAAAGCTGATAATAAAGATACCCTTATAACTAAGGTCAACAACTAAGGTAATGGACAGGTAGAATACACAGGTTTGCTTATTTTCAGTCCAGTGCTCTTACTTCCACACCACTTGGAATGGTGTTAACAAATATTGAAGGATTTACAATGATTATTACAGAGTGATGAGATTACTGTTATTTTTTAATTTCTTCTTTCACATAAGTTTTCAAAATGATCTCCAATGAGCATATATACTATTATATCAGAAAACACACACATACATTCTCACACACACCAAAGGTAACCTTTTCTAGAACGAAATCTGTTAAAAATACAAATCATGAAAATTCAAAAGCATAATTTTCTCATGTGCCATTATCATTCCATTCTCATAACCTCTGGGTATATTTCTTCATTTATAAAATAAGAAAAATGGTAGGTTCTCATTTTGTGTTTCATTAATTATTGCTGTGACACAACTCAGAAGAACAACTGTAAATATCTGTCACAGATCACTTCTAAAACCAAGCTGTTCTCAGGGTGCCTGGGTGGCTCAGTTGGTTAAATTCAGGTCATGATCTTTGGCTCACAGTCGTGGGTTTGAGTCCTGCAATGGGCTCTGTGCTGACAGGTCAGAGCCTGAAGCCTGCTTTGGATTCTGTGTCTCCCTCTCTCTCTGCCCCTGCCCCGTTCATGCTCTGTCTCTGTCTCAAAAAAATAAACATTAAAAATAAATTTTAAACCAAGCTGATCTTCACTATAGTATAAATTCCATCATTGTCAAGATTACAAAGCAACTCTTCTGACTACCATTTCAGGTATCAGCAGTCATTGAACATTTAGCCCTAATATTGCTAAAAGTTCAATAAAATATGTTAAGCTAATTACCATGGGATAAAAATGAAAGTAAAATAAATAATAAAACCATACAAATTTTATTTTATGCAACTTTATATTTATATAATATCAAGATTCATCTAGTTATTCAAAAACGTTTCTCCAAGTAGCAAGTTATTTTTTAGATGTTACAGCAATAATCATACTTTGTGAAGTAACAATGATTTTATACTTAATTTTAACATTCAAGACAGTGTTATACAGCTGAAAGCACTAGATTAGAAGTGAGCTTAAGACCTAAATCACAATTCTGACACGATCTCAAATTGATAATATGATATTGGCCAAGTCACTTAACTCACCTAACGTTGAATCTCTGCTTTTCCAAACCCCAAGAACCTCAACTAAAAAAGCCTCAGGCTCAAGCCTAGCAGAATATTAAGGATTCGGGTCCCATGCAGGTAATATTGAGAATCAGTCCTTCTGCTTTGTGCTCTAATTCAGATATTCTGGGGAGTACACTTTTAACCCCTAATGTTCATGGGGTTTACCTAGTCTGGAAAATGGGATTCTGCATTGGTTTCCTGAGCTAACTCTAGTTTCCCTGCCAGAAGGCCAAGGGTAGAGAAAACCTAGAGCTGAGGACCCAAACACCTAACAAGCTCTCAAAAAAGTGCCTATCTCTCTGGATGTGTGTGCATTCATCTCTAGCCACTGACTGAACTTCTGTTCCAGTGTATAATAATTCTTCTTTGTAACCTTTACATTACCAACTATTCAAACATAAACATTATCATTTGCCCATACTACACACCATATCAGATACTTTGGGTAGCACAGCTAGTCTAAAACCAACTGAAATGCACCAGCCTCCCAAATACAGTGATTTGAACTTCTAGCTATCTGCCTAGAGTCAAAATTACCACCTTATACATTTCAGTTGAATTCACTGTTACACAAGTTCCCTTCCTATACCAACCCATCAAAAAGGTATGTGATGGTCGAGACTTGTAAAAAATGTCATATATGTGTGTGTGTGTGTGTATGTGTGTGTCTTACATGTATATATACACGTACATACATATATATATACACTTATATACCTGTATGTCTTCCTTTTTCATATATAATGGTAAAGGGAGGATTTTCTCTAAAATCATGGGATTAAAAAATTCCTAACAAGAATATGGTAAGCTGTATCTGAAAAAAACCATCATTAAAACTATTTACACATATCAAAATAAGTGTCACATATCAAAATCAATAAGGACTGCAAACTGGGTTTCAAATTGGAAAATATAAGAAATAATTCCATTGAAAACTGTAATAATCCTTTTGTAAAACACATTTTAGTATGTATGAAGAACCTTAAAAGACATTTCATTACTCTATCCTAAAAAGTACCACTTATTAAAACTGAACTTCAAAAAATAATCCTAATAATGAAAACATATGTATGCACAAAAATGTTCTCTTCAGCATGTTTGTCATGGCCAACAACTGGAAACAACTTAAATATCCAAAAATAGAAAAGTTACATAAATGCACTATATACACAAATAGGATATTACTTACCCATTCTAAATTAGGTGACAAAGCTGTATGATAAGAAGTAAATTTTTATAATATGTTAGCTGAAATAAATTTATATACACAAACACACAGGCAATTATAATTATATAAATAAACCAGTTCTCTATATAGGTGAAAATCTATAAGAAAAACAAAAAAAGATACTAGTAGTTATAGTGTTTCCATGGTGAAACAATGAGTCAGCTTGTTTTCTTTTTATCCTAATTGCCTTATAATATGGTTATATTAATTTAAAAAAAATCTAATGACATAATCCAAACACACAAATCTTATACATGATATATATATGTATATATATATAAACATATATGATATATATGTGTATATGATATATATCATATATGTGTCAGAATATATATTATATATCAGAATATATTATATATATATCAGAATCCAAGAATACAAAATAACTAAGATCATTCAGCTAAAAAAAAAGCCTAAAATCTAAAACTTTCTACTCAATTCTATATTGGACATAGTGTTGCTTCTACATAACATAAATGCTTTTCATTGAAAGCGTGCCTATTTGCATCCACACATATATCTTTTATACATCTACAAAATACTATAGGAAGAGGAAAGATAGAAAAAAATACATAATCTCAAAATATCTACAATTAGTTGGATTACACCCAACTAAACAAAATATACTCAAAGAAACAAATATAAGAAAACTTTAAAAAACAAGACATAAAGTGATTATAAAATTAGCATAAAAGCAGTTTGATACATATGTATTAGTTTGCTAAGGCTGTGTTAATAAGGTCCTACAAACTAGACGGCTTAAGCAATAAATACGTGGCCTCACAGTCTGAAGGCTGAAAGTCTAAGAATAGGGCCATTTCCTCTGGAGGCCTATGAGAGAGAGGGGTCTGTCAGAGGCCTCCCTCCTTGGCATATATGAGACCATCTTCATATCCTCTTCCCTGTATCTCTTCACATCAGCTTCCCTCTATGCATGTATCCAAATTTCCTCTTTTTTATAGGGATAACAGTCATATAGGATTAGAGCCCACCCTAACAACTGCATTTTAACTGATTATCTCTGTAAAGACCCTATCTCCAAGGTCACATTCTAGGTTACTGTAGGTTAAGACTCCAACATAACTTTTTGTTGTTGTTGTTAGGGGGGAGGGCAGTAAATTCAAGCCATTAACACCATGGTTGCAACATCCCAAATACATGGGTAAAGGCTGCCTTTTATTCTGTCTCATGCCTACCCAAGACACACAGACACACACACACACACATACACACACACACGAACCTAGAAGGAACTATACCAAGTTATAAATACTCTCAATGACAATATTAGGGGTGACTATTACTTCCTAATACCCTGAATTTTTCATTAAGGGAACTTTTTTTTTGAGAGAGAGAGAGAAACAGAGAGACACCACCAATAGGGGAGAGGGACAGAGGAAAAGAGAAACAGGGATAGAGAGACAGAGAGAGAATCTTAAGCAGGATCCATGCTCAGCGTGAAGCCTGATGCAGGGCTCAATCCCACAGCCCGGGGATCATGACCAGAGCTGAAATCAAGAGTAGGATAATTAACTGACTGAGCCACCCAGGAGCCCCAAAAGAACACATTTTTTAAATCAGAGTAATTTAAGAAATATTGTGACTTCACTGGTCTCTAACCCCAATCTATTCTTAATTACTCTCAGCTACTGGCAGAGGCTCTTCTTTAGGACAGAAGTCTCAAAGGCATAAGCACCCCTCAACTACTATGATTCTCGAGGGAGAATAAAAATCATGTGAAAGTTTTAACAATTTCAGTTAAATGATATGTTTTATCTCAAATTCCAAATAAGAGTAAATCTTACTTTTAAAAAGTAAATCTCATTCTTAAAATGTAAATCCCTATGCCAGGCACTATAAGGAAAGAAAAGAGTGAGAGACAAAGTACAACATTTATGCACATGCAATCACGCTCTCAGGCACACACATAAAAAAGAAAATGAAAATGATTCAGCAAATGATTCTATGAGGCCTACTGAAAGGAGCAAGCATGTTAAATAAAACTAGGCAATTACAACTAATATTTTCCTATTTTCTTTATAAAAGATCCTCAAGGATGAACTTTCAACATCCTCACTTCCTAGAATATTTCATTCTTATTGCTTTTTCATCAGAAATAAATTTCTCCTAATTATTAGCTATACTTTTCTCATTTTTTCATTGAAGTAAGTAGTAAGTCATTTAAACTTAATATAGGTACCCCTTCTAAGTATTTCATATAAGCTATCCAACTTCATTTAACTTATTTTTAATAGCTTTAACTATGTGGTCTTCTACTGATTTCTTCATATCTTTTTAGAAGAACCATAATCAAAATCGTGCTTAAACACCTAAAGAAAAACCTAGTAGAGTGTAGAAAGAATATAATACTTCTTACACATGACTATCTTTGTAACAGACTAAGCAAAAAGTCAAACATGAATGTTACTCACTGTAGTTCAATTTAGCGTACGCACTGGGCAGCATCTACATAACACGTACTACAGCTTGGTAGGCATCACTCATTAGCTGTAACCAGGGATCATTCTCAAACAGTGAGATAAATTTCTAAAAGCAATTATTTATTTCTAGATATTTACCTCTTCACTCTAATAGGAAGTGGTAGGAATACAATCATCACACTAATTTTTGGCATATTTATTTCTCACCAAAAATTAGCTAAATGGAATTCTGAATAATCAGTTCATCTCTAGATTTATTCACCTAGTTATTCATTCAAATATTTACTGAACACATACCGTATGCAAAAGACTGTATTAGGTGCTCACAATACAACAGTTAACAGGAAAACTTGGTACTGTAAAGGTTATATTCTACCAACTCTAGGTTCTGGCTCAGTTCATTATTTCACAATTTGTGGAAGCAAGCCCCACGTAAAGCTCTGTACTGACTGAACTGACAGCACAGAGCCTGCATGGGATTCATTCTCTTTCTCCCTCTCTCTCTCTCTCTCTCTCTCTCTCTCTCACTGTCTCTCTGCCCCTCTCTGGCTCACACATACACTCTCTCTCAGAATAACATAAAAAAAAAAAAGCTTATATTCTAGCAGTTAGATTATTAGTGCATATAACCGTATTTGGAGAAGCCACGAAATATGTGAAAGATTAATTTGGGAGAGGAGAAAGTAAGTAGAGGAAGATAAAAGGAAAATGAAGAAAAGAATTTCAGGCGGAATAATAGGGTTTACCACAGCCCTAGGATAAGAAGAACCTCTAATAAAAGATAAAAGAACATCACTGTGGTTGGAGTGCAAACAGCAAGGGAGAAGAGGAAGGAGAAATGAATGGAAGACTGGCAAGAGAGGAGAGAAGTGAGCTGTTCTGCTATCAGATCATGTAGGGACTTACAAATTATATTACAAATTCCTGCTTTGGGGCACCTGGCTGGCAGTTAAGCATCTGACTCTTGGTTTCAGCTCAGGTCATAATTTCACGGTTTGTGAGTTTGAGCCCCGCATCAGGCTCTGCACTGGTGGCTTAGGGCCTGCTTGGGATTCTTTCTCTCTCCTTCTCTCTCTCTGCCCTCCCCTGCTCATGCCTTCTCTCTCCCAAAATAAATAAACTTAAAAAAAAAAAAAAGAATTTTCAGCTTTACCTTAAGAACAATGGGTAACCACTGAAGGGTGTTATGCTTCTCTCCAATACCTCTTAAACAAGTCTAAAATTTAACACTTGCTGGTTTGTTCATTTTATCCTAGCTCTCTTTTTCCCCATTAAGGGACTCCAGATTTCCAAATTATTTGAATTTAACCCCTTCCTCAAATGGAAGGTTAAAATTTTCATGGTTCTCACTGCCAGTATTCTGAGGGACCCAGCAACTACTAAGGTGGGCAGTTACTCCAGACATTAAGATGAGACTGGAACTACCTGTATTAGCAAAAGTTGAATAAACTGATGGGCCTCTATTGCACATCTACTAAGACTCCTATACAAATAGAACAAAGATCCATGACACAAATAGATGCATTAAAATAGATTAGCTGATAGCAGGACTTAACACCCTTGACTGATCAATTCTTAAACAAAAATTAAGTCTTACCAGGAGCTTAACACTGTGATCAAGGTCCCTTTGTTGGCTCAGCTGTCTGAAATGCTGACAAATTTCAGGACCAGTGTAAAACCTAAGGCTTTTCTTATGTTCTAGTGATAGCTCTATCTAGTGATACTCCTCCCAGTTAAAGGGCTAACCTGAAATATTTATATAACACAGAGAAAACTGGCCAGGTCACATTTGAATTTAAAAAATCAGCATATTTAAGAAGGAGAAATCTTAAAGTCATACATAATAGAAGGAGGAAAAGCAAGAGAGGTTAAGGATGACTTTAAAGTTTCCAGCTGAACTTGGCTCTAGGTTTTACATCATCTCTCTTGTCCCTATATTGACACTTGAAAGAATAGTACAACTATCCTCCTTCCCTGTTTGCCTAAAAATACCAATTAATCTTTCAAACTCCAAGCAGGATATAGTATTCCTTCAGAATGTGTTCCTTAAACTCTCCCTGCCAGTGTGCCCATATTGCCTAACCCAGTGAGAAACAGTCACACTTTGTCTGCTACCTTCTTTCCAAGTAGGTATTTCTATTAGTGTATTTCTCACACTTGTTTATATTTATTTCCTCTATGGACATGTGAAAACCCTGAAAAGAGGGATCTGTGTCTTTAATAGTTGCATTTCCAATGTCTGTCAAGCACACATAGAGACTCTGTATTTGTTGAGTGTATTAATGGCATAGTAAGCTTTTTTGTTGTTGTTTAAATTTAGGATAGAAGCTGAATCTGATAATAGTGAGGTGGTTCTCAACACAGTACAGATCAGAACTATAAACTCTGGGCAAAGGGGCGAAGTATTTAAAAACAGCTTTCTGAAGGTGCTGAGGAGTCACCAAAAGCAGACACGTAAAAGAATAGAAATGGGAGCTGACAAGTATAAGGAAGTAACAGTATTTTGTAAAATTCTTTGTTTCTTATGACTTTTTATTTAGGACAAGCCTCGATCTACATCATGAACCAGAAGTCAGGGACAGTCTCAGCAGTTTGAACATGAGAGAAGCAATTCTTGAAACAAAATGACGAGAAGAAGTCCCAAATAACTTTGGACAAATGTCTGGCTTACCCATGAACTACTCACATTCGTAAGCTTTCAACAGATGTCAACTATTGAGTTCTGCAGTATGAGTTTATCCAAGTAAACAAACACCTTAAAGTTTTTCAACAAAATTCAGACGAGCATAACAAAATACAGAATCTCTACACAGCATTATTCATTCATAGTGTTCAGGATAACAATCCAAAAATACTTAACATACAAGTAACAAAGAAAATGTAGTCCATTCATGAAATAAAACACAATCAATAGAAACCAACACCCAGAAGACCCAGATGCCTGAATTAGCAGATAAAGATTTTAAATCAACTATTATAACTGTGTTCATGGAAGTTTAAAAAAATATCATAATGAATGAAAAGATTGGAAATCATAGCAAAGAAGTACGAACTACAGAGTCAAATACAAAATGTACAATAGAAAGTTATCACATTTAAAGTCAAATGTTCACAGGATAGGCTAAGCAATAGATTAGATTAAAAAAAAAGAGCCAATAAAATTAAAGATAAATCAATTTAAGTATTTAATCTGAAGAAAAATGAGAGAGGAAAAAGATTGGGAAAAAACAAATAGAACCTCAGGGTCCTATAGTACAAAATCAAAGCTATAATATAAATGTAGTCCCAATAAAAAAGAGGAATAGAAAATAAAAATATTTACAGAAATCAACAGCAATAAAAACATTAAAAATGTCTCCAAAAACAACACAATTCCTCTGATCAAAATCCTTTCAAATTTTGTGAGATGAGCTAAAGCAGTGCTGAAAGAGAATTCTACAGTGGTAAAAAAGAAAAAGCTCTCATTGGCCTAAGATTTTATTTATGAATTTAAAGAAAAACAAAACAAATAGAAGTGTGGAAATATAGCACAGAAATCAATGAAATTAAAAAAATTAACAAAGCCAAATTTGTTTGAAATGACTAGTAAAACTGATAAATCATTAGCTCAAATGAAAAAGAGAGAGAAAAAGACGATAATGCAAATTGTCAGTACCTGGAATGGATTATCACTACAAATCCTACAGACATTAAAAACATATTACAGAAATGTTTATGAACAACAGTATGCCAACAAATTCAATTACGTAGATAAAATGGACAAATCCCTTGCAAAATACAATTTTCCAAACTGACACAAGATAAATGAAAATCCAAATAACTCATATTTATCAAAAAGGTAAGTTCATTATCAAAAAACCTTCCAATAAAAAAAGAACAGGCCTAGATATTTTCTACTGGTGAATTCTACAAAACTCATTCATAAAACAGGAAGAAGGAACACTTCCCAACCATTTTATGATAACCCCAGTAGCAAAACCTGACAAGGATGTAGCAAGGAAATAAAATTACAGACCACAGTCTCTCATGAACACAGCCACAGAAATCCTTAAATATTGTAAGCTAGCCAAATCCAGCAATATAGAAAATGGAAAATACAGTAGAGTTATCTTAGAATGCAAAGTTATTTAACATTCAAAACTCAATGTCGCATTGCCACTGGGAATGTAACATGGTACAATCACTCTGGAAAACAATTTAGTAGTTTCCTAAAAAGTTATACACACATTTTCCATATGACCCAGCAATTCTAAACCTATGTATCTATGAAAATGTATATCCACAGAGACTTGCACACAAATATTCAAAATAGCATTAATAAAAGCTAAAAACTGGCAACAATTCAAATGTCCATAAACTAGTAAATGGATAGTCAGAATACAGTATATCCCCACAATGGAGTAGTATTTGGCAATAAAAAGGAACACACATGCTAAATACCGGCAGTTAGACATATAAAAGATGACATATAGGAGGACTCCCTTTATATGAAATATTCACAAAAGGCAAATATAGAAAGACTACATTAGTGATTGCCAGAGGCTAGAGGTTTGAATGGGGAGTGACCTCAGTGTGCCTGAGCTTTCTTTGAGGAGTGATGGAAATGTTTAAAAAGTACATTATAGTTATAGTTGAATGACTATGGAAAATACCAAAAGTCATTGACTTGTATGCAAAAAAACAGATTAATTTTATGGTAAGTAAATTACACCTTATGAAAGCTGCTTTAAAAAACATAATTATGAAGGGCACCTGGGTGGCTCAGTCGTTAAGTGTCTGAAACCAGTTCAGGTTATGATCTCATGGCTTATGGTTTTGAGCCCCACATCAGGCTCTGTACTGACAGCTCGGGGCCTGGAGCCTGCTTCGGATTCGGTGTCTCCCTCTCTCCTTGCCCCTCCCCGACTTGCACTTTATCTCTCAAAAATAAATCAACATTAAAAAAAATTTTTAATTGGGGTGCCTGGGTGGCTCAGTCGGTTAAGCGTCCGACTTTGGCTCAGGTCATGATCTCGCAGTCTGTGGGTTCAAGCCCCGTGTCGGGCTCTGTGCTGACAGCTCAGAGCCTGGAGCCTGCTTCGGATTCTGTGTCTCCCTCTCTCTCTGCCCCTCCCCTGCTCACGCTCTATCTCTCTCTGTCTCAAAAATAAATAAACATTAAAAAGAAATTTATAAAAAATTTTTAATTAAAAAAATAATTATTACAATATTAATACAACAAAGAAGATAACCCACAAGAGCATATCAATCAGCACAGAAAAATCATTTAACTAAATCCACTCACTCATGATAAAAGCTCTTTAGTAAATAGTAATAGAAGGAATTTCTTCAACCAGGTAAATGCCTTTTACATAAACCTATAACTAACATATTAATTGTGAATCAACATAATGGTCACATAATAAATACTTTCCACCTAATATCCCAAAAAAGTAAAGGATGCCCACTCTCATCATATAGTCTACAATGTACTGAAGATCCTAGCTTGTGTAATAAGCCAAGAAAAAAATGATAGCGATCAGAAAAGGAAAACTGTCTGTTATAGATATACAGAGACTTGACTGTTAACAAAGAATATCTTAATCTACAAAATAACTATACAAGTATGTGATTTTAGCAAAGTAAGAGACAAGATCAATATACAAAAATAAATTTTTATATGAGTATTAAACAAGTAAACAATGAAATTTTAAAATTCTATTTATAGGGGTGCCAGGTGGCTCAGTCGCTTGGACATCTGACTTCAGCTCAGGTCACTATCTTGCGGTTCACAAGTTCAAGCCCCGCATCGGGCTCTGTGCTGACAGCTCAGAGCCTAGAGCCTTCCTCGGATTCTGTGTCTCCCTCTCTCTGTCCCTCCCCTGCTTGCACGCTCTCACACTCACTCGCTCACTCACTCTATCAAAAATAAATATAAAAAATTTAAAAAAAATAAAATTCTATTTATAATAACATGTAATATTAATAAAACACTTAGAAATAAATGTGACAGAAATTTTGTAATGCCCCTAAATTAGTAACTACAAAACACCGCTGGCAGAAATTTTTAAAAGGCCTAAGTAAATAAAAGATAGTCCATGTTCATGAAATGGAGAACTCAGTATTTTTAAAAAGTCAACCTCTTCCCTCCCAACACCCCACTCCTGCCAAGTTAAATTATACATTCCTGCAAATCTATTTATAATCTCCCAGGCCTCTTTGTAGACTGACCATGAATTCTAAAAGGTTTATGTAAATGTAACAACAACAACAACAAAACATGACGACTAAAATATTCAACGCTATCTTAGGAAAAGAAACATGGAGGATGTACAAACTACCCAACTGAAAAACTTATCATAAAGTTTCCTAATCAAGATATCACAGTACTGTCATAGAAACTGACAAACAGATCACTAGAACAGGATAGAGACGCTTACGCTCCATTCAGTTTTCTACAAGGGTGCTACAGTAATCCAACAGAGAAAGGAAAAGTATTTCCACAAATAACAATGAAATGAATATCAATATGGGGAAGAAAAATAAAACCTGGATCCATAACTCATACCACAGACAAGAATTAATTTTACATAGATCACAGGTCAAACAAAAGAATTAAAACTATAAAACTTCTAAGAAAACATAAAAGAATATCTGCATCATCTGTAGTGAAGACAACATATTCTTAAGGACACAGAAAGCAAAAACCATAAAGGAAAAAATTGATGAGTTAGACTTAATCAAAATTAAAACCTTTGTTCATGAAAAGATAGCTATAGATAAATAAAAAATTTAAAGACTAAAAAAAATTTCCAAAAACATATATCTGACAAAGGAATGGTATGTAGAATATATAAAGAACTTCTAAATAATTTTTTTAATTTAAAAATGACAGAAGATTTGAACAGGTGCTTCACAAAATATTTAAAAATCACCAATAAGGATATAAAAAATGTTAACCATCATTAGCCATCACAGAAGTTCAAATTAAAACCACAATGAATTATTATACATCCATAAGAATCACTAAAACCACTAACCACGTAAAATGCTGGTAAGAGAGGGCTCTCTCACACAGTGCTGGAAGTACAAAATGTTTCATCCATTTGGAAAAAGGTCTAACAGATTCTTGTTAAACCAAATATACACCATCTCTCTGACCCAGCAATTACCTTCTTAAGTATTTACCCAAAGGTAATAAAATACAAATCCCCAAAAAACTTTTGTATAAGAACGTTAAAAGAAGCCTTATTCATAATGGCCCCAAACTGGAAACAGCCCAGAGTTCCATCAACACAAGAATGGATAAACTATGGTTTATTCACATGATAGTCTACTACTCAGCAATAATGAGTAAGAAACTGCTGATAAACACAACAACATGAATAGCAAAAGCACTGTTAAATGAAGAAAAGGTTTACTGAGAAGAGTTTGTTCATATTGTCAGATCCCATTTATACAAATTCTATGAAAATGGTTTACGGTGGGAAAAAACTCAAGAGTGAATGCCTCTGGGGATATAGGGTAGAGATTAACTGGTAGAGGGCATGAGGACTTTCTGAAGTGACTGTAAGATTTTTTTATCTTGATGAGGGTTTGAGTTACTCAGGTACAAGCATTTGTGAAAACTCACTGAATATTATACTTAAGATTGATGTTTCCACCATATGTAATTAGGAGGGGAGTGTTTAGGGAGATGGTAACCAAATACTGAATTTGAAATAATATATCTATATAGCTATCAACCTAGTTTGAAATGCATGCCCCCCCCCAAAAAAAACCCAAAGAAACTAAAACAAGATGGATTGATGGGTGGATAAGTGATAAAGCAACTTTTGTAAAATGTAAATGGTTAAATCCAAGTGATAAGATGACAAGCAGAGGAAATGTGAAACAAAATCCTGAAGCTCACGAACCTTATTCTGGAAAAGAAAATGACTCCCAATTATCAAGATGGATTAAATTTCTTTATAAAAAAATTTTTTTTGAGAGAGAAAGTGAGAGACAGCACTCGCAGGGAAGGGGCAGAGGAAGAAGGAGAGAGTCCTAAACAGATCCACACTCAGTGCAGAGCCAGATGTGGGGTTCAATTTCGCAACAGTGAGATCATAACCTGAGCTGAAATCAAGAGTTGGAAACTCAACTAACTGAGCCCCCCAGGCGCCCCAATTTGGATTAGATGTCTTTAAAGTACTGATTAATATTAGCACCTATCCCATACTTATGTACAATCTACATCCATTTACGTTTACCCTTAAATAGAAAAGCATAGGTATGCAAACAAGTGGAGGAGAAGTCTCCTAGAAGTAAAATATGATTAACTACAAAACCTCAAAAATCTTAACATTTTTTTTTCTGGAGAAAAAAAGCAGCATGGGGTAGTTCACAAAAGGCCACAATGAATAAATGGATCAGCTTTATGAGTGATAAGTCTTCATTCAGTGTCCTCCATACCCAAGACTCATCTTAGGTTTTCACTTAATCTTGCATGTCTCTCCTTTATAAAGGTTTCCCTGCAGCTCCACTCCCAGAAGGATGTTAACTACCCCTCCTCAGAAAGTCCATAATTCTTTGTATTTGTCTTCTAAAACTTATGAAATTTATGTCTACTGGGAGAAATAAAACTGTCAAAAGGCATGGGCATCAGGAGGCTAACTCTACCTGTGTGACCTAAGATAAATGCTTAATCTTGTTTCCTTATATGTAAACTGTGGATAACAGGACTTTATCTCACAGGGTTATTATCAGATTATAATGCTTATTAGCCTCCTTCTTAAAGTACAGGATAAAAATTACTATTATTATTATTCTATTATTATCTCCATATGAGCCTAACGCAGTACTAACAATATTTAATAGGTATTCAATTGTTTTAAAAAATTTTAAAAAATATTCAATTGAAAGGGCAAATGAATAAACTATTCATGTGCTAGTTATTGATAGACTATTGCTGTGGCCCATGCATACAAACACACTTACATAACTACCCTTCCAGTTTTAAGATGATCCTAGTAACTCATCTACGGCTACTGACTTAAAAATAAATGAGCTTTACTTTGGTTCTTTAAAATTTTGCTTTTATTTTGTCCCTAAAATATTAGATTATTTTTCCATTACCCTCATTTTCATCATTATTTCTACATGTACTCATAAGGGCAATTCTCTTCAGTCCCTAACCTAAGAGCTCGCAGCCACATCATCCAAGCAATTGGATAATGTGAACCCAAACCCTCCCCTTGCCATCCCTTTAAAATGGTCAGTTCTCGCCCACTCCCCAAATTCCTTGTTTAGAGGCCTCCCAAATGTTCATCTTTATGCTCATTTGAACCTTCAATCATACTAAGTAACAAAATTAACAAGATAAATTGATATTTGCTATCAGCTTGATTATTCTTTCATTGTATAATCTCCAGGCAAGAATAGGATACAATTTATACTCTGGCAAAAAGGAGAAATAAAAGGCAAAAACCAAGTTTTTAAATGTTCACTCCTTGGTCTCTACTTCACAGCAATAAGTGCCACATTTCTATTCTCTCACTGCACAGCTCTCATAATGTGGAACCGACACAGTCTCCCTTAGTCAAAGAAAAAAAACTCAAACCCAAGCCTCTAATTCCTTTTATTAAAAAAAAAAAAAAGTGAGACTCAAAATAGAAAGAGGAAAAACGGCAATCCAATGACAACACATTAGACAAAATACCACTAATCAAGGAATAGGATAAAAATCATGGTCATTCAGCAAAGTAACACCTACAAGTTGTTACTTGGTAGATAATATTCAAGCCTTAATTATAGGAGTGAAAATAACTTAAATTCTGAGAAGAACTGAAGTCTTTCTCAATGGATATTAAAACACATTAGTACTCAGGGTACACGTGTGGAAAAATTTCCTTGGTCACTCACCGAGCATCCTAAAATAAAAATTTCTCTATGGTAGTACCACAGTACTACAGAAATTTTCACTAAAATTATATCACTAATATTGTAACATATTATTTTTAAAATTCTATAAAATAGTATGACATCATCAACATCAATTGGAGTATAACATCTCCAAAAAAATTTTGAGGAAACAGAAGATAGAATTCAAATGTCATTTTCTTGCAGAAGCCATTCCCATTTAGAGCAAGGGTCTACAAACTACTGCCTACAAATCAATTCTACTTTGCTGCTTTATTGTAAATAAGATTTTATTAGAATAATGCCATGCCCATTCATGGACATACTGTTTAAGGTTGACTACAGTATAAGTGAAAATATTTATTTGGTCTTTGCCCCTAGTTCTTGCACATAGCTTCAAACCCTTGACATTTTATAGGTGTCCTTTGTTATCCATAATTAGTCCCTTTTGATTATTCCTAAGGTTATGCTAATAAGGTGACTCAGGTCAGTCCCCAGATAGTTTAAAGAGAGGAGCTGGCCAATGAAAGACCAAGCATGTGACCAGAGGGCTGGAGACTGAGTTCAAGTATGTGGTCAACAATTAAATCAATCACGCGTACACAATGTAGACTCCATAAAAACTCTTGAACAATGAGATTCAGAAGGCTTCCAGGCTGGTGAACAAATCGATGTGCTGAAAGGGTGCCCAGAAAGGGCATGGAAGCTCTGTGTACCCACTCCCCACCTCTAACACCTTGCCCTATCCATTTTTTCCATTCGGCTGTTCCTGAGTTGTAGCTTTCATAATAAAACTAAATCTAAGTATGGTGCTTTCCTGAGTTCTGTGAGTCATTCTGGCAAATTACTGAACTTGGGGGTTGGGGGGTTACAGCCAGCCAGGCAGAAATGTAGGAAGCCCCACTTTGTAGCTGGCATCTGAAAATGGAGACAGTCTTGTGGGGCCAAGCCCTTAGCTTATAGGTTTGCACTAACTCTAGTATCAGAACTGAATATAATTATAGGACACCTATTTGGGGTCAGAGATTAGTGTTGCTACCTTTCCACTACGGCTGCAAAGTAGAGTAGCTGTGACAGACACAATACGGCCCATAAAGCCTAAAATGCCTGGATCTTTACAGAAAATATTTCCCTACTCCCATTCTAGGGAATTAGTCTCTCAAAGCTTCCTGTTTCAACACTTTTGGTACATATCACTAACACATTAATTATTATATTTATATATTTACTTGTCTATCTCCTCCAGGATATTACTACTTATGAGCAAAAATATAGTCTCATTATTGTCATATCTTTAGAACGAACTTCTTGGCATACAGTTGACAGAAGGTTAATAAAAATATCTATTTCAAAAAAAAGCTTCTTAAAGCATGTTTCTGTTCCAGTGTATCTTTTTTTTTTTTTTAATTTGAGAGAGAGAGAGAGCACAAATGGGGGAGAAGGAGAGACAGAGAGAGGGAGGGAGAATCTTAAGCAGTCTCCATGCTCAACACAGAGCCCAACACGGGGCTTGATCCCATTACCATGGAATCATGACCTGAGCCGAAATCAAGAGTCAGACATTGAGCCACCCAGGCGACCCCAGTTTATCTTATTTTCTACTTTAATATCAGGCCTATGTTCTGACTCTGAGAGAAAAAAACAAAACACCATTGAGAGTGGATTATTAGCATGTTAAAGCCTGAAAGTACCACAAACATACTCCAATTCAATCCTGATTTTCACTCATGCAAAATAAAGTCTAGAACACTTAAATGACTTGCCCAACTAAGTAGTAACTAAGACAACATTAGAATTCAAGTCCAAAATCAATAATCTTTTTGCTAACAATAGCAAATCTTTCTAACAAGTGAATAAAAAGAATCCAGGACATAAGAAAACTAAACTTTGTTCAAAATGTATCCCCCAAAAGTACTCTCCATTCATGCTACTCAGAGTCCCAGTCAATGAATGAGAAGACTGAATCAGAACATGAATCAACACTTCCTTTCACAAAGAAAATTTTGTTATGGAAAAAACATATCTGAAATAAACAGTAGGCTTAGTAACAAAGTTGATGTACATTCTGACACAAGCTCCTTATATCCTCTTAGAGCATGAAAAATTTCACAAATATGCAAACCTCTTCTGGGGGTCACATTTTTAATAGCAATGTACTAAACCAACATTCAGTACTGAAGCAAAAACTGTTAAAAGTAAAATGGTCTTCAAATGTATAATTCATATACAAGCTCCCACCTGAAAGGAACAAGAAGGAAAACAACATCTATTTCATTTCATATATAAGGATTTTCTTCTATATCCATATACATGCAGTGTAGATACAGATAGAAAGAAGAGAAACCGAAGCTCAGAGAGATGTAATACTTGGCTCAAGGTCACAAAGCAAAGAAAAGGCAGAGCCAGGATTTGAATTCAGATTAGTCATACAACAAAGGCCAAGCTCTTCACAGAAAACCAGGATACAAAAACAGATTTGACTCAAATAGCATTTACACATTAATTCATAAATCTAAATATAGTCTGGTACATCAATTCGGAACTATAAAAGGCCTAAAAGGAGCAGGTATAGGATGGATCTAGAAGAAGCACCCACTATTTATATATACTTCACCACTGAACAGGCTGTCCTCTCTGACCAATCCTGTTGTTTCAGGACAGAAAAAGAAATACTGAAAGAGTAAGACAATACTGGTATATCTAATCAGCTCACCTTACATGGAATGTACGTATTTATTGCTTTGCTCTGGTCACTCTTGCCAAAACTCCTCCTCCACATCCTTGAAGTCCTGAGCTTCAAACTCACCAACTTCACTTGTCTCATGTGTAAAAAGGGAACAGAAATGCCTATATCATGGAGTTACTACATTAACTGAAAATACTGTATTTCCCTTATTGTAAGAAATATTTTTCATATTTTAACATTTCTGAAATCCACATACAACTCATAATTGATGTGTACCTTTAATGTAGTAGTGTTTCTCTTCTTACCCCTAAGAGCTATTATTAAATCAGTATGCTGCATAGCAGCATACCTAACAAAGACTTGTAACTACCATCATTATTTTATTATGTTTGGTGGAAATAAGCAAGAGATTCTGGTTTTGGAAAAAGCTCATTCCAGAACATTTCTCTATGTACTCATAAAAACATGCATGTTTAATGCATTATTTTTATTTTTTCTCCTGTCTAGAGACCTTGATTTTGCCAACTACATTACATTTCAAGTGACTCCTGAGTTTGCTGAGAGATTAATGTATTTAAAAGGTACTAATGGAACACAAAAACTGGAAATACTTAACTTCCTGAAAACTGTCTTTGAGTTAGAGACGAATCTGTAGTAGAGACAGAAGCTTAAGCTAAGTCCTAAAAGATAGGTAGTAATTTGCTGGGAGAGAAAAACACTCCTACAAAGAAGGTACTACTTTAAACATACTATAATGATCCAAATTTCCAGATGTAGAATACTTTCACTCCACCTTATCAATTCAGCAAAACTCCTGCTCTCCTTTCAAAGCCAATCTCAAGAGAATCCTCTACCTTAGTCTTTCCTGACTTCTGCAAGTAGTTTTGTCACTTTCTCTTCTGTGATTTTGTATTCTTAATACACATTTTTTCTTGAGATCACAGGAGAAATAAAAGGCAGAACCAACATCTGAATTCAGATTAGTCAAGCCACAAGACCTGATCACATTACTCAGTATTTTTTTTTTAATTTACACATCAGTCTCTCTTTTTAGAATTTGAAGTCTTTAAAGAAAAGATTCGTCTTTCCAATCCCATTCTATCCCAGGTTTGACCATACTATCCCTAGGTCTGAGCAATTTAGCTCCCAATCACCACTGAGAAATAAAAATATGTTGAAATTCATCTCCTTCTCCTCCCCACTGGGTATTTATAAATCTTTCAAGGTTAAGAGCATCCAAAAATGTTGAAGTATACTCTTAAATTTTAATGGAAGACGACAACACATATCGCCAACTCTCAAAAACTAGACAATTATCCGGGGTGCCTGGGCTCAGTTGGTTACGTGTCCAACTTCTGCTCAGGTCATGATCTCGCGGTCCACGGGTTCGAGCCCTGCATCCGGCTTTGTGCTGCCAGCTCAGAGCCTGGAGCCTGCTTCGGATTCTGTGTCTCCCTCTCTCTCTGCTCCTCCCCCATTCATGCTCTGTCTCTGTCTCTCGAAAAAAAATAAGTTAAAAAAATTTAAAAAAAAAAAACTAGACAATTATCCAAATGTATAGTGCTAGCTTTTAGGCAAGTCATCCCTAGAACACTGCTATGATGTGTTGTCTACTCTGGACACTGCTGTGAATCACCCAGAAGCTTCTCACAACAGTTCTTTCTCCAATCCAATATTTCTAGCACCTGCTGGTCCCAATTTTGTTCCAGTATTAATTTGATCCAGGGGGTATCAAGTGTTTGCCTACTAACCACCTGGTAATCTAGATAATGCTCTTCCCCTGGCTCTTCCTTCACATGGAAGTGAGAAAATAAATTTCTGTTGTTCAAGCTATCTACTCTAAGACAGCAGCCCTAGCAAATTAACACACTAGCCAAACCCAAGTAACTCAAGTTTAATATAATAAAAGGAATAACTGCTAGACTAGAAATTCAGAGACCCAAAATCTAGTCCTAAAGCATGACAATTTTAAAACTGTGGAACCCAGATGAAACCAGTAACATTCCTGTGCCTAGGTTTCCGTATCTGAAAACCAGATAATCTTTGAAATCTTATCATGTACTAGCATTCCAGAATTCTAGTATTCAAATTCAGGGTCCTATTTAAAATATGATACTCCTGATAATTAATACTAAAATTAGCAATCTAAATACAATAGGGGACTCTGATTCTGATAAATCAAGTAAATAACAAATTGTATGTCCTGTTTTCCTGGTAAAGGTAAGGCTATTTCTCAACTTCTGTTTTGGTAAACAGAATAAACATGAATTTCCAGAAAGTATATTTTCACATATATTTTCTAACAGTAATTCACAACAAGCAATCATTTTTTTCATTAAGAAACAGTCTAGCAAATAATTCAAGCAAATACCTAGCAAAACACGTTAGAAATCATTTTCATCCAACTCCTACAAAACAAATTCCTACATTTTATTATAAATGCTTCTTCAACTCTGAAGCAATGTTTACAATCTGCCTTCCAAAGTATTTGCTGACAACAAAATGCATTTTAATTTGTTGCCATATTGATTTCTATGAATTATTTAGGCAATTTTTACCAGAGCAGGGAGAACACATTTTTCCCCAATGAGATGTGGTTTTTGAATTATTGCTATTAAGTCAATGCATTAGTTAGGATGAGGTTTACTAACACATAACAAGAAAACTCAAAACATGAAAAACAAGAAGACCCAAAACTATGTATCAAACAATATAAAGATTATATATGTGTGTCTGAATGTATAAATATATATTTGTATATGTATATACACACACAGATGCATACATACAAAGAAAACATGCTAGAATATTAGTTTATTTCTATCCTTCCAATGGTTCATTTATTTTTGAGATAGTCCCTTCTAAACCAGTGCTGCCCAATGAAAATATTATGTAAGCCATATATGTAATTTTAAATTTTATTAACCACATTAGAAAAAAAAAGTAAAGAGAAACAGGAAAAAATCAGTTATATTTTACTTAACCCAATATATTTAAAATACCATTTTAACATGTAATAAATATTTTCAAATTATTATAATATTTTTTATACTAAGTCTTCAAAATCAAGTATGTGTTTTATGCTTTCAGAATATTTCATGTGCTCACCAGCCACATGTGGCTAGTGGCTACCATATGACTGTACAGCTCTAGACAGGCCTAGCCAGCTTTCAAACCTCAGCTCAAGCATAACTGCTTGTATGAAGACCTCCCTTGACTTCATTAGTACATTTCTCCTTTCAGTGTGGCCCACCATACCCTGAATTATTTCTATCATAGAATTTACATATATAATTGGCTGTAATTTCCACCCTCTACAGCATTAAAAACTGCAGGTAGGGATTTGTCTTGATCATTGTATCCTCAGTGCCTAGCTTTACATATGGTGAGTATTCAATAAATATTTGTTTGAATTAAATGGATACGGGCACCTGGGTGGCTCAGTCACTTAAGCCTTCGATTTCAGCTCAGGTCATGATCTCATAGTTCCTGAGTTCCAGCCCCAGGCCTGGCTCTGTGCTGTCAGCTCAGAGACTGGAGCCTGCTTCAGATTCTGTTTCTCCCTCTCTCTCTGCCCCTCCTCCACTCATTCTCTTCTCTCTCTCTCTCTCTCTCAAAAAATAAAGAAACATTAAAAAAATGGATAGTCAGATATGAAGGGTAGGCTAAAAATGAGTACATACAGTCAGACAGATAGACCAGTATTTAAATAGGGGTGGAAAGAAGGGCACAGGAGAAGTAACCATGAACAAAAGAACTAGATAACCTGCTAACTAAATATAGTATTCTACCTTGAATACTTAAATCAATTAGAAAATAAGTCAAGCCAACTATAAAATGATATAATTCAATAACAGTATATATTAAACATTAATATCGATCATGGTATAAAGCTAAACTTTTATAAGATGTCTGGTTTTTCTTTAGGAATAAAGTACATTAATAGAGTCCCTTTCTAACAACTGGTAACATATATCACAAATGTGATACAGCTAATTATTAAATTCTATTCTCATAAACTACTTCCACATTAATATATCTTTATTTCTTTTACATATGAAGATAATAAATTAAGGCTCTAAGATACAAAATACATTATCATATTGATCCAAAACCCCAACCACTCTCTCCCTGGAACTGTAATCTATGTTGTAAATGTCTATATCCCATATATTCGAAGCAGGTCATCTTCAATCTATTTCAGAGTTTGGCAGCATAATTTTTCAATGTAATTGGGTTCAGCTGTCATTCTGAATGACAGTTTGTTATGCAGTAACTAAAATACATTAGTTTACCTTTCAGACTGCAATTAAATATTATTTCTGGAATAAAAAAAGCTCAATATAATTAATTTAAAAATCAGCAAATCTGACCAAAATATATTTGCTCAGCATAAATCCTATAAAAGTATCTAAGTGAGTATTTTCACAGAGAAAAATGTTTCTTCACAGTTACTCAAACCATCCCTAAAATAAGTCAGTCATCCTAAAAATGAATGCTGTTTGATCCTAAGGCCCAGATGAGGAAATGGTAATGGTTTAAAACAATTCCATGACCATTCAAGCAATATTGTTGAACTGTGACCAATTAGTTTAGTCAGTCCCTGTGTGGTATTAATGAGACCAAGGAAAGGGGTTACATCCATTTGAATCTAAACTTAGTATAGCAAATGGTTAAAAGACTGAATCTACCATCCCACCCAATTAGGGCCTGCTGTCTGCCAGGTTGATGACTTCAACAATAATAGCAATGAAACAACATGTGAACAGTTTAACAGGTAAGGGGAAAAAATTCACACCTTATCCTGTTTTATTCATAGGAACAGATACTCCAAAGAAACATACAATGTGAAAAGTCACACTTTGGTAAAGATGAATCATTAAATCTCAACTCTTAAAAACCAAGACAAATAAATATGCTACCTTATAAATAGTTTCTACATTATTACATATGATAATACTTGACCTAACATATTTTTCTGGAACATTCTGTCAATTCTGGAATGCTACATAATAAAAAACTAATTTGACTGGCAGAAAGAAAAAAAAAAAAACAGTCCTTTTGGCAGTAGGAAGGAGTAGGATTTCCTTACAGAGGAAGAAAAGTTCACCAAAACAGCACTAATACCAGACCAGTTAAGAAAAAGGCTTATTTGTGGTGATTCTAATATTGAACTATATCATACTAGCTTGAATTTTCTTCTAGATTTTGGAAAACCATTAACTCAACTTTGATAAAATGTTAATTTTTAGAATTCTGATTTTATGAGACAGATGAAATCCAAAATAATTTAACACACTCAGTGCCCTTCATCTCCTCCTCCACTTCTCTTATACATGAACTACAAATGCCCAAGAGAGATCTAGCTCCTTCCCCTCACATGCAGTAAGAGGGTAGACAATGAAAACCAAACTCACCTCCTCTCTCCCCAGGGCCAAAATTTATACAAGTTTATTCAATTGTATTTAAACTACAATTTTACTCAGTAAAATATAGGTGTCATATAACCTATCATCACCGCCTTTTCAAATCTCAACCTACACTTTTTAAAAAAATTAATATTCATTGAGTGCTTACTTTGTACCAGACTCATCACCAGTCCTCAGGAATCTCTTCCCATAGTCTCTTCCCTCAATCACAACTTAAAAAATTTGAAATCTATCCCCTTGTTACTGATGAACATACTCTAATAGCAGTGTTCAGAATTAATCTTTTTTTTCTCCTAAAATAAAGGGTAGTGTGGTGCCTGGTTGGCTCAGCTGATTAAGCATCCAACTGCAGCTCAAGTCATGGTCTCATGGTTTCATGGATTCAAGTCCTGCATCAGGCTCTGTGCAGACCACTAGCTCAGAGCCTGGAGCCTGCCTCAGATTCTGTGTCTCCTCCTCCCTCTGCCCCTCCCCCATTCTCACTCTGCCTCTCTCAAAAATAAACAAACATTAAAAAATTTTAATAAAAAAAGATAAATGGTAAGTATGATAGTTTAGAAAATCATACAAAGTAATTTATTTCCCAAACTTTTCAACACAAGACCTAATTACTAAGTCATCTGTATACCTAATAATTAAGTTAGCTGTAGACAAAAAATAAAAGAAATATAATGTGAGCCACATATATAAAAGTTATCTAACAGCCACATTAAAAGAAGTAAAATTAAACAGGTGAAGTTAACTCATTTTATAAATTAGTAAATAACCCCAGTGGCAATATAATCAAGATAATTTCATTTCAACATGAAACCAACATAAAAATTAACAATGAGATATTTTACATTATTTTCTTCATCTAAGTCTGAAACACAGTGTGTATTTTAAACTTAAAGTGCATATTAATTCTTATTAGCCACCTTGTAAAAGTGCTCGACAGCCACAAAACATAGGAGTGTCTACCCTGGAGAGTACAGCTACAGATAAGCCAAAAGAAGAGGCACTTTAAAACAAGTAGTAAATATATGAAACGACAAACTTACAATGAGACGAAGTTTTCAACAGACTTAAAAATGGCATTAATATAGCCATGATTGATAATTCTTTACTAAGTTATTTAAGATAAGGTAGTGCTATACTGCAGGGGTATTAAAGAGGATGGATAAATTATGTTATTTCTTAAAAATAAAGAAAAAATGGTTAAAACTAAAGATTCATCTTCAGAAGCTGTATACTACTTAAATAAGTTCAAATAAATATGGGCATGCATTCTAGAAGCTTATAACTAGGTAGGTAAGATGAAAGACACATTTTAGAGGGGAACCTGGGTGGCTCAGTTGGTTGAGCGTTCGACTTCAGCTCAGGTCATGATCTTAGGGTTTGTGAGTTGGAGACCAGTGTCAGGCTCTACGCTGACAGCTCAGAGCCTGGAGAAGCCTGCTTTGGATTCTGTTTCTCCCTCTCTCTCTGTCCCTCCCCGACTTGTGCTGTGTCTCTCTCAAAACTAAACAAACATTTAAAAAAAAGATAAATTTCAGAGAAAACTTTTTTTTTATTTTAAAACAGATTGTTTAATGCAAGCAGATTAACAAAAAAAAAACTTAAAAAATAAATTACACATTGTATTTTTTTTAATGAAGGCGGAGTTGAGGTAAAATCACTGAGTATTCCGTAAGAAATTGAAATCACTGCAACAAATAGCTGCTGTCTTCCATAATTAATTAATTTTTTAGATGACAAGAATTATTCATGTTTGAGTATTCCTGGTCTTTCTTTCCCTATGCCTACTCAAGAGAATTCTAGCTTGGCCTGCTGAGTCCCTTACTCCCCTCACCCTCTAAGATTGTCTTACCAGTCTAAATGGAAATTATTTTAGGCTTTGTAATATAGAGAGAAGAAAGAGGAATACTAAGAATTTACAAGGTTAGAACTGTGTGATTTTTCTGACAAGTTCCAGGTAAGAGGATTAAGAGCAGCTATACTATGGAAACAAAGCAAAGAGAGAAAAAGAGTAAATTTTTAAAGAGATATTACTATGGTCTATGTATCTCTATTCCACGTAATATTCAAGAAATAGGAGTAAAGAGTATGAGTCATATAAAAATTACTTTTTCTTATTGGAAACTGTTTTTCAGTTCCACCAACAAAGAGACTGAATATGCGGATCATGAATTTATAAATGTAACCTACAAATACAGTCTCCACAGTATCTTATCTGTGTTGCCAATGGAGACTGGTTTGAATAAAAAACTCTTACTCTTTGATGAAAGAAGCCGGACAAAAGGAAAAAATACTGTAGGATGACAGTCATGATGTCTGCATGAAGTGCAGAAGTCTGCATGAAGTGCAGACAGACAGGATGACTGCATTTTATATTTGGGAATATAAAAATGATTACACCAGTGAATTTTCTCACAATAATAAAAAAATAAAGACTTTAAACAAACTGAGTTAACTTTGAAATAAACCAGTATTAATGACATTTTAAAAAATAAAAAATAATAATTCTTACTGACTTCAAAAGCCACATTTACCACCAACATTAAAAATTTTATTCTTTATTAAGATATTCATGCCTATTTGTTGAAAATAAGTGTGTTGGATGCATATCATTATTTTAACAAACTGACATGGTAAAGCAGTAGCTAAATTAATACAGCATATCGAAAATTGTTTTTAAACGTTAGTAATCAAAGTATTTATTTAGAAACATTCATTTCCCAAATATAGCACTTACATTCCTTCTTGGTTGGATAAAAGTAAACCACAAACATTTAAAATGTTAGAGTTTCATAAGACCACTGCATTAAACCACATGGTATCTTCCTGAAATTTATCTGTGGAGTTTCAGAGATGAAGAGAGTTGGGAACACAGCAATTTGGAAATAACATGAACAACAGGTTTTAGAAAATACCTGATAACACTACAGCTTACATCTACTCTATCATCCTAGCCTCGTGCATATGGCTACAAGGTATTAAAGGGGAAAGTCAGTTTCTCCTAGCAAGTCTCAACTAAATGGAGATTTTGCAAACTATTTTTTGTGTGTAGCTCTCTTCAGCTACTCATAAAGTCGAAGTTATCTTACCACTCATAGAAATACCTGCCAAGCATTAAGGACAACGAACATTATTCAAATGAACATATATGAAATTCATATCCAAATAATTTTTAGTACAAGCAAAATAGGATAATTAATTACACTTTTCAAAAAGACGTCAATGCCATTAGTTTAGTTAATTTTTCTCTATTCATCTTTAGTTTCTCTTCTGAGTTATGACACACTCAAAATAAGTCTCCTTTATCCTCTGCCAGTATGAGACATTCCTTTAAATGTTTTAAAATTTTATTTTTTTAAGTTATCTCTACCTTCAATGTGAGGTTTTGAACTCATGAACACAAGAGCAAGAGTCACATGCTCTATGGACTGAGCCAGCCAGGCACCTCATTCCTTTACTTTTATATGTTATTCATTCAGTATTTACTGAATGCCTCCTATGTGTACATAATTATTACATAATAGTATAACAAATACTGTTTCTTTCAACAGTCAAAAGGAAGGAAAAGTTGATAGGAAAAAGATATACCGTCCTATGTCAAAGAGCCAATATATCAGAAGTCTGGAGCTTCTGAAATAGAGCTCCTGAAATAATTCACTTAATAGGACTCAAATTTTACAGCTCCCCTGAGCAAACCTAAGAGGGGAGAAGAATGTGGACACTCATGGAATAAAAACAGGGGGACTTCTGTAAGAAGAAATAACGGTAGTTTGTAGTTAACATTAGAGGACAAAACCATGAGGTTGGTCATGACCTGTCTCCTTGTGCAAGCTATCCTCTTTGTAGAAACTTTTCCACCCCTACCCCTTTTATCTTGGGAAACAGTAACTTGTCCTTCAAGATCAAGTTCAAAAGTTACCTAATAATGTGACCTTCCTAGACTCCTCCAGGAAAAAAGTTCGTGGATCCATGTCTCCATGGCATTTTGTTTAAATCTTTGTAATATCACCTTTTACCGTTGTAATTTATCTGCTTATTTTTCTATTTCCTACCCTGAACCTCTAGTTATTTAAGGTAGGGGCTATGTAATTCTTTTTTATATGCCCAATGAGTATCTTTACTCTGGCAACAGAAGAGGGGCGCCTGGGGAGTTCAGTCAGTTAAGTGTCCAACTCTGTCTCAGCTCAGGTCATGGATCCCCCTGAGCCCCACACTGCATGTGCTGACAGCAAAGCCTGCTTGGGATTCTGTCTCTCCCTCTCTCTGCCCCCTCCACACTTGTGCGAGCTCTCTCTCTCTCTCTCTCTCTAAATATAAATAAACTTAAAAAAGAAAAACACTAGATTAGGATTACTCAGTAATTTATTTAACCATCACTTTAAGTAACCAAGCCTGTCTGAGTGAAGAAAGCAAAAATAAAAGCATCCTTCTGTTTGAAAGTTATAAACTAAAACCACAAATTAGCTGAGCAAAGTGGAACTGTAGGCACCAAGATAAAATGAAAAAAAAACAAAAAACAAAAAACACTAGACTAAGAGTCCAGGGAATCTAAATGTTAATTCCTAATTTGTGAAAGACCACAGGATCTTAACCTACCTGGTTCTCTTTCCTTGCCTAGTCAGGTGATAGAGTCGGGCTATTCACCAGATCTGAAGACCCTATAATTCCTTACCCACTTCAAATTTAAACTGTCTTTTAATCATAAACCATGTATATATATATACCTAAAGGCCTTTCTCTCCCCCACCCCTGAGAAAAATAAAAACTGAATGTTAAAAAAGAGGCAAACAGAAATTAAAAGAATAACAAAAGCCTGTGAAGACATGATTTATACCCCAGGCCAAAAGCGACCAAAACAAGCAAACTATATCAAAGTGCAAAAATCCTCATTAAAAAAAAAAGTTCAATAAGCAGCACAAAATTCCAGATTCTATGATAAGCACTCAGGATACCAAGGTGAATAACATAGTGTTCTGATCTCAAGGGATTCAAAGCCTCTAGGGTAATCTGACAGGTAAACAAATATTTAAAACAATGTACAAGTGCTGAATTTAAGGTATGTACAAAATGTTATGGGAGATCACAGGATGGAAGGAAGAGCTTTTAGGGGGAGATAAGGAAGGTAGTATGGTCTAAGTAGACAATGAGAACTAAATCTTGAAACATAATTAGGTGTTCTTTAGATAAAAGATGGAAGAACACGATAACTTGAGAAATGCAATAATTATTTAGTAAGTAACGGTCAATATGGTATAATAAAAGAAACATTTTTCTACTGATGACTTATAAGATTTTAAAAACAATTTAAATAATTTAAATTCAAGAACTATGAAAAGGTAATCAAGTTACACAGAATTAGTACAAATCCTATAAAATAATTTTATGACATTTTATAATATAATATTTCTTTTATAATTGAAGCTGAAAACACCTCTAAGATACCAAACGTAGCTTAACTTAAAAAAGACAACTTTTTATTTCATTGAAAATTATACTTCTAATGTCAAGATGACAAAACAAGATAAAGCACATCATATGCTTAACATAGTGCTTGGCACATAAGGATTCAGTGTGTAAGCTGCTATCACTGTCATCATCATTAAAGGTTTCTCATATTTTAAAGAGCAACGTACTTGGAGATGGAACATCTAACTTTGAGTCTCGTTTCTGCAACGAAACTGCTTTGTAAACTTGGACAAGCCACTTAACTTCAGCTACAGTTTACTCATTAAAGTAAATCCATATTTACTTCAGAGGGGTTAGGAGAGGATATTAAAAACATAAGGTATGAAACCAAACCCAATCTATAAATGCCAATTACCTCTCACAAGGGAAAAATTTTAAGATAACAGTAGAAATACATATGTGCCATCTTTAAATCACCTGCAAGTTATTTCTCTCAGAAAATGAAACTATTTGAAGACAAATATATCTAGACACTTACACTTTGATAAAAATTGCTATTAATCAGTGTTTGTTCTACTTTAGTAAACTGAGAGAGCAATCACAATTACTGAAAATTATATTACCTAGACCTAGAATAATTCCTATTGTAGCTCATTTGTTTTATCCAAGCAAATATGATACATGTGGTGGTTCACTTAATTAATACTAATACATAACAAATCTACTTTTTCTATATAAAATAAATATAATAATGCATACTATTATTCTGGTTCAAAGTAATATCTGAAGTACCAACATTTAGCCTGATGACAAGGTAAAGAATTGAAAACTAGTTACCATTTATAAGACTGTGTAACCAATTATTTCCCAAAACTCAAAAATAAATAGTTCACAATACAGTTTTTGCTAGAATCACTTTTGTGTACAAATCCATCAAACTGTCGTGCATTCACTTTGATTTCCTGTAAACAGCGAGTTCTGAGTCCTCTATGAGGAGCATCCCTACCCCAGAACCAACTCTCTAAGGCTGGCTGGACCTTCCCTTCCAACATTATCTCTTCATATAATGCTGGCCTTTGGGATAATTTCTAAGTGTCTACACTTTGTCTAATTATGAATAGCACTCTAGCTTTCGAATCTGAAGGCGGGAGTCCCAACTCTGCTACTTAATAACCTGATAGCCTTTTCTAACTACTTCACACTTCCTGCAGCCTTAGTTTCCATGTTCTGTAGAGAAGGAATGGTATCTGAATAAGAAGTTATTCTGAGGACTAGCTAACACAGTAAAATTTCATGAGTGTATTTGAAACAGTAAAGAGCTATTAACATATAGGCTAATATTATTTTCCAAAATAACTCATCACAAAATAGTTTTTAATCCCCTAACTAGCCCCTTAGGCTTGTTACTCAAGTAGTCTTCTAAATCTTTAAGATAATACTCCCAGAGGGAGGAATTATTTACCTAGGATCACTATTATGTCCTACTATATCTACATATGAAATTCAGCCATGTGAGGGAAGGAAGAGATAAAAGTGATTCCAGGCAAAGGAACTCATGTTACCTGATGTCTATTCCTTCCCCCAGTTTTCCATCTTCCATACTCAAAAGAGGTAATTGGGAAAAAATACCCCATACACTGTTAAAGGTGATGCAGGATGCAGAACAGACTTCCTATGTTTCACTAGGAGAACATAGATCTGTGAGTACGAGATCCTTTCTCTGAGAGGTTCACCAGCTTCAGGTATTCCAAACTAAAAGAATACAGCTCAGTTTTATTTAGATCATTATCTTTTTTCTATGATCAGATAATCCACAGGCTCAAGACAATAAATATAACAGTAGTAAGCACTAAATAAATTGCGTACCAAATGCTTTACATATATTATTTCATTTAATCTGTCCAACAACCTTGAGGTAAATATCTTTTTACACATAAGGAAACTGAGGCACATAAATTTTTAATGGCTGCATGGTATTCCATAATATGGATATAAAATGATTTATTTAACCTTTTCCTATTCTTGAACATTTAGGTGGTTGCCATTTATTTTATTTATTTTTAATATAGTTTACTGTCCAGTTGGTTTCCATACAACACCCAGTGCTCATCCCAACAAGTGCCGTCCTCCATGCCCATCACCCATTTTCACCTCTCCCCCACCCCCCATCAACCCTCAGTTTGTCCTCAGTATTTAAGAGTCTCTTGTGGTTTGTCTCCCTCCCTCTCCTTAACTATTTTTTTTCCCTTTCCCTTCCCCTATGGTCCTCTATTAAGTTTCTCCTGTTCCACATATAAGTGATAACATATGGTATCTATCATTCTCTACCTGACTTATTTCACTTAGCATAATACGTATCCCTCATAATCGTCCACAGGTAATTTTTCCTTAGCCTAAAGAACTAAGGATTAATGAAAGAATCTTTTTTTATTTTTTTAATGTTTATTCATTTTTGAGAGAGAGAGAGAGAGAGCAGGGAAAGGGCAGAGAGGGATACACAGAATATGAAGCAGGCTCCAGGCTCTAAGCTGTCAGCACAGAGCCCAACGTGGGGCTTGAACGCACGAACCGTGAGATCATGACCTAAGCCAAAGTCGGATGCTCAACCAATTGAGCCACCCAGGAGCCCCAATAACAAGAACCTCTTTAAATCTCTTGATATATATGGTTAAAATGTCATTCAGAACATCTCTAACATTTTACATGCCCTACAACACCATTTAAGATTATTTTGGCATGCCTTGGACATAAGGGTAACTTTCTTTTTAATCACCTATTTTTCATTGTATATCACTATTATGTTGTTATTTAGTAAAAAATAAATTTCTATATTAATTCACAATGTATATTTCTTTCTTGAAATACAGCAAGGCCTTTGCCAAGTTAATATTTTTTGTATGTTTTTGCCCTATGATACTCAATACCTAAGGTTTTTTTTTTTAATTTAATTTAGAATACTGCTTAGGAATCATTGGAGTGTAATGGATAGAAACCTAACTCGAATAAGCAAAACAGGAAATGTATTAGTTTAATGCATTGAAAAGTCCATGATATAACTGACCTGAAAAGTTCCAATGATGTCATGTAATCTATCTCTAGGTTCTAGGTTCCTCTGTGATAGGTCCACTCTCAAGCATGCTCTGCCTTCATGGTGGCAGATTCGCAAATATAGACTTACATTCTAACATCTTATCAGCTCCAATTTTCAGTATCTTGTGTTTTGTTTTGGTTTTTTTTCTCTGACAGAATGAAGTTACCAAGCTGCTCAGATGTGTAACAATATTTTTAACCAAAAGCTGTTACCAATGATCCAGGTCCAGGTTCTGTTTCTGATCCAGGAAAACAGAAAGGAATCCATGGAAACTTCAAACCACAGAAGCCAAGAATCAAGAAAGGATGACTTCCCAAAGGAATGTCAAAAAATCTAGAACAGTTAGCAACAGAAAGAATGGATGTTATGCAGCCAAAACCAACAGAAAATTGTAAGATTCTAGCCCCTGGCTGCCCATACCCCTTTTAAACTCACTTCTTTCTATATATGTCATTTTTAACACCCATGTTTAACAATGTATTACCTTAGCCACAGTAGAAAACATACTTATCACTCCAAAGGGGTGCAGGGTGAGAGGGGTTGGGGAAGAGACAAAGACAATGTCAAGTTGCTACATGAAGCTACAAGTCTAAAATCTTCCTGCTATGAACAAAGATTATTCTTTGGTCAGATCCAAATGTGCATTCTTTTTAGTGGTACCTCATTTTCTGACAACATATAGCTACATACATTTAACTATATCCCTGATACTTACTATATGATGGTAAGAGAACATAAATAATAACTGTCTCTTAGTAAACCACCGTCACTAATTCAAAGCATAAATCATACACTACTGGTTAGGGTAGCAAGAATTTCTTATCCTGGCAATGGAGTTCCTGGTTCAGCCAATTCAGATGTACTCATCCCTACTATCCTCAGAAGACCTTCCTTGTCCATTTATCCTCATGGCCTCAGATTTTCCGTCTAGCAGCTCTACTGCTTTAGCAACCCTTCCACTTATGAAGCTTAGAACTGCCTTAGAAGGAAAAGAACACAAGTCTTTGTCTACCAGACTTGAAGTAACCCTAGAAAGTAGTTTTGCTAAAAACTTAGTAAGCTTTTGGTCAATTAACTTCAGTCACCTGGCTGAATTAGCAACAAAGCCAAGAGATCTTGTCAAGATACATACAGTTTACCAATCTAGATTTCCATGTTTTCGTTTCCTGACAATATCGTGTCTCATAGCAACAGACCTTCACAATACTCATCCAGTTCACCCCCAGCTTAATGATTTTCCTTGAAGCAATGTGAAACGATAACCTGAGTGAGGAGGCATGGCTATTCTCTCACCTGTTCCCTGGCTGCATACTCTTTCAAAGCTCTTTAGTAACTGGATTGTTACTTTGGTCAGGAAGCTGAGAGTACAATGCTCTGAGTGCTTGAGGGAAGCTTATAAAATAGAACTTTATGTGGTTCTAATTTAAACTCCTGCCAACTTTAGCATGAGGTAAAAAAAAAAAAGTAGGTTTTTCAAACTTCAAGGTTCTTGACGTTCTGATTCTCTGCTATGCATAGCTGCAAGCAGAAAGGGCCTCTCTTACTTAGAAAGACAGAATTTTCTTCCCTCTCTGCTCTCAAACATACCAGCTTGCACCAAAGCTAGCTGCCCTCTTATAAAACATTATCAAAGGCCACAAGAAGTGACCAAAACACTCCAGTTTCACTACAGTTACAGCCTTAGTCATTCCATGGACAAAGATAACACCAGTGACAATTTAAAACAGCTGTTTGTAATTCCTTAAAAGGAATTGCTAGGGAAAAGTAAAGTCCTTATTGCCTTCATTTCAACATGTCTGTCCCTTACAATGTCCCATTTCCATGTATTAAAGTCTATGCTAGGAAGGATTCTTTCCATTTACAAGCGACAAAACCCCCATTTAAAATGACTTTAAGCTAATAAGAATAATAAACTTTAAAGGAGAGAATTTAATGGTCAGAAGATAATCCCCACAGGCACAGGGAACTGCAGGGGCTCAGGCAGAATCAAGAATATATTTCTCACTATCTCTTCATACTTAGTCAAATTCTAATACAGGCTCCCACAGGTACAGGAGACATCTACCAGTTTAGCATCACCAACAGAAAGTTTCAGCACAAGTCTTGTGACTGACCCTGTGGCTCCCCTAGAGTTAACTGTTCATTCCTGAACCAACCACAGTGATTCTGGTCATGCCTGCGTTATATGCCCAGCCCACCGAAACCAGCTGAACTTAAGAATGGGGGATAAGTGGTTCCTCAAAGGCAACTGCATCACCCTTAGCAAAAAAAGCGCACTGTATGGTAGACTTCAAAAGCAAGAGATGTCCACTCTTCCTGGTAATTTGACAAATTGTAACAATACTTCTTAATTTCTATTCAATGCATTATTCTTTGCTAATAATACCATAATCTTTGTTATGTGCTTATATATTTAACATACACATAGTTTATTGAAAGCTTTTATCAGATTCTTACTTCTTCCAATATGCCAGTCTAAAATACCATGTACATATGTAGCAAGGCCTACATAATGCATACATATTCAACACATATTTCTAGTTATAGAACAAGACAATACATTAAATGAAAATGAGTCTAACTTATTTCAGGATGTTGGGACTCCACCCTACTGTTGATCATAATTTCAGAAACTGGTCTTCTACTGCCTATAATTGTGTCCTGCCCACTCAAAATGCACTTAACTTACCGAAGAGCCAAAAATATAAAAAATAAATACATATCTTCAACTTACAATGTTATATCCATATAAACCCACTGTTAAACTTGAAAATTTCAAAAGCCAATAATGCATTTAATACACCTAACATTGTGAACATCATTGCTTGGCCTATAAACATGCTCAGAACACTTCCATTAGCCTACAGGTGGGTAGATCATCTAACACAAAGCCTATTTTATTATAAAGTATTGAAAATCTCCTGAAATGTATTGAATACTCTACTGAAAGTACAGAAAAACAAAATAGTTGTATGGGTACACAATGGTTGTCAGGGTATCAATCGTTCACCCTCATGACCCAGTGGCTAACTGGGGGGTGTGACTTGCTGCCCAGCATCATGAGAGAGGATCATACTGCATATCACTATCCCAGGAAAAGATAAAAATTCTAAGTATGGTTTCTAATGAGTATCACATTTACACCACTGTAAAACCAAAAAAATCATAAGCTGAACCATCATTTTAGTCGGGGACCATCTGTACACATAAAATAGCCTCCTGCCCTCATGGGATCCACAGCATAGGAGGGGAAACACATATAAATAACAATACTAGAGAGGAATAGGTATATCTCTGTATCGAGGAGATACAAGTTTCCCCACTATCCAAAATGAAAGTGTTCCCATGAAACTTTTCATAAGTCGAAATGGCATAAAGTGAAGAGTATCCCCCACTCTCCAAAAGTTGGCAATATACTACTTCACTTTTACAAAAGACCTATTACTGTACAGCAACAGCTTGTTTTGTAAACACAAAAATCCTCTTTGGATTTCTTGTGGGTAACAAAAACAGGTACTAATATAGGTCTTTTGTAAAAGTGAAGGGGCAAAACAACTTTTGGAAAGCAGGGGATACCTATATGCTGATGATGCATAAAATATGAACAGTACAGTCAAAACATTAGAAACCTATGAAACTGATGCTAAATAATATTTAAAGTAAATAGTCAAAAATGTGAATGACTGAATTTTATGACACAGTACATCAGTGATCCAAAATGGGGGTTGAGTCTGTAAGGACCAATGTACCTCTCTACACTGTGTTTGGAGAAAGCATAGTAGAGAGAAAACTTTGAGATACATTTAATTAACAGCACAGTATTTGCCAAAAACTGACTAGCAATATACAAAATACTTATTTAAAATTAATATACCTGGGTCATAGCCTGGCTATAGAGTATTTGCTGTTTACGGTCTTGTCCTTTATTCAAGTATAATTAACATACAATGTTACATTAGTTTTAAGTGTTCAATATAATGATTCAACAATTTTATTCATTTCTCAGTGCTCATCAAGACGCCTTAGTGTCATTACATGGTTAAATTAATCTTTCTGTGGAAAATCTCAGAACTCTAGATACAGCAAATTCCAATGTTTACCAATGAATTCTTAATTTAACTTCCAATACCCAATAGCAAAAGTAAAATATAATTCAAGTTAATATGAAAAGACTTACATGTCAACATAAATGAAAATGCCAAAAAAATCTCTTTTAATACAAGTAAATGTGGTTTTGTTACTTAAGGACTTCCATGATTCTAAGATGCAACTATATATTTTTAAAATAAATTTAGTTCAAATGCAGAACATAGCTTTTGCTTGTGAAATCCTAAGTATCTTTAAAGTGAAAATGATTCTGATTATCAAGCTACAAATGAAAAAACTCTAAGAAAAGTTACTGTCACATTTAAGTATAAAAGAATATCTTTAAAAATCCCTTTTAAGTAAAATACTATGATCCATATGCAAAATCCCCTCCAAGAATCCAATATTGCTTTCAATACAATATGCTATTTACATGTAAAAAAAATGAAATTATCAGAGGAAATATTTTCTACAAGTAAAGATATACTGATATCGCACTGTAATTTGTGATAAAACAATTTTACAAATTAAATGCTATAGAATTATACTACCTAAAACAGCTTTCAAAAAACCCTGGTGTCAATTCTTTAATTAAGTAAATGTCAATCCTCTATTTTATCTTTTCTAAAACTATGTTTATATTAAAATCTTTTGATAAAAAGAAACTTTCATGTTATAAACAAACAACACATAATATTTACATAGCATTTACTTCAAGGAAAGAAAAACCTTATATAAACATATGTTAAGGGTGTTTACAAAGGAAGCACTGGATTAAGCAGTATGCCTGATTTATAACTGAAACAGACAACCAATCCCTTCCTTATCTATAGTTAGACTCTCTTATAGTACCACACTAAATAATTCTTCCTAAAGCCAAAAGTTTGTGGATGATCACCTTCTTTCACAGATAAAGCTATACTGCAAAATCCTTGACAATATACTTTCACTGTAACATTAGTTATGAGTTAATTTACTCATCTTCCTGATGCTATAAATATAAATATGGGGTGCTATATTTTAATGTTTCAAGTCAACAGTGTCATCACACAAAATACATTCATCTACGATAGAAATTATTCATTTTATTTCTCATTACATTGGTGATTCTTCAACAACCTCACAATCCACTTCAATAATGAAAACAGCTCTACCTTTGGCAAACAAAGGCAGAAAAAGTACAACCAGGGCTGTGTAGAAGTCCTATATTTCACTGCATGCTTAAACTTTACTCAGCAAAACTTTTAATTCTTTGGGGAAAGCAAGAGAGAAATAGTACCTGAAAACCAAGTATTAGTATTCTCGTATTATCTAGAGATAAAGAATGTACAGGAGAAATAAAAAGAAAGATATTTTGGCAAAGGTGACTGAAACTGTTTAAGGTAGAAACTGTTTTGTTTTGAAGTTTCATTAGTTCCCCTCCTTTCTTTCCTGTCATAAAGGGCACTGTGACAGAGATTTCACTATTTCCACCTAAATTTTTTATTTAATATTTTAAATTAAGATTGAAAATTTTAAAAACTCATTTTAGAGATAATATTAGAAGCCAAGTTCTAACTAGTCACTGAGTGCCCTACATGGATTTTACTGATTTATTAATAGAATTAAGTTTTAATAATTATTTTTTGAACTGCTTGTGATTCCAAATATTTTCAGAATCAGCTTAAATTTTCACATAACATTTTCATTATGAGTATATTAGAAAGATAAAGCCCTAAACCTAAAGTTCAGGAAATATTACCCTTCAAGTGACCAATCTGTATTCCACAATCAATATAATTAACAACTTAATAGTAAACAGCTCCTTTTGTCTATTATCCCTTTCCCAAAAGTTTCCATTTAAAGACTTACTGCATTCTTTAAGTATGTACAAAGAAATTTTAAACCTAACCTTTTTTACTCCAAGAGCAATGCAGTTACAAGGTCTTATGTGGATTTGGGGACATAACATTTCAGTATTACCTTATCTCTGATTACTCTAATTAAGCTTAACAGTAAAGTTAATTCCTAACATAATGTTTGCATACTGAGACTTCACGCCAGATTTCAACTGCACTGGAAGAGAGTTAAATTTCTTTTTTATCTCAAAAGAAGAGCTTCACTTCCTTTCTTAACCTACTGTATATCTATAGAACCCCATCTGTTAAGAACTGATCTGGCATACATCATTACTGCTGCAGAGTCCAAACTGGTTACACATTCAAATCAGTTTCCTGCTTGTGAGAGCTCTATTGCCTCTTATCATGTTAAAATGTATTAAGTATAAAAATACGCATTAAAATAACCTAATTCCACATCATCTAAGTGAAAATGATACTGATTAGGTGAAAACTGGAAAAAAAAAACTTTAAATGTGTTCTTTCAAATTTTTAAAAATACAGTACCTGCTAACATTCTAATATATTTAGAAATTTCTTCTTATTTTAATAAAAGGCAAGTTACTGACCTCCTATTTGCAGCTGGTTAAAATTAAAACTCCCATGAAACAATACTTCTATTACTGTTTTGAAAAGAATTTGGTTATATCCAGGTGGTGACATTTCTCCAAACTTACAAGGACTTTTGTGGTGATTTATTTGAAGGTACACAGAAGTAGAAAGAGGTGTATTCTATTTAAACAGTAATAAATATAACTAAACAAAGACATATTTTCCTATCTTTGACTTGATGTACTAGCAAAAAGAAGAAGAAAGCAAGCAAGCAAGCTTTAACTTTTCTGTGAATTTAAGAGGTTCATAAACCATAGACCTTAATCCATATCTCAGAGCAACACTGCTGCTGCAGCTTTCTTTCAGTTTTCCAATAGATCAAATAAAAATAATTGCTTGGCTGAAAAATCAGACTGCATGGGTGTTATAAAATCCCCCTGCAAGTGTATTTTTATATTCCTGTGACTCCACACCAAACACAATACTCAACTGAACGTTCGATTTAAGGCTTGCCTTCCAAAATCCTACTTTACGGTGTGTCAAAGATTAGATATTGCAGAGAAAACGGTTTTTAAAAGCTTTGCTGCAGCAAAAACTGCACTTGCAAAACATTAAAAATGAACTACTCTTAATTATCTGCAATTTATGATTCTCTTCTCTTTATTTCTTCTCATTTCTTCCCCTGACATCTTGAAGGCTTCTCAGCCTCTCCGTAGATAGCGCAAAACATTAAGTCATACACAGTTCTGCAGTAACTCTTTCTTATCATGAAAGAAACCAAAACCTATGGCTACATTTAACACCTTTCCTTTAGTCTTTATCCACATGCCACGCTCTCGGAAGGCAACCATAGAAACCAACCTGTATGATTTGGTGTCCTCACATTTTAACACCTTGTATACACACACACACACACACACACACACACACACACACGAATGACTAGCAGGTCAGCATATTCAGGGCAATATTGCAAAGAAAGAAGGTTGCCTAAAAAGAGATGGGGGGGAATAGATGCTGCTACAACACTCTCCATCACAGCCTCTGAATATATTTAAAAGCAGATGCAAAACTGCATCATTTCCCTCATTCGAAAACATCACACCCCAGCTGCTCAAGTTGGAGCTAATGCGCTTCTCACATTTCAGTAACACGGGGGATTTAGGCTCCAGGGGCAAAGCTCTCATCCTCGAAGAGCGACACCACGGACAAATTAAGAGTGTAGAAAAAAGAACCCCAGAGAAAAGGAGGCCTCCTCTCCCCCTAAATAAACTCTCAAGTCGACCCAAAACCTGCACAAGGAACGATTTCTACTCATAGTCAGGAGAGGTGATAATAAGCGGTGTTAAGTTGGGCACTGCACTCAGGTGGCAGGAGAGGACCAGAGGAGGGTAGGGAGGTGGTGTGGCTATGGCTGCGCGCAAGCAGGTCACCCGCTGGGCAATACCCGCCTGACGACCGGTGCTCCCAGGGATGCGCTGCGTGTGCGACCCCAGGGGTGGAGGTGAGGGAGCCGGAGGCTGGGGAGGGAGGCTATGGGGGCTGGGAGGCAGAGAGAGAGAGCACGCCTTTTTCCCTTACCAGGTTGAGCACCGTCTCCACGATGTCCCTGTTGCTGACCTCTCCGACCTGTATGAGTCCAATCAACACTGCGAATTTCATCCGGATGTTGCGGATCGGCACGGAAGGGTTAATCATCCCCGCAGGCAGCACCACCGAGCCGGAGCCGGACGCCCCCCTCAGCTCTCCCATCCCGCTGCCCCCGCTGCCTCCACCGCCGCTGCCCCCGCCGCCTCCGCCTCCGGCCCCGACGGCGATGAGCCCCACGGGCTGAGGCTCGAGCCCCGGGCCCGGGCCCGGCTTCTCACTCGCCATTTGCCCCCCTCCTGGGGAGAAGGGAAGAGCAGAGGCGCTGCCTCCGCCGGTACCGTTATACCTGCCTCGGCCCCCGCCCCCCGGCCGTCGCCTCGGAGCCCCAGCATCCACCAGCGCCGCGGCGCCGGGCCCGCTCCCGCCTGCGCGTCTGCCCGGCCCGATCCGGCGCCCTCCCCGGCGGAGGCGGTGGGTTATTCCCAGGCTTATTCCCGGCGGTGGCTGCGCCGCTAACCGCTGCCCGGCGAGCAGCAGTGCCCGCCCAGCAGCTGTACGGCTGCTGCCGCTGCCTCCTCTCTCTCCCCCTCCCGGTCCGTCCGGCCCGGCCCGCCCCCCGCGGAGATGCGGCCGCCGCTCCGAAAAGCCCTGGGCCGCGAGCAGCTGGCCACGACGCTGGCCGGTGCCGAAGCTCAGGCTGTGGCCGACGCTACTGACGCTGCTGCTGCCGCTGCTACGGGCGCCACTGTTGTTGTGAAGCCCCGACGCCGCCGCTCACTCCGCCATGTTGCCGCCCCCTGCCTGCGGTAGCGGCCACTGCGCCTGCGCAGAGCCTCCGGGGGCGGAGCCCTCGAAGCACCCCCTCTTTTGCCCTGCCCACCTTCTTTCCACCCACCCACCCCTACACCCCTGGTCCCTCCCCCAACCACCCCGAACGGATAGACAGGTGAGCAGGTGCATGGGGACCGCTGCCAGACCCTGGGGCAAGCTGGTAGAGGCGGGGCGGAGAGTGGCTTCCTTGTACTTTTTCCCTTGGGGGTGGATTCTCCCGGTGGGGAAGGACACAGTGAATGTGTGTCTTGCCTTCGCTGCCTCCTCCTCCTTCCCTCAATATCCTCTTGCTAAGAGGAGGTTCATCATCTTCGTCTTCATCATTGCATCCAGCAGCTGTCACTGCCAGTGCCACGTGCCTTATAAGGTAGGGGAGTGGCAGACGACCTCTTTCTGCCCCTCTTCCCCCTTTCTCGCAGTACGGCCCGCCTGGCCCCCCAGCCCACCCATCCCCCGAATTTCCTTAATAAAAAGTGGCTGGCAAAGCAGAAACAAACGCACGGTGGGGAAAGATCTTGCATTGTCGGGGAAGGATACAGATGGAGTGTAATGGTTCTTTTTCTACAGCCATGAGAGGCTGACACCTGCACACACAAGAACGACTTAAAATAGAACTTGTCAAACAGTGATCCTCTCTGGATGCAGCTCCGAACAACAAACAGCTCTTGAACTCGCCTACCAGCCTAAAAAGCCTGCACTGTGTGACACTAAGGGTAGTTTGGTGGGAACTACAAATCCCACATTTTAAAAATCCCTTGCAGTCTTCAGGTATGATGCCAACTAATGATACCTCCCTTTTTCTCAGTCCCTTTCAGTTCAAATGTTTTTGAAATTATATAAAAACATAGGGAATCCTCAGTGCCAGCCTTAATCTGTGAAAAAAGTAGATTACTGTATCTGCACAAATATAAAACCAAAAATATTACTGTCACTTTAAGAAAATTAAAATGTATACGGTAATCTTGCTGGTAGTATTGAATTAAAACTAAATAGGCATGACTGCTATTTTCTTCTTTGAAACGAAGGATGTAATTTTCTTTAATATCCCATGAAGTATGCCTTTTTCAATAAAGCCACCAGAAATATTCGGTATCTTGAGGTATAGTCAAGTCATTCCAATTGTCATCTCAAATAAAAAGTCAATATACAAATCTATCATAATCTGGTTTTTTATTACTCACAGTTAATTGGACCAGCTAGTCAAGTTAACTCTCAGGATATTGGAACCTAGTAAAATTCTAAAGTACTCTAGGTTATGTATAACACAGCTCCTCAAAACCAGCCCTTAGGATTAGTTTGTAGTTGTGCATGAATTTGTTTAAACTTGCACTGAATTGATTAAATCATTAAGCAAAAAATCCCCTTTGAAAGAAGTGGTAATTGGTATGTCCATTTATATTAAATGGCAATTGAATTATAAAATGGTAAAATGATTGAAACTTTATGAAAAACTTACAAAACGAATAACTTTTAATAGTATGAGTTAGATATGCTATAATTTAAAAATCCTGTGACATATATAGCTGCCTATAACACTTTATTTATAGTGCTATCTACTTTTGCCGGCACTATTTTCATTTGCAAATCTAAAATGATGTATCTTAAATATGTAAATCCAGACTGAAAGATCATCACACTAGCTTTTTTTCATACCTTGGTGTGTGAAAATATGGCAGCAGGTTCTACCTCTTGCTATTTTTAGACTTCTTGCATGAGTGCTTTGAGAGACACTGACAACCTGAACTTTCTATTTCCTTTCCAAATGAATAGCTTAACATCATGTTAATATTTTCACTTTAATTTTCTCTGCATTGGTTCTTAAGCAGTATATACGTGTGCTTTGGGTTTGTTTTTCTTATTTGTTCATTTCGTATGTGTTCATTTTCCTTTAGTGGAGAATCACTTTTTCAAAGTAGGAAGCCCCTGCTTCTGTCATATACTTACCAATATCAGAAATATTTTATAGAGCTTACCTATTAAAAAGCATTCTCCAGTATACTGTCACCTCCTTGAAGGCAGAATGGTACTGTGGAAAGTGCACAGACTTTTGAGCTATTCTCAAAAGGTACTACCTGTGCAGCTTACTCAATTTATTGAGCTAACTCTCCTCATTCACTAACAGGGATGAGAATATCTACCCCATAGGCAAGTAAGAATTCAATGAAATTACTTGAACTCAACAGCCAGCATATAGTAAATATGTCCTGGTACCCTTACTATACAGACACAATATGTGTTGAATGACCTATAAATACATGTAAAACCAATTATAACCACATACAGGTCTTTATAATTGCACAGTTATATGTTTTCAATACTATCCCCAAAAGCATAAAGTTTAGAAAAGACAGCAGGTTTGTTTCCTTTTAGCCTACAAAGCCTATTTCCCTGCAGATAGCTTAGTGTTTGCATTAACTAACAATATTTTGAAATAGAAGCTACCTAAAATATTCATTTTTAAAATCTCTAGGTTAAACAATATTTGTGGTGAATATTAATTTTGTATACATTTTTACTTTAATAGATGCATACCCCCACTTCCAAAAGATAATTTTTCAAAGAAAAGAAGCCCATGAATCTGAGTTTTAAGAAGGAATTTTTAAAATTTTTAGTTCCAGTATTACTAACATGCAGTATTAATTTCAGGTGTACAATATTGTGATACAATGTTACAAATGACATATCAAGAAGCCATATTGCGTAGTGGTTGAGAATACATGCCCCAGGGGCAGTAGAACCTGGTTTGGATTCCAGTTCGCCCAGCCACTTATCTGCATAAGCTTCAGCAAATGACTTCTCTTCAAAGCCATAGTTCATCCAACCCAATTTAAAGATTTATAGGATTAAAGGATGAAAGGAGCTAATACATTTGAAGTACTAGTGTAGTAGCAAGTGTCAATAAATAATGTTTTCATTCATTGACTATGGGAAAACACAATGTTGTAGTTATTTTTGTGTTTTCAGCACCTAACATGACTGGCTTGTAATTTACATTTAATAAAACTGTTCAAAAATGAATGAGTGAAAACAGCAATTCTCCAGGCTAAATAACCCCATTTCCCTTGACCTGTTCTTGTTTCTAGGTTTCCTTTAAACCTTATCTGAAACGTGTAGTGTTTGGGTAGGTAGGTTTAGATGAGTATGAAACAGAGAATAACTCTTTTTTTTAAGTTTATTTATTTTGAGAGAGAGAATGCACATGCAAGGGAGAGGCAGTGAGAGGGAGGAGAGAGAGAGACAGAGAGAGAGAGAGAGAGAGAGAGAGAATCCCAAGTAGGTTCAGTGCTGTCAGTGCAGAGCCTCAGGAGGGACTAGATCTCACCATGAGATCAGGACCTGAGCTGAAATCAAGAGGCAGACACTAAACCAACTGAGCCACCCAGGAGCCCCCAGAGAGTAATTCTCACCTGAACCTCAACCTTTAGAAATGCAACTCATGTTAATATAGCCCCAAATCAGTTTAGTTTGGTTTGGTTCTGGGTTCCACAGCAACATGATGCTAATGATTTATGTTTGGCATATAATAATTTTGGTTCCATTCTCCTCTTATGTTAAAATTCTTATCAACTGAAACACCAAGTTTTTTGTTTTGTTGTTATTGTTTTGTTTTGTTTCTAGACATGCTGCTTCTAAGCAGTAACACAAACCCCACATATAGATTTTGAAATATAGAGTACAGAATTTTACATATATTTCATTTAATTCCATTTTTATTTTATTCAAATTTTATTTAATTTTCCATTTCAATTTAATTTGCTGGGAATTTCTTAATCCTATTTATATCATACAAAAATTGTCTTATTATTATATTATCTGCAAACTGGAGCACAATACTTCTATATCTTCATCCAAATATTTGATTAAACAGGATAAAAACAGCTCTATAGTCACTAGAAACATTCTGATTAAAATCCATTCACATTTTTCAAACTGTAAGCCCCAACCCATTAGTGAGTCTTGAAATAGATTCAGTAGGTTACAACCAGCAATTTACTGAAATAGAATAGAAAACAGAATGGAAAATATCAAGTGCATCTTATTTTAATTATATATACACATACATTATACTTATGTACATACATGTATGCTTACATGTAACATGTATCTTTTACTGTAAGTCATAACCAAGATGTTTGCAAATCACTGATTTAAGTCATTTATAAGCACTTCAACTATTAAATAGCTACCATCCTGTGCTAACAACTAGCCTATATTTCTCTAACTTGTGCAGAAGAATAGCATAAGGGAACTTGACAAGGGGTTATTTGAAGTCCAGAGGCACTGTCTCTGTGGCAAAATTAAAGTAAAAACTGTAGAGAGGTGTGAATTATTATCAATGTTTCCAACATAATAACCTAAGCACGACATATACAAGAAAATGTGTTTAATGTGATGACACGACTTACTGCTTCAGTTTCCAATGAATGAACCATTCTATAATCTCACATGCAGGTCATATTAAGCTACTTGCTATGATTTTTCAAGAATTTATCTCCTCCTTCTCTCCTTTGACACTTTAATTCTCCAGCACTTCTCTATGACTCCTCAAAGACCACTGAGAGTTGTTCAGTGTGATCTAGTTTTCAGATTCTTTCAGGATCAATGCATATAATTTGTCCTGCCTTGGGAACTTGAAATCATTTAGACTAGCTAGGTGACTTTTTATAATTTCTTCACCAAATTTTAATTTCACTTTCCTCCAACTATTTAGTTCTACCTTTTTCACCCCACTACTTTTTTTCTGAGCAGAAAACACAGATATAAAATAGAAATTCAGTATTTGTTAACAAATTTGACCCAGGTTTGGAATGGCTAAAATGTTGATGCTTACCAGCCAACAAATATTTGAGGTCCTACTCTGTGTAAGAAAGTAGACTAATAGAAATGAATGACTTCAAATTTTCCATTTAATCAGCATGTCAATACATTAAAAGTATCAAATGAGTGGTACAGAAATAATAGGCACTCTTGAATTTTGAAAGAACTAGACATGCAAACACTATAATGCTACATATATACCCTTCAATATCCACCTAAACATACATACAAATGCACCACACACATTCATGTTCACCATCAGATTACCATACCTCTGGCCCTTCTGGGCAATATGCCCAGTGTGTATCTCATTCTTTTCATCACCAGTGAGATCCTGTTCTCCTTGTCTCCACACTCACCCTTCTCCAGTCCATCCTTACATGGTAATTGTCCTAAAGCTCCAAGTTTGTGGATGGATTGGTGTGGTCAGAATTTTTAGCTTATTATTAATTATTAATTTATTTAATTTATTAATTACAATAACTTCTACATGCATACAGGTCATCTGCTTGAAAAATCACCAGTAATTCTCTTTGCCTAAAAAATGAAGCCCAGAGTCCTTATCTTGGTACCAAAGGCCCTCCATGCTTAAGCTTACTTTCTAGTTTGCCTCATTCTATTCTGGACAGGAATGCTACAACAATGACTCTCAATATTTTTAAGTATGTATGACTCTTTTTATCATGAAAAAAATTGTAGACTCCTAGATTCCTACCCGAGAGATTTGCTATTTTAATATCCATTGAGAAAAATATAGTAACGGATCTATAAAGTATCTTCAGTTAAATAATGCTATTTAAATCATTTTAACTTCTTAAAAACCACAACATTTATATATATTTGAATGTGAACACACACGCGCATGTGCACGCATGCGCGCGCGCGCGCGCGCACACACACACACACACACACACACACACACACACTGTGTTGCAGGTTGATTTATGTTCCCCCCAAAATATGTTCAAGTTCTGTCCCTGGTACCTGGGATAGTGACCTTGTTTGTAAGTAAGACCTATGTAGATACTACCAAATTTAGATGAGGTTATGCTGGAACTACATAGGTCCTTAGCCAAATATGACTGGTATTCTTGTAAGAAAAGGGAAAGAGGGGCACCTGAGTGGCTCAGTCGGCTAAGCGTCTGACTCTTGATTTTGGCTCAGGCCATGATTTCACGATTCGTGAGATCAAGCCCCCTGTGGGGATCTGCACTGAGCGTGTGGAGCCTGCTCAGGATTCTCTCTCTGTCCCTACACTGTGCACTTGTATGTGCAATCTCTCTCTCAAAAAAATAAACATTAAAAAAAAGGGAAAGAGGTACACAGCCGAACAGGCACACAGAAAGATGATGGTGTGATCAGGCACAGGAGAGACGGCCATGTGAAGACAGAGGCAGAGACTGAAGTTATGCTGCTGGGAGCCTAGGAAAGCTAAGGATTGCTGGAAACCACCAGAAGCTAGAAAGAGGTAAGAAAGGACTTTCTTTTTACATTGACGTATAGTTGACATACTATGTATGTTTGTTTCAGGTGTACAACATAGTGATTTGGCAATTCTGTACATTACTGTGCTACCATGATTAATGTAGTCACCATCTGTCACCATACAACATTATTACAATATTATTGACTATATTCCCTACGGTGTACTTTTCATCTCCATGACTTATTTATGTTATAACTGGAAATTTGAATCTCTTAATCCTCTTCACCTATTTCACCCATTCCCAAATCTGCCTCCCCTCTGGCAACCACCAGTTTGTTTTCTGAATTTAAGTAAGAGAGACTTTTGTTTCTTCCTTTGTTTTGTTTTATAGATTCCACATATAAGTAAAATCAAATGATATTTGCCTTTCTCTGATATGGAAAAAAGTATGGAGATTCCTCAAAAAATTAAAAATAGAAATACCATATGATCTAGTAATTCCACTACTGGGTATTTACCTAAAGAAAACAAAACCACTAATTCAAAAAGGTATATGCATCCCTGTGTTTATTGCAACATTATTTACATTATTTACAAAACCAAGATATATAAGTGATCCAAGTGTCCATCAGTGATGAATGGATAAAGAAAGTGTGGTATCTATCTATCTATCTGTCTATCTAATGGAATAGTACTCAACCATTAAAAATGAAATCTTGCTATTTGTGACAACCTGGATGGACCTAAAGGATATTATACTAAGTGAAGAAACTCGGACAGAGAAAGGAAAAATTCTTTTCTAGAGCCTTCAGAAAAAGCATGGCCCTGTCAATACCTTGATTTTGGACTTCTAGATTCCACAACTGTGAGAGAACAAATTTCTGTTATTTTAAGCCACCTAGTTTATGGCATTTTGTTACCGTAGCTCCAGAAAACTAATATACAATAATGCAACATAAATGTGTCTGGTATTTGTTCTGTCTGTAAACAATACCTGATGTATGTGTAAGTATGCATGGATCACTTGCAATAATTCTGAAGTCCCCTGGTTGGGAGACAATGCTTTAGCCAAACTGAAATACTCTGTTCCCAATTAATACATTGTGCTTTCCTGTTTTGGTGCCTTACTAGTGTTCTTCCTTCTGTCTATAGCACTGTCCTCCTCACCCTTCCTCTTGAAATTCCTTTCAGCTTAAATGCCACCTTCATGAATACATTCAAGATCCCACCTAGTTGAAAGTGATCTGAAATTTGTACCCATTTCCAGCATTTAAAAAATAAGAGATTCTGGCTTTTTTGTTGCCGTTTTCAGGTAGCATAGGTTGACAAATTTTCACTTAAATAAATTGATAGTTTCCATCTTCTCTCATTTTCCAGAAGTAAGCAATTTCACATGACAATATATATAGTCACCTAAACTCCCTTTGCTGAAAAAAGTTTTTGATAGAATATATGTAATTATTTTTATACTAATTAACATTGAAAGTATGCTAAGTAATAGAGTTTATGGTTTTTATTGTTAACCATTATAGCTGTCATATACTACTCATCTCCTATCTGCCATGCACTTTTACATGTATTATTTCCTTTTTTAAATTTTTTTAATGTTCATTCATTTTTGAGAGAGAGAGAGAGAGAGGGAGAGACAGAGCACAGGCAGAGGAGGGTCAGAGAGAGAGAAGGAGAAACGGAATCTGAAGCAGGCACCAGGCTATCAGCACAGAGCCCGATGCAGGGCTTGAACCCACGTTCATGAAATGAGCTGAAGTCAAAGGCTTAACTGACTGAGCCACCCAGCTCCCCCTTACATGTATTATTTCTAATCCTTACTATAGTCCTTCAAGTAAGATATTATTATTCTTTTCAAATGAGGAAATATGAAGAGAGATTGTCAGTTGTGCAAGATCACACTTTAAGTGACAAAATTTGAATTTGATCCCCCAAGTATAGCTGGCCAAGTCCTCAGATGCATTCACAATCCCACATGCCCTACATTGGGACCACTGAGGCCACTAGTTCATGTCTACCAAATTTACCAGATGAAAGATAATGAGACTGGAGAAGGTTATTTAAAAAAAAATCATCATGGTTTTGTGTGTTTTGGTGAAAACTATCCACCAAAAGATGAAGAGTCGATTGTTTTTATATCTCAATGTCTATGAAGGTTTAAAAAACTCCATTAACCTTTCTGTTTCCTGGGAATCACTTTAATTCTAGACAAAAATTACTTGGGATAAATAAATTATTTTTAATTATATTCATTAAGATTAACCAAAACTTAATTTCATAGTCCCATTAAATATATCACTTTTTATTATGCCTTTCTGGCAAAGATTTTGTTATGTGTCTAACTATTAATCTCTTAGTCCCTATTGAAAGTATTATCATTCTATGTCTATATACTTATAATAAAGAGCATATATTCTGGGTAGAAGGGGGAAAAGAATGCTATGAGGATATGTCCAAGGACCCTTTGGAATAGTAATCTCATTAATAGAATCTTTTCAAAGTAAAAGAGAGCATTTTTAGCAAACTTTAACTGAACCAGGAGATGGTGCATAGAATCAATTTCAGTCTGGTACTGGTGCATAAAGCTTTGGATTAGACCCTTTCTGTATTAGTGCCAGCAGCTATGGATTAACCAGTAGAAGGATGGCTTGAAACAACTACCTATTGATCAACTACAAGGTAGTACATGGAGACGATTTGAGATTTATGCTTTGGTTTCCTGGGGCTATGATTTATCTCTCTTTACTTCTTCCTGAGAGTTTAATTTTAAACACTTTGAGACTTACATTATATACAGCCTCTTTGTTGTTAATGTGAAAACAATTCCTAAATCACATAACCATAAGGTTAAAGGATATCTTAAGTGATCAAGATGCTTAATCACATTTAGTATTTGAGTATCAGTTCAGTATCCATGAATGTGTATATTTGGCTGTTTGGCTAATCTAAGTTGCTGAGAAGTAGATGGATTGTCATATGTTGGCCACAGCTTTATCACTAGTTTCTTTGTTTATATTAAAACAAACTCAACCTGATTTATTTTGCAGTCTTAGGAAGATATAACAGCATGTTTCAGGGCTAGTCACATTCAGCAAGCACATTAAGATCATAACCACATGATTTGCCCTCAAAATTCAGATCATAGTGTTTTCTTTCATAAGCACAACAGAGAGCTCACATAGTTACCTTATAGAATATGGCATTTCTCCCAAATGTTGTTTATTGTTTTATGATTCCCATTCTAATCCCAAATAATCCTTTGAAGTATGGTATAATGGCTAAAGGAATGATTTTGAAATCAGATAGATTGGATTCATATCCAGAAAAATTGCCTTTGAACCTATTTCTGCACCTGTAAAATCTAACTGTCCCAAATGTATTGCTTGGAAGATTTAAAGAAATGAATCATATAAAGCATTTAAACCATGTCTGACATAAAGACACGTAAGGATCCAATGACCTGAAAAGGAGCTAAAAATCTACTAATTTACTGGTTTTCAAAGTGAAGGTCACCATCTACAAATCTGGTGGGTTACAAATTAGCATTTTTTACAATAAAAAAAATAAAAAAATAAAAAAATAAACCACGTCTGAATAAGAACTCAATAGGTGATAAAAGTTGTGCTCCTATATTAACACAAAAAGACTTAGTAGAATTTTGTGAATTTTCAGATTATATAATTAAGTAGCCACTTACATCTCTTTATTCATTGACCTGACTTTCCTTTCATCAAAGAGCAAGTAGGAAGGCATTTTCTTCTTTAGTTTTTTTAAATAAATAACTGTATATAATATATATACTACATTTGTTTTTAAGGCTTTTAATTGTTTACTTTTCTATCTCAAACTTAAGTCTTTTACCTCTGTTAAGTACATAAAGTCAAATTAGCTATTTATATTTTCTTTGTTTTTCACTAGTCATAACAAGAGAAGACATATTATGAAATAGGAATTTTTTTCTGAGGCTTTCTTAAAATAAAAAAATCCAAAAGAATAAGCAAATAATAATAAAAGAATCTTTTATAATTTACTAACCCACAGAAGTAAACAGTCTACCAAAATGTACCTGAGGTTTTAAAGCAGACTTTTGTTCAGTTGCTTCAATATCTGACTTTCTCTACCTTTCATTTTCATTAAATTGTTGTATAATTGCTTTTTTGGTAAATAAAGTTTAGTACTTTAAGTTCCTTCCAAGACAGAGAATTTTTTCGTTTTATTTTTTAAAGGGACAATGGGATTCCATGGGGCTAACTTTTCCAAATAATTTCTTAGGTACATCAGCCCTTAGCATCAAGTTGTTTTCTGTAAGTATTGTGTACCTGTTTTCCCAAAAACGTTGTGCCCCTCAGTTCATGAGAGATTTTATAGGCTCTTGGCTTAATGGACTATTGGTGTATACACTTGCATGTTTACTGAATTCTAGCCATTCTATCATGTATTCCTGGTAATTGGGCTTTTGAGTACTAGTTTCCCAGGTCCAATATCGCTTAGATGCTTGTTAACTATAAACTGAAATAATAACCATGACATGTCAAAATAGATGTGGATCCACCCGTTAAAAATAGGTTGGGTATTGGTGACCGCAAAAATGTTTTGTATTTGTTGTTGGCATATCAACAAATAAATGGACATGTGCATAAATGTGCAGAACCCAGATTACCTAGTTTCTAATGATGAATAGGTATTAATTCAAATATGCCTATTTATATATTAATGACTTTTTTCCAAATTGGCCAAATTTTTCAGAACAATTATACCTTAAAAATTGCATTCTTGGGGTTGGCATTAACACTTCTTATAATTTCTGTAGATTACTAATATATTTTGACTTTCTAGTGTTTTTGGTGTTTTTTCACCCTCATTTAGAAATACACATAATATTAAATAATATATTACAGTTGGTCAACAGTTCACTAATTGCTTTATTCTTCAAAGCATGCAGGGAAAATTCACCAGCAAAAACTCATGAAGATTTATAATATACAGGAATCTTATGGCTATATTTGGAAATATAGTATTTCTTTAAAATTTTATATTTTCTTTTCCTTTTTCTTCCTTATGCAATGAACTTTCATTTGGAGAATTTTCACTCATGATTTTTATGTTTTTATTTCTTATATTTTGCTAATACCAAGAAATGGTGATCCATTGTGCCATATTTTAAATTAATATGTACAAAGTAAGAAATATTTCATTAAGGTCATTAATTTTCCATATTTTATTCACATCTATAAGAAGTAGTAGAACTATCTTTTTATTGCATCAACTTCACAAATAACAAAAATAATCACAAAAACAACAAAACATTTTTATTGGATCTTTCCCTGTGCCTGTGTTCTTAACTATCATGTTATACACACTCATATAAACCTTGTAAGTAATTTTAATTTAGACACATAGCATTTACTCATCCATATTATGGCATTCACTGTTATCCAGGAAGATTACTATCCCTGGTGCTGAAACTGCTCTGTGTAGTCCTTGTGGTTGAACAATGAAACAGTTTCTCTTAGTCATACCCTTTAATTGAAATTATAAGGGATAAATGTTAATACCTTAACAAAATATTAGATTTCATACATTAACATCTTGATTAATGATTATGAGAGTAATATTTAATATTCTACTTTTTCTTGCTATCTTTATTATTGGAAAATTTTGTCTAGAAGATAATTAACTGTACACAGGGCATTGAGAAATCTATAAATGTTCCAGGTATCAAAACATTACCACCCACCAAAGAGTTGACCTTGTTCATGTTAACCAGCATTTGACTTAATGTGTCAGAATTAAAGGATTTGTTTTAAAAATAAATACCTGGAATCAAATTCCCTGTAATAGCCCACTTGATTACAGGTAGTTAGCAGTTATTCAATGCTTATAATAAATTAGAATTATGGTGAAATGGGCTTCCTCTGAGAGAATTGCTTTGCTGATTCTGAGTAAGGGTCAGGAGTTGGCTTTGCCTTTATATATTTCCATAAATAGAAGTATATCAAGTTTTAGTGTAATTCCTCCTTGATAGGTAAACCCAGAGCAAATACTACTCATTGATACAGCAAGAATAGAACATTATATAGATCTAGTGAGACCCTATCTTGATCAGACAGTGCCATTTGCATTTATATACCCACATTAAGACTTTGGGAGCCAAGGGACCTTCAACTGGGATGTGCAGCAGCTAAAATTTGGACACCAAATTTTGCATTCTCGACTAATAAAATCATAAATGCAATCTAATTTCTGTGTGTATTCTCTTTCTGAGAATTTGTACCTTACCTAAGAAGTATTGTGGAGGGGGCGGGGAAGGTAGAATTGAATGTGAATGATATTAAACCAGTTATTAGTTTTATCTGATAAAATGTTAATTTAGGTGTTTTTTTTTCTATGACTAAATTGCTTGATAACAGGAATTTTCTTTCTTAACTTTACACCTTAAGCAAATTTTCTAGGTCACTCTTTAAAATAGAATAGTATCTGTATTTTATAACTGAATAGATTGATTTCTTTAACTGTTTTAACAAGACATGAGGTGCTTTGCTAGATAAGCACCTTTTTAAAAAATATAATTTATTGTCAAGTTGGCTAACATACAGTGCATACAGTGTATAAGCACCTTTTTTAAAGCTGCTTCTCCTCCTCTATTCCCTATCTCTGTGATTGGCACCACCAACCTTCTAGACTGCTTCTATTCTCTGTTAGTCAGGTCCTACTGATACTACTTCCTAAGTATTTTTTAGGTCTGTCCTTCCTCTGCATCACCACTGACTAAGTTCAAGTTCAGATCCTTATAGTATCTACTCTGGATTATTGCATTAATTAGTGAGTCAGCCTCCTTGACTCAGATCTCATTTCTTCTGATCTGTTTTCCACAATGACATCGCAAAGATATTTTTAAATGAACTAGAACTAGTTTTGTATAAAACAAATACATACATAAACACACACTTCAAATCCTGAATGATGTTCCCAATTATATATAATAGGAGGCACTTCATGATCTGGCCTTGACCTTTCAACTCAAACTTGTCTCCTGTCACTAGTCACTATTTCCCTTGCACATTATACTTCAGCTATTTCAGAATATGTAATATTCATGGAGCTCTCCCTAGGGTCCGGCCACTGTGTGAAGTGCCTTTATATATATTATGTCATTTAATCCAACACAACTTTATTAGGCAGGTCCTATTATTATCCATATTTTATAGGTAAGAAAAGAGAGGTTAGAGACTTGCCAACGTTATATATGGAAGTAGTGTAGCAGCTGAGATTTGACTCTACACAGCTTGCCTCTAGAGTGTACAGTGACTTTTCTATGCTAAAGTACTTGAAGTTTCCTATACCTGACATTTTTCGTAGGCCTCTATATCTATCACATGCTCCTCCCATTATCTGCAAAGCCTTTCACAACTGTGTCTACATGTAGGGCTCATGTTTCTCCCACAAGACTTGACTCCAGCTGTCCCATTTTCATTGACGTTTCTCTGTCTCCTTCAGCAGAGTTAAAGCCTTGACACCTGCGGCACCTTACAGAGCTCATGGAGGTCCCTGGATGTAGTAGATAGAGTGCAATTGTGATGTGAGACAAGACTGATTTGGATTTATGGCTCTGTTACATATTGGCTTTGTGCCTTTGAGAAAGTCGTGTCCTCTCTCTGAATTTTAGTCTCTTTTGGAATTAATAATACTTTTTTCAGGAAGTTATTAGAAGGATTAAGTAAGTTAATTTTATGAGTCACATCAACCACAATAACTAGGAGATGACAAAAATTCATTAGGTCCCTCACCTCACTCCTTCCACTACAGCCCTTGGAACTTGGATGAAAATCATTCGCCTCTCACTTGCCTGCCAGCCACTCCTCCTTTCGTCTGTGGCTCTGTAGTGCTCGGCAGGCACTAGTGAAAAGTATGAAATGAATGAATGAACAACTGAATGTTTAATATCTAATGGCATGATTAAATCAGACCTTTTTGCATTTTGTGGCCTGCAAATTAGTAAAATAGTAACAACTTGCAAAGAAAAGAAACTCCAGCTATATACATTATGCTTTCTTCACACAGTATCTAAAATCTTTGGCTCCTAATGAAAAAAAATTATTACCAAATGATCTCTTTGAATATGACTCAGATTTTATGTAAATAAAACAAGTGATCACAGACAAATATAACATTAAAATACTATGTGACTAAAAAAAATCAGTTCATAATCTCTTCATCTTGGGATGAAAAATATATATATATTTATCAATATATGAATACATATTTTATACACACAAATCTTCAAGTAAGTTGAAGCTACTGCTTTTCTGGGGCTTTTCATTGTTTCATTTTTTAAAATGTCTGGTATTTCCTGATACATTGGATGTGGGTATTTATGATCAGGAGAAGCAACATTCCAGGGACAGCTCCCCAGAATTTTGAATTATGGGATATGAAAGAGGAAATAAAAGAAGGCAAACGAAGTGGAGTGTTTGAGAATACTGTGTGTTACTACTTCTTGGGTCAACTTCCACCCTCCCTTTTATAGAATTGTTTATTATACATTTCAAGCCCTGTGCATTTGTGGGCTCTCAAATGTAAACCGTCTAATATTAGAAGATGACATAGGTGAAAAAACATAGAAGGTCATTCTAAATATGCAAACAAGTTAGAGATCCACAAAATTAGAGATCATTATCATGTGACAGGTTAAAATGATCAGGATTTCTAGAAATAACTTTATGTAAATTACCTATGTAAATGCATTAAAATGTGAATGTTTTGGGAAATGAATAGCAGGTCCTCTGAATAACCCAACAACATATAAGTACTTAGTAAGAGCGTGGGTTTAAGGAGCAAAATTCTTATAAAGCTTCTGGTCATGGTTTATTCAATAAAATTCTTCTGTCTTCTGAAACTATCCATTATATTCCCATTATAAACCTTGTACTAAATTAAAAAAATAAATAAAAGCCTCTTCTTTTTATTTTTCCTGCAGTCCCTGCTCTCCAGGGCTAGAAGGTTAAAAATAGTCAGAAAATCCCACCTTTAGGTCTATACTTTTTGGGTGCAGGGCCAAAAGAGGCTGTGAGGCAGCCTAATAACCTAAGCTCACTTCTACTCACTAAGCTCACTAAGAACTTAATAACCTAAGCTCACTTCTACTGGCAAATCCCATTGTCCTTCCTCGGTTATACGCAGTGGCAAAAATAGAAGATGAGATAGTACGTACCTGAGTGACTCTTTAAGTATATAAAATATCATTAAGTTAACATTAGAAATACACAATATCTGCTAACACAAAAATGTACAACCTCAGTTCTCAAGGAATTTGTTACATTAGGTCAGCCCCATATATAATTTGTTTATCTTAAGGGCTGAACCTTATGTAGGGGAAATGTACAGCTTGAGGGTTTCATTTTGGCTAGACAACTGAGAGACACTAAATTCAATAGAAGGAATTTGTGAAATAGCTTTTCTTTTCTTGAAGATGTTTAAATGGAAGTTATCCATGTCTTAAATGCAGATCTGCTTACAGACAGAAGGAAGAACTAAGTAACATGTAAGGAGGGTGGGGTTTTTTTTTATTCAGTTATGAGGAACGTATTTTGAAAATCAAGTCAAATCTAAATCTTCCTATCCTGCTGATTTCTGCCTGTTATTATGTCAGGGTGAAACTCCCATCACATGAATGGAATGGAAAACATTCTCTAGTTTTGTTTGTGTATATCTTTTTCTTTAATGTTCCAACTCACATTATTGTAAATTTAAATGAAAATTAAAAGCTGTAATTCTCAATATCAGAGTGGCTGAGTGTGGCTGACTTGTAATTTCTCCCCCCACTTCATCCTCACCCCTACATTCTGGCTACCCAGCCTCCCTGAAGCTTCCCAATAGCCATGTGACCAAGTTGGATGACTGATGTGTGTCGCTGAAGTGGGTCCTTTACCTCTTTCCTATGGCAAGCACATAGACATGGTGGTGAACTCTTTTGTTTCACCAGAGTCACACTTTAATAATGAGGAGAAACGGAACAGGAGTCTGAGTATTGACAACCCCATGAAGCTGCACTGCCTTACCAGCTTTTTTTATTATGTAACAGGGAAATAGTCTTTTTTTCTTATTTAAATAACTTCTTCTGAACTTCTGTCTTAGCCACCAAACCTATATCATAACTAATACAGAACTAGGTACTTGGAAGAGGGAAGGAACAGAACAGAATCTCAAATGTATGGTGTTAACTTAGAGTGCCCCAGCAGGTTACCATGATACAACTGGTGAGTCCAGCTAGGTCATGGGAAAACATTTGCTCAAACTATATTGCCTGTGACATCATAGAAGACAGATCACATGCCATCTGAGCCTGTAACTCCAAAGAAAGTGGGCAGAGGGCGCCTGGGTGGCTCAGTCGGCTAAGGGTCTGACTCTTGGTTTCAGCTCAGGTCATCATCTTACAGTTTGTGAGTTCGAGCCCCATACCGGGGTCTGCCCTGGAAGCATGGAGCTGCTTGGGGTTCTCTCTCCTTCCCTCTCTCTCTGCCCCTCCCTTGCTTGCGTGCTTTCTCTGTCTCTCTCAAAATAAATAAATAAACTTCTAAAATTTTTTAAAAAAGAAAGTGGATAAAGCCATTCCAGATCTTTGATGTAAGCTGGCTGCTTCTTGCTGCTTTCAACACAACCCTCAAAAGAGAGAGGAACTCTGGCTACAGCTGGTCAACCTGAAGCAGAGCAGGAAAGGATTCCAAGTACTCAGAAGGCTCTCTGCCCATGGTTTGCCATCTAAGTTGACTGAAAAGTCTGGGAGGAGCCTCACAGCACCCTGTCAACACTTCTGTACACTGAAGCAGCTGTTAAAGGTAGCTTAACCTTAGCAGAAGATAAAATTGTAGCCACATGTCATGGCAGCCCAGCAGTGAGACCCAACTCAGGAGTAAAAAATTAGATTAAGGGTTTTGTGTTCATACCCAAGACAATTCTTCATCTGTCCTCAAGCTGCAGCTTTTAAATTGTGAGGTAAAGCAAGAGGGGGACAGAGCCCAAAGCGCAGTAAATGAAAGTCAGGGAGTTCTCAGGCTTAAAAATCTTACTTAAGCTCTTTGGTTTGGTCAACTTGCTTACAAAACTGAACAAAGCAAATATATTATATATTGGGAGTCTGATATAGTTTTGAGAGAATTACATTGCCCAAGAAATGACAGACCTGCCTTTAAAACCTATGTTGATAGTTAGATCCCTAAGGGAAACCCTGGACTCTAGACTTGCACTCTCAGGAAGCAACTACAAAAGCTTTGCACTCCCATACCCCTTTCCCAAGGATCTATTCCCTATGCTTATTCAGCTATAGCCATGATGCATAGCGAACTCTGAAAGTTCATTATAATGGTTTTACTCTGAAAGTAAAACCAGGAACCACAAAAGGCAGCAGATGAGCGAGCTCCTCCAGAGAATAGAACCCGAGATGGCACAAGGAACTCTATTACATTTCCAGAGCAAGAAGTTAAAGGAGTTGATAATTCCAAGAATTTTATAATTAATAAAAATCAGAGGTGTTTTTTATCGCCTTATATTTCCTTTCCAAAAAGAAGTTGTTAAAAATATTCATACTGTGTGATTATTTTATATGGTTGAATATGGAGGAAGGCTGATAATTTGTTCTTTATAAAGAGAGGCCTCTGGACTTTATAAAGAGACTGCATATCACTGTGAAAAGCATATATGTACCTTGTGTTTATGTAGAAGGGTCGGTTTGGATTTTTGAGTGGCTCAAGTGGTGTTGTGACAGTTAAGTGTCAATATCTGTTTTCCCCCTTTTTATAGTAATGGAACCCCAGTTTTTGGTGGGTTCCTGGACATACAGGGCAATTATACATCTCAGACTCTTCTCAATTACTATGCCAAGAGCCTAGTAGCCAATTAAATGTGAGCAGAAGTGAGGCATTCAACTTCTAAGATTTGATGTAAAAGCATGCATGCCCCATGCCCCTTCCCACTGGTTAGTGGGTATAACAGTGAGCATCATAAGTCATGTAATGAGGGTTAACACCTTAGTCACAGAGAAACAACAAGAAGCTTGGTCCTCCGATGATTTTCTGGAACAAAACCACAATACCAGCTTGCATTCTTAAATGAAAAAAAAAACTTCCATTTTGAGGACTTACTGTTAATTTAAACATTTAACATATCAGCCAAAGCTATATCTTAACTAATATGACTGGCTTAATTAGGCATCCTATTAAAAGTGAAAAGAAGTCGCTGGGAAGAATCTCACAAAGCAGAGAGTTCTCATACTAAGCTTCCCATTACTTTTCTGGAGGAAGTATTATTCTGGACTAAGGGTAAAACTAAGAAATTGAGAGCATAAAATCATTTATTTCTCAGCTTACAAGTTCATCTGGCAAAAAATGTCTTTTTTTTTTAAAGGAATATCTAGTATATCTACCCTAAGTGGTGTGAAAAGTAAGAATAGGGCAAGGGAGAAGAAGCAGAATAGTGTCACATGAAAAGATTATGGTCATTCCTGAGAATACCACTGACATTAGAGATTGTATATTTGTAGTAGCATCAGTTTCTTGGCTGCTGGATGTTCTCCAGCGTGGGTATAGGAAGGGAAACATTGACAATAGTACCAATGCAAGATTAGGATGCTTCTGGGCATTCATGTAAGATGATAAAGTTAAAGATATTAGCTAGAGCATGGTTGTGTCAGGTGTTGTATCATAGTATCATATGATTTAGTCAAATAAGAAAGTTAAGACTGGAACAGTTGATAAATTTGGATAACAGGAAAAAGGTCTAGATAACTGTCATCTCAAAGAGCAAGTTAAATAGAAGTAAGGAATAAGACATTTTGAAGAATCAAAATAAGAATCAGAGAATAAGGATACTAAAGCCTATGAATTTTGATATGCAGCAGTTGGGGTGAGAAAGACGTCCAGGATACAGGTGGTGGGAGGCAGAATTCAAGAAGCACAGATTGTCAAAGCTTAGAGAATCAAGGATATATGAGGTTAGATATTAAATGAGTTAACCACATGGGCAAAGAAGGGAAGACAAATAAGACAATGATGGGACTTGGGAAGAAAGGAAGTTCTGGAAATGAGTGTGGTGGTTGTTGTTAGAAGATGACCTAGCTGGGTGGAAAGATCCTCAAGAAGTTTTTATACAAGGATGAGGAACAATAATTTGAAATGATCTGGAACAGGCAATGTTGAACTAAAAGCATGCAAGCCCATTTTTAAATCCTGTGATAACCTAGCCTTTGGAGAAATGACCAGCCTCCACTTGGGTCCATTTCAAGGGAAGCAACGTGTCTATAGAGGAAACTGAATTTTAATTAAAACAAAGAAATTGAATGGATATTTTGTAAAGAGGTTTTCAGAAGTTACGGTGGAAAGGTTTGGGAAGGAAGGGGCCTTGATTCAGAAGTGAGGCACAGAGAAGTGTGAGAATAAGAAAACGTAGAGGATAAGTAGCTAGCAGTCTCAAAAAACAGAACAAAATGATTTCGTAGTTGCCTATTGTCTTCCCTGATGCTTCTGAGGGAGATGTAACTAAAGGACCTCCAAAGAAGTAATTATAGAGCCTCCAAAGTAATCCTAGTCTCTATCCATAGTGTACAGAGTAAGTTATTTTCTAAGACCCCCTCCTGCAAGAATTAATTATTTGACATAAGGGTCAAAGACTGAAGACTGAATGTAAATACAGCAAAATTGTTTCTGATGTTATTGTAAAAAATAAAATGTCACTTTGTAAATAAAGTAGAATCTTTCCAACAAAGAATACTGACCCAATGCCAATTTTATGGCTAGTTTTAAAATTCAGGTATTCCTTTCCATATCACTTAATTGTGCTTTTTTCAGTGAAAATAAAGTGCTGCCTTCAAGAAGCACACCTCCCAAGAGATCACTAAAATCAATGAGAAATCCAATGTCTATTTGTCAGCAAAGACATGTGAAGTTTGATGAGTCTTTTGGGACTATACCACTAGTCACAGATTCTAAAGCAAAATTAAGTGGAGCATAGATGCCAAAAATCTCAAGAGATCCTTGAAGGATGAAATATGGAAGATGGACACAAATTTTGAGAACTGCTACTGGTGTAGGCCTGACCCTCCAGAAAAAGATGGCAATGAAATAGCATTCTCTCTCTCTCTCTTTCTCTCTCTCTCTCTCTCTCTCTCTCACACACACACACACAACAGAAAAGAATGTTAGTCCCTACAGCAAAAAGAATATGAGGGGCACCTGGGCGGCTCAGTTGACTGAGTGTGCAACTCTTGGTTTTGCTCAGGTCAAGATTTTGCTGTTCATGAGATCGAACCCAATGTCAGGCTCTGCACTAACAGTGTGGAGCCTGCTTGGGATTCTCTCTCTCCCCTTTCTCTCTGCCCCTCCCCCATTTGCATGCTTTGTCTCTCTCTCACAAAATGGATAAACTTAAAAAAAAAGAATATGAAAAGATGCTGAAGAAGGACATTTAAACATGTGCAAGTGAATAAAATGAATGCCATGTGAAAAGAGATACACTTTCAGTACTTTTAAAAGTAAATCTTTGGGGCACCTGGGTGGCTCAGTCGGTTAAGCGTCCGACTTCGGCTCAGGGCATAATCTCACGGTTTGTGGGTTCGAGCCCCACATCAGGCTCTGTGCTGACAGCTAGCTCAGAGCCTGGAGCCCATCTTTGGATTCTGTGTCTACCTCTCTCTCTGACCCTCCCCTGCTCACGCTGTCTCTCTCACTCTCTCAAGAATAAATGAAACATTAAAAAAATTAAAAAAAAA
>CM053574.1:63751616-63846395 GCA_028646485.1 Cryptoprocta ferox
AAAAAAAAAGTAAATCTTTAACAGCTAATGCCATAATTGGGAAACACTTTTATGAGGACTAATTTCAAAATCATTATTTAAAAAGGTAAATTTTTCTTTAATAATGCAAATTAGGAGAAAAATTTATCATTTTTAAGTGTAACATTAAATGTTTGGATCTACTTATGAGTATGTATTCGTGATCTGAGATGCTATGTTTTAGACCCCTATCATCCTAATGCTCTCAGCCTCCCAACCTGCTATGGCCACAAAGCACATGTACTCATAGTGTCTCTTCTTAGAATCCTGAATGCCTTTAAGTCCTCTTTCTCTCACTCATAGGTAATAAACTATAGCCCTCTTTTGTTAGAATCATTAAAGAAGAAATATTACTTACTTAAAGTAAAAGACCCAACTTAAAGGTAATCCTTTTGTCACAGTAAATGGGCTCACCCTAGCAACTCTAAAGTATTAAGAAATTTAACACAGTTTAAAAGTGGGTAACACAGTTTGAGTCCAGACTTAACTAGGCAATTTACAAACTGTGCAGTCAGGGTGTTACAGAGCCTTGGTCACATCTTTCTGCAGGCAGCAACAATTGTACTGCATATGGTTCTTTCAGATGTTCTATGTCTTTTCCTGTTATTGGAGGGGTGATTCGTGAACTGCCAGAATGGCATACCCGGTTTTTTGTTCAGATTCATGGGTGGCACTAAATAAGGTAAAATCTTTAGCAAAGAGATCCTAGAAAGTATCCAGTCTGTCATCACTGAAGTTGTAATGAAAACAACTCAGCTGTGAAAATTAAGGACAGTGGGATTTTTAAGTTTTTGCCTTGGGATTTGCTCAAGTGAGAAAACTGCAGGTAGAGGAAAAAATAAAACCGCAAAGTCATGGTAACTTACCACATCAGTCTGTATTTCTCAATGTGCAAATCCAGTGTTTTTGCAAATGTTTATTGCAACCTCTTCTCTGTGCCTTGGCGATGACCTGCTTCATGTATTCAGTCAACAAATATTTATTGGGGGCCTACTTGTTCTAGGCACTGAACGAGTGTCTAGTGGTGCATAAGACAAGAGTTCTCCATTCTCATGGACCTATCAGTCCATGGGAGAAGACAATGAGCAAATAACTATATCAGTGATACGTGTCATGAAGAAAGCGAAACATGGTGCCAAGCTAGGGGGCTTCTGGCTGAGTTGACTTTCCTTTATTGGAGTGTCTCTCTAAGGAGATCATATGAAAATAAAGAATACCAATAGGAAGAATTGTCATAACAACATACCAGGCAGAGGGAATGGTTAGTGCCATGATCTAAAATGGGAGTCAGTGTGCTTGCTCAAGAAACTAAAGGAAGGCCAGTGACTAGAGAGTACTGACTAATTACTAATGTACCTGTTGCCTGAAGTATCATATATATTACCAAATTTCCCACAATGATCTCAACCATGTAACAAATATTTATTAATTCATGCTTATATGGGTTAATAATGGTAAACACTTGAGTTGGGCCTTGAAGAATAAATAGGAGTTTACTGTTAGACAAGGAAATAAATGGAGTAGACGTCTTTCCTGAGTACCTGACCCATATACCAATGGCCTCCTGGACATCTTCATCTGGACATACCACCTCATTCAGATTTAACATGTTACCGGAAAAAATTTTCTTGCCCCAAACATGCTTCTCATCCTATCTGTTGCATTTTAGTGACCAGTTCCACTCTCAAATCTGGTAATCAGCTTGACTACCTTTACTTCCCAGTTTCCCTATCTGCTTTGTAACCAATATTGCCAATTCGATGCCTAGATCATCAAACTTTCTCTTCTTCACTATACCTATACCTCATAATTTTTCATATGGATTCTTTTTTTTTTCCAGAATGCACCTCACACCTCAAAGCCACATTTCAGTTCAAGACACCCTATAACACTATTTATGACCACCTTTTATTAAAAAGCATATGAAGGCTTAAGATATTGAGCATGAACATTCTTCTTTTCATCTTTCAAGTCCTGTTTCTGCCAACCTTCTTTCTGGTTCTCCATCTCTGAGAAGAAAGAAAGAAAATGAAGTCTCAAGAGACAAAGTCATTCTTTAGATCATAGTTTTCTACCGAGCCGAATTACAACAGCATTAGGAAGCTCTACACTTAGAATTAGGAATTCAGCCTTGTTCACCATCTTGTACATTATATCTCTTGCATCTCTCTCTAGGACATAGACTGGATGGGACTTGGGTCTCTGGACTACAAGACTCAGATTTCTTTCTTTTCCCATTTCTGATTCTTTCTACATTTATCTCTGGCTGATGAATGAGACCAAGGTAATAAATTAAACTAAAACTTATCCTAGCTACATAGTCAATATCCTTTCTTATTTCACTTTTCCCCCCTATTCAGTCACTAGGAAAGTTACATGTTTGTGTATGGGAGTGGAATAGGAGTAGAAAGTTCAGCATAGGCCAGCTCATATAAACCTTAGTCTCCAATCTGAACTTTTAATAAAAACACTCCTTGATATATCAGGTGTTTGTTCAGCCATTTATGATGTGATATTTTGGTCCCCATTTTGCTATGGTTCTTTCTGTGTAGCACACTTCCTGTGACCTCATGGGGTGAGGGGGCAGGGAGGGAACTGGTTGATGATGGATAAAGACAATTTGCAAAATGCTTGTGAAGCCCTTGTGGGGGAAAATAGCATTGTTGGGCAGGGGATGATTAATTGGGGATCTAATTCTGAATTTCTGCCTTCCTGGACCATAGCGATAAATCTATTATCATTCCTCTCAATTCGTCATTTAAAAAAAAATACACAAGGCATGATGCTAGACTGCTAAAGGAAATAATTTTGGTCCGCTCTGCTGAAGTGCTTGTGCCTATTTAATATGTTTACAAATAAAAACATCAAAAGAAGCAATATTTCCCCATGAAGTGGATTATTAGCATTTTATATAAGAAAACTACTCTGTCAGAATATTCCCCAAATTGTAGATCTTTAACCATTCCTGCCCCTGCCCCTCAAATGCTGGTGGCAGCCTGCAATCATGTGACAATACAAACCAGTACTCATTTCCATTTCCAGATACCTTCCATGGGGGTAGTACCACCCCAGCATCGAGAAGTACCAAAAGGAGTCATGACTCTACTTCAGATTTTAGGTTATATTGGAAACAGCATGTTAGATGAGAAACAGATATCAAGGTATGAAATCAAACAAATTATCAAATAAACAAATAAGGCTAGAAACACAAAGGAAAGCAGAGTCAACCTGACCAATTTTAGGAAGATCAGAAGTCAATGAAGAGAGGTAAGAAAGATTTATAGGCCCAAAAAGAGAAAGGTAAGATGACCTAATTACTAACACTAAAGAGAAATGAAGCATCTTAAATGTCCCAGGGCTTTTCATCTTCCATCTGACCCAGATTCATAGGTGATCCCTGTTTGCTTTAGCACCCTAGTTTCCCCCAAGGGGGTTCCCAAGTATTTTGCAAACAGTCTGTTTCCTCTATGACCTGTACTTTTATCCTCCACCTCCTGAATCTGAAAGAGGTAGATAAGAATAAAGCAATCCATCTAGATTTGTGGCTTATCACTGAGATAGTGATTGTCAATCCGATGTAGAAATACATAAAAGTAGGAATAAAAAAGTCATTCAGGTTGATTAGAGTTTTAAGACTCTCTTATGTTAACTACTCACAGCTTCTTTTTTTTATTGAAGTATAACTGTCATACAACACCCTATTTGTTTCAGTGTACATCATAGTAATTTGGTATTTTTACACATGACAAAGTGATCCCAAGTCTAGTTACTATCACCATACAAAGTTATTACAATATTATTGACTATATTCCCTGTGCCACATGTATTACATCCCCATGACTTATTTGTTCTATAACTGAAAGTTTGTATCTCCTAATGCTCTTCATCTATGTCATCTGCCCCTGTCTGGTAATCAACAGTTTGTTTCCTGTATCTATTAGTATATTTCCATTTTGTTTGTTTTATTTTTTTAGATTCCTCATATAAGTGAAACAATATAACATGTCTTTCTCTGTCTGACTTCTTTCACTTAGCATAATACCCTCTAGGTCCACCCATATGTCCCAAACTGGCAAGATTTCATATTTTATGAATAATTCACATTCCATTATACACACACAAACACACACATACACACACACATATACACACGCATATATATATAAGCACACACACACACATATGTGCCATATCTTTATCCATTCATCGATCAGTGGATACTTAGGCTTCTTCCATATCTTGGCTATTGTAATTAATGTTGCAATGAACATAGGGTGCATTTATCTTTTTGAATTGGTGTTTTCATTTTCTTCAGATAAACACCCAGAAGTGGAATTGTTGGATCATGGTAGTTTTATTTTTAATCTTTTGAGGAACTTCCATACTATTTTCCACAGTGGCTACACTGATTTGCATTTCCACCAAATCATAAAATTCCTGGAAGAAAACATAGGCAGTTAGCTCTTTGACATTGGTCTTAGCAATAGTTTTTGGACCAGTCTTCTCAGGCAAGGACAAAAAAAAGCTAAAATAAACAAAAGAGATTACATCAAACCAAAAATTTTTTGCACAGTAAAGGAAACCATCAGCAAAATGAAAAGGCAAACTATTGGATGAGAAAAGATATTTGCTAATCAGACAGTTTCTTGAAGGCGGTTGTACTCTTGTACAATCCATGTCCTAAGGCATCTTTCCTCCTACACTTTCTTTTCCCTCCCTCCCATTGTCTGTCGAAACTCATCCTCCAACATTTAGCTGTGAGGCCACTTCTTACCAAAGCCATTTTCAAACTCCCTTGGTTGTTTGCTCCCCTCCCCCAAAAGACCTTGAAATATTTTGCTTTACTTTGTAGTTTTTATATGTAGGTCTTATTTTCCTGACATGGATTGAAGACTCCTTGAAAGTAGGAGGTAATGCCATATTCATGGTATTTGGTACCACAGTTGTGATCATCTGGTCCTTCAGAGGATCTCAGTTAGTGAGGATCTCAGCATACTTCACAGATATGCAGCCAACTTTTCAACAATGTGTAAAAATTATTTTGCTGTACAACTAAGGAAGCAAATTGTTACAGCAATGCCTGCAGATGAAACAGAGTTGAGTGCATGGTACCAGATGGTAAAGGGCAAGGTATCATTTGCTGTAAATAAGGAGAGACTTGACATATCAAAACTGCATCAAAGAATGATACGAATAACTGAAAGAGGAAATGATCATTTAAAACAAAAATTTACTACAACTGCCTTTTCCATCTAGAGCAGTGGCAAATGCATTTCTCATGTAAGTGGATATTTTATTTTTAAAAGTACTTTGATAGGGGTGCCTGGGTGGCTCAGTGGGTTGAAGCGTCCAACTTCCGCTCAGGTCATGATCTCACGGTTTGTGAGTTTGAGCCCCGCATCAGGCTCTGTGTCTGGTTGACAGCTGAGAGCCTGTGTCTTTTTTTCCTCTCTGCTCCTCTCCCGCTCATGCTCTATCTGTCTCTGCCTCAAAAATAAACAAACATTACAAAAAATATTAAATAAATAAGTAGAAATAAAAGTACGTTGATATAGGTAAGAGTGAGAAAACAAAGAAAGCTGGACTGCTCTGTCGAGTGAAGACTGATTTGCAACCTTCCAGGATGCAGAAGTGAATTGTGAGGCAGGAGTGGGAGTATGGGATGTAACTTGGAGGAGAGGAGATGTGAGGCTGCAAGGAACAGAGAGAGGTGGATGGACCTTGAGTGCAGGAAACAAACAAGGCTGGAACCTAGAAAGTGGCCAGGAGAGAACTCTTATGACAGTGTTTATGTTTATTTTTCCCCTTGGTTTGTGGGCACAATCACAATTAGTACCTAATTTTGAGATTTTCCTCCCCTATGTCATTATATCTTCAATTATATAAGACCTTCAAAAAAGTTTGCTGCACATAATAGCTTGCTTTTAGTGGGGTTTGGGGAATAAAAAAGCAGAGCTGATCCCCACTGTGGGACAAATTACATGCAAGAAAGAGAGAAATCATGTGGGCTGTTCTGGTTATATGGCTGTTGGCTCTCTGCCCCATGTCTATCTCCTTTGAATCACAAGGGATTGAAAGGCGGCAAACGGCATTTCCGATTCTCTTGCCTGAGAGCTTACATAGAAGTCCTGCCTATGCCCATGGGAGGCATTGGGTGGGAGATTAGATGAAGGGTGGAAGGGGGAACAAGCCATTTTTTCCTGCTTGTGGCAGCACTTCTAGACAGAAGCAGCAGCAAGAAGGCAAATTTAGGCTCCTGGGCTCCTGCCCAGGCAGTGATTTCAGCAACAGAGTTAGCAGTGTAGTGCATGTGGGCTCTGGCTTCAGTAGTAGCAGGAGCAGTAATGAACATCTCCCAGTGTCTGAGCTCTTGCCATCTCAGAGGAAATGCAGGCGCTTGGCTACCTGCAGGGTGGAGGCAGCACAGTGCAACAGCAGCAGTGGCCAGAGCAGCTCCCAGAAGCCTCAACACCACAGGGCCATAATATCTATGTAACTCTATTTCCCATTTGTTCTTCCATCCCTGGATAAACACATCTTTCCATTTTTGCTCCTTTAACTCTACTAATATTTTTGTGACCAAATCCTCTATTTGAGAAACTGTTGTGGTTAATTTTACGTGTCAACATGATTAAGTTCTGGGGTGCCCAGATATTTCATCAAACATTACTCTGGGTGTGTCTGTGAGGGTGTTTTCCAGATGAAATTAACATTGGATAGGTAAATCGAGTAAAGCAGATTGCTCTCCCTTGTGGATGGGCCTTATCTAATCAGTTAAAGGACTGAATGGAACAAAAAAGAAAAAAAGCTAACACCCCTCAAAGTAGGTGGGGCTCTTCCTGCCTGACTGCCTTGGGTTGGGACACTGGGCTTTTCCTGCATTGGGACTCAAATTGAAATATTGGCTCTTCTTGGGTCATGAGTCTACTGGCTTTTAGATTGGAACTTACCATCAGCTCTCCTCGTTCCCCAACTTGCTACCATAGATCTTAGGAATTCTTGGCTTCCATAATCATGTATGCCAATATATAATAAATAATAAATATTTAATAAATTTGATATACATGTTTTAAAATTTTTAATGTTTATTTATTTTTGGGAGAGAGAGAAACAGAGCATGAGCAGGGGAGGGGCAGAGAGGAGACACAGAATCTGAAGCAGGCTCCAGGCTCTGAGCTGTCAGTACAGAGCCCGATGAAGGGCTCGAACCCACAAACTGTGAGATCATTAGCTGAAGTCAGATGCTTAACCAACTGAGCCACCCAGGCACTCTGATATATATATATACATGTATATATATAATATATATATATGTACACACTCTCGTTGGTTCTTATTGTTTCCCTGAAAAACCCTAATACAGATTTTGGTACTGAGAGGTGGGGTGCAGCTGTAATAAACACCTGAAAATGTGCAAGTAGCCTTGGAAGTGGGTAGTGGGTAGAGGCTGGAAGAGTTTTAAGATGCATCCTAAAAAAAGCTGACATTTCCATGACCAGACAGTTGGTAGAAACATGAACATTGTCATTCTGAACACCATGATGATTATATACTTTTTCTCAGTTTTATTGAGATATAATGATCTCAATAGCATTAGGTGTACTAAAGGTATTGTTTCGTACACCTATTAGTTTAGTACGAATTTTAAGTGTACAGCAGAATGATTCGATACATGCACGTATTGTGAAATGGTTGCCATGACAAGCTCAGTCAACATTCATGTCACAGAGTTGCAAAATTTTTTTCTTAAGGAAGCTTCAAGATCTTCTCTCTTAATAACTTTCAGATATACAGTGCAGTATTGTTAACTATCATCACCATGCTGTACATCACATCCTTAGGACTAATTTATCTTAGGAAAAATAAAGTGATGGGAAGTTTGTACCTTTTGACCCCCTTCACCCATTTGGCCCACCTCTGCAAGCTCTAAATCTGGCAACCATCAATCTGTTCTCTATGTCTATGAGTTCAATTTTTTTAGATCCCACATTCTGTCTGATTTATTTAATGTAGCATAATGCCTTCATAGTCCATCCAAATTGTCACAAATGGCAAGGTTTCCTTCAAATTTATGGTTGAATAATCTTCCACTGTATACATATACCACATTTTCTTTATCCATCTGTCCACTGATGGACATGTAGGTTATTTCCATGTCTTGGCTATTGTAAATAATGCTGTAATGAACACTGGAGTGCAAATATCTTTTTGAGATAGTGATTTAATTTCCTTCAGACATATATCCAGAAGTGGAATTGCTGGGTCATATGGTAATCTGTTTTTTGTTGTTTTTTGTTTTTGTTTTTGTTTTTGTGTTTTGAGGAACCTCTACACTCTTTTCCATAGCAGCTGCCCCAATTTACATCCCCATCAAGAGGGAACAAGATTTCTTTTCTCCATATCCTTGCCAATACTTGTTATCTTTTAACTTTTTGATGATTACCATCCTAACAGGTATGAAGTGATAATGACTATATACTTTTATAGATACATTATATATATATATATATATATATATATATATACATTATATTCTGAGATTGCAGTATAATTACTGCTAACTTATATGGTACATTTGATCTCTTCAAATGTGTTGCTTAAGATAGCTGGTTTTCAAAATATTCTCTCAAGCACAAAAAGGTTGAAAGCCATAGCTTTACATAGTGGACATTCAATAAACATTTATTTAATGATCTCTCACTTTGCATTATCTAAGTGGTTGGAGATTACCAATAAAGCATTGGTATATTTTTTGTTATCTAAAGAATGTTTCAATTTATGCCTTGGTACAATTGACATTTATAGTGAACAGTAATAATAAGTTATGTCACTGTGAAAAATAAAAAGAAATATAAAATGTTATTAATTACAGCATATCATGGCATCAGAGTGAATAGTTAAAATATCTGTCTTAAAAGTGAAACTAATGGTCAAAAGGGAGATTTGAATTTAACTTAAAATAGTGCAGGTTTTTATTTTTATTGAAACAGCTAAATTGATCATTATAAACTAATAGAAATTATTTAAAGAAAATTGAAGTTTAAAGCCAAAATAAAAACACCAACTAACTGACAATTATAGTTTTTAGAGTTTATGAATGAATGGTTACAATACAGCAGAAGATTTCTGGGAAACTGGAGGAAACGAAATGTAAAAATGCTTTATATAAGCTATTAAAATAGCTGGCTATATAATCTTTCATATTTAGAAAATGTGATTTTATTTGTAGACCCTCTAATAGCAACGATAAATAACTCACACTGGTTTTTTTTCTGTTGGTAATAATTTTTGGTGCATCACTTTTTTTCTTATACATTTTTATTGCAATATAATTCACATGCCATAAAATTGACCCATCCAAAGTGGTACAATTCAGTGGCTTTTAGTATATTCACAAGGTTGTGCCCCCATCACCACTACATTTTTATCAGCCCAAAAAGAAACTTGTACTCATTAGAAGTCACTTCCTATTCTTCTAGCTCCTGGCAACCATTAATCTACTTTCTGTATTTGTGGATTTGCCTATTCTGGACATTTCATATAAATAGAATTATATAATATATGGCCTTTTGTATCTGGCCTCTTTCACTCAGCGTGTTATAGCATATATCAAGACTTTATTTCTTTATATGGTTGTGTTGCCCTTTTATTACTGATATTACTCAAGTATCTCAGCAACTAACTTAATTATAAAGTTTTTTGATGGTTTTCTAGCTTAATTCCTCAGAGTGTAGCCATCAGTCTTCCTTACTTATAGATGCTGGACACCCACTTAATGTTACTTGAAGAGTGCTAAGAAATTCCAATGTAAATTTGTCTTCCCCACCTTATCATGCTCCAACCCCTCCTACTGCTATACTTCTTTCAGTGTCATCAGTAAAAATTCATTCCATTGTCTTAATAAGTGCTTTGTTTGAAAATACAAATATCCTACACATACATATTGAACTGTAATTATCAGTTGACTAATTCCATTTTAGCATTGACAGTAAGCTAATAGCACTGCCTAGAAATTGGGATTTTTAATAGAGGAAGGAATGAGATAAGAAGAATTTTGAAGGTGCTTTGGGGAAGCAAAGTTGGCTTGGCATCTCTGATGAAAAGAAAGGATTAGTAAATTAGTAAATTTAATTTACTGAACCCCTAGTTCAATAGTGTCATATTTTATTCTTGGAACTGCAGACAGAGAGTTGTATCCTATCATTAAGTATCATATGATCTTGTATAGGAGGCAGACATATAATCAAGTCTAATGCAAAGTATTAAGTATTGAGATAAACATATTTATAAAGGGTTGTGAAACCCCAGGGCAAGCTAGAGGAGACTGAAGTGGATACATTCAGGAAGACTTCCTGGAAGCCATGACATGAGAAGAGTTTTTAAACTCAGTGTGTGTTAGCCAGATAAAGAATGGGGGAAAGACATTATAAGCAGAGGAAGCAACATGATAAGAAAGCCAAAAGAATCAAATCACAATCTGCTTTCACAAATGTCAAGTAGACCAGTATGTCTAAAGAGAAGGGAAGAAAAAGATTAGAAAGAATGTAATAATAATACCTACTATAAAAAATGGGTTGCTGGGGTGCCTGGGTGGCTCAGTCGGTTAAGTGTCCGATTTTGGCTTAGGTCACGATCTCCCAGTTCGTGGGTTCAAGCCCCGCGTCGGGCTCTGTGCTGACAGCTAGCTCAGAGCCTGGAGCCTGTCTTCAGATTCTGTGTCTCCCTCTCTCTCTGACTCTCCCCTGCTCATGCTGTCTTTCTCTCTGTCTCTCAAAAATAAATAAAACATTTAAAAATTTTTGAAAAAATGGGTTGCTTATTTTGTGCTAGGCACTGCCATAAATACTTCACATGCCTCATCTTTCTCAGTCCTCACAACAACCTTATTACATAAGTGCTCTTTCTATTTCTATTCTCAGATAGAGGAAACTGAGGTATAGGAAAGTTAAGTAATTTGTCTGCATTCTCACCTCTAGCAAGCAAAGCATGATGCCGAAGTATTAACCTCTCTGCCATTGGATCATGACGGCCCTTGTTTGTTAGGCCCAAAAATTTGACCTTTCATCCTAAAAGTCATGGGAGCCTGAAATGTTTTAAGCAAGAAAATGACCTGACATGAACAGACTGACAATTTTAGAAAATCACTGTGGAGCTTGGGTTAGAGAAAGGGTTTGTGCAATCTAGAGGCTGAGAGAGCAAAAATCAGGCAAGAAAAAGGAGGGGGGGCGCTGAGATTGGCAGAGCAAAAGAAAAGAAGAGAGCTTAACATATATGCAGGAAGTAAAAGCAGACTCTTAGGAGATGGGGACAGAACAGGAAAAGTCTAGAATGACTGAAACACTAGGTCATTGGGTAAATGCTTATGCCTTCAAGTAGGAGCATGCAGAGGGAATAGGGATCTTAATTCATGTTAGTTAATTCATGAGTATGATTAGGCAACTTTCAGGTAGAAATGTCAAATACAGAGCAGACTTTGTGGGTCCAGAGCCCAGCAATGATATCTGAGCTGAAAACAAGAAGTTAGAGGAGCTGACTGGGTCATAAGTGGTCACAGAAGGAAAATAGAGACTTAAATATGGCCACCATGTGAGGACATATGTGGCTGAAGAGCACAGAAGAAAGAAGCAGGCTCTGAGCAGTGACGGCAGCATCGCTGAGGCATTACTGGAAGATCCTGCATGCAAGAGAGTGAAAAATGGCCAGAGGTGGACAATTAGGCAAGGATGGTGTCACTAATGCTAAGGTGAGTTTTAAGAAGGGAGTGTACAGCCGTGTCAAATGCCACAGTGATGCCAAAGAAGACCAGGACATAAACTGTCATTGAATGTGACAGTTTGAAGATAAATGTGACTTTATGGAGAGGAGTTTCAGGGACTGGAGTCAGATTGCAACAAGGGGTGAATGTAAGGAAGGGAAGTAAAGAAGGTGAGCACAGAACCACAGTTGACACCTTACTCACCATGAAAGCTGAAAGAGGAATGGAAAGGAGATAAAGAAGGAATTTGATTTATTCTGATCATGCATCTACATATGGGGAACATATTCTAAATCACTTCTGGTTTTGTAGCTAAAGGCAAATAAGTCAGAAACTGACATAACATTTCTAGAGTTTTCTGAGCAACAGAATCTGCAGAGCCCTCTGTTGCCTTTGGAGAAAAAGGGTCCCAGTAAGACAGCAACGTGGATCAAGATAAAGCAGAGATCACCTTCAGCTTTCTCTGGAGCTAAGCTAAGCTTGAGGAGATTCAGAGGTTCCCTGTAGACTTGGAGTCAACTAGGGAAGGTAGCTGAGGTCTTGGCTGGCTGACCAGCTATCCTGCAACAAGAGGCTTTCCTGGGGGGGAGGGGGAGACAACACCCCATAGACTAAGCCTGTGGTATAGACCACACATTGAGTATTGCCCAAGCAGTAAGCCACCCTAAGGCCTTTCTTTCTAAGCTTCTGTAGACCATCTAAAGTACCACTCCAAAGAATTGGGAGTGATAAAACACCGGTGTCGGTGAGCAAAGTAAGGACTCTAGCAGCCAGATCTAACTGAAGAAACTTCCCCATACTCAGTGAAGTCAGTCATGTAACTGAATCTCCATTCCTGCTGCTGCTGCTGCTGCTGCTGCTGCTGCTGCTGCTGCTGGGGGTTTTAATCACCTCTTATCAACACTGTTGGTAAGAGGATTCCTGCTTTAAAGTTATCAGGATAGCCAAACATAGGACACCCAGAACTGGACAGGTGAAATGTTGGTAGTGAATTCGTTATATGTACTCACCAGGGGAGGGGGATACAGCTCACTGTGCAAGGCCACATGTGCTCCATGAGGACTTGAGCAAACAGTCAAGGGTGGTAAGAGGCAGCCTTTATAGCATCAAGAGGTTGAGGTGACCTGGTTCCTGTGGGAGGATGTGACTGGCTTGTTTGAATTCTTCTGGGGGTGGGCAAGGAACGGAAATCCACTGCTTGGAGATATGCAGCAGCTGTGCCTGGTCCCCTCGATGAGGAGGGTTTCTCGGCCAGGGGACCTTCTATATGGACCAGAGTAGGGAGAATTTGGGGATTAGGTTATTTGAGACCCTCCAGATTTTATCAGATGCCAAAGCAGCACATAATATTGGGTCTTAATTTTAGGTCTTACACCACAGGGGTGATGGGACAGGAGCCTCTCGCAGGCGTCCTGAGAGTCAGGTGGATAAAGATTACCTCTGCCCATTTGGCTATTATAACAAGTACCACAGACTGGATGGCTTACAAATAACGCACATTTATTTCTGACAGTATGGAAACTGGAGGTCTAAAGTCAGGGTCCCTGCATGGTCAGGTCTGTGTCTGGAGAGGGCCTGCTTCCTGGGTCATAAATGGCCATCTTCTTACTGTGTCCTCACAGGGTGAAACAGGCTAGGGAGCTTGGGGGGGGTGGTCTCTTTTATAAGCACACTAATCCCATTCATGAGATCACGACCTAATCACCTCCCAAAGACCCCACCTTCTAATACCATCATATCAAGGGTTAGAATTTTAACATATGAATTTTGGGGAGACAGAGACATGTAATCCATAGCAGAGGAGGAAGATTATAGGCAGAGGGAAAACACTGAACTGGATAGTGAGAGTTGATAATAATAGTTGCATCTGCTTGGATATTCACTTGAGAGATCTCAATTTTAAATCAAAATCAACTGGAAAATTTACTGGTTTGGGTTAAATTTTCTGATTGGATCAAATTTAGTTTTCTGCTACCGAGCAATAACAGGACTTGTCAAAGAAAAGTATGTATAGTCATAAAAATAAAATGGGTTTTATGTTTCCACAGAGCTGATTGGTGATATCCAATTCATACTTGACATGCCCATTGTTAAAAGCTACAAAGGAGCTATAGAGTAGGTTAGGGTCCTTCCATGAGAATGCTACAAGACTGTCAAGAAGCCTCATAGGAGACATTACCTTTGGTGAATTTAGCAAGGCCCTTTGTCTGGCCCTCAGCCCTGTCAGTTTCTACGAGCTGAAAAGCCTAGGAAAGATGATTCATGGGGCAATCTACTCAAAAGAGATGTTAAGTAATTTAGTGTTGAGATATTCAATTCTAGTTGCTGGAATGCATACATTCTCCATCTGGGGTGTTTCTTTGCCAGAATCAGGGTACTCAGTAAGATAAACTGATAATCAGAGTATTGATTAGTGAGGACAAAGAAAGATTTCATTAGTCTATGACAAGGCCTGATCAATCATCTCTACTCCACTTACAGAAACTGGTAAGTGACTTTCCAGTGACTGGAAAGTTCATCTCAGCCACGTTTGGCGCTTCTCTCTGTATGGTGCTGAATAAACACTGCTCAGGTCTCCTTTATTGCTTTCCTTCTTTATGCTTTGCACTGACCCAGGCCAAGATCCATATATCTCTTATGGGCCCCCTTAACATACATTGATCATGTACAGATAAGGAGTCTTTTTTAATTATCTGTTTATTGGTATGTCTCCTTCATGAATGAAATACCCTTAGGACAGTACTGTCATCTTGCCAATCTTGCTTCCATTGCTAATTCCAGACTATTCCACTCTCATGAAATAGCCCCTTTTTCATTTCCTGTATCAACCTTCAAGTTATTCTCCCATATTCATGAGAGTATTCTGGCTTCTAGCTCTAGGGTCTTCCTCTCTACCCAGGGTCTTCTTTAGTCTGGGGAATTTTGATTGCTCTGTGGCTTATCTGTGGATGGTCTTCACCTCCAGTTTTACTCCCACATTATTTCAACCCACTTGCTTCACCACACCATGGACTTCCCCATCATCTGGAATTGCCCTTTCCACTAGAAGGCAGGATTGAACCTAGTGAAAGGCTGTTCTGGTAACAGGGCTGATGTTGAAGGGATCAAAGACTAAGCTGAGTTGAAAGGCAGATTTACCAAAGGAAGCATTAGGTATGATAGCTTGGGACACTGGCCTGGTCACCCTGTTGATGTAACATGGGAGAAGCTCTTTGTGGACTTAGAGCATGAGCTTTGACTAGATAACTTTCTCTGGGGTGGTGGATACCTCAGAGGTAAATTTGTTATTGGATGGCCTTTAAGAGAGATCTTCAATAGTGAGACACACATCAGACCCCTTGGTTGGATGTATGAATCTGTTAGTGCTCTAGGGCTGCCATAACAATATACCACAGACTGGATGGCTTAAACAATAGTAATGTATTTTTCACAGTCCTGGCTGGAGATCCATGATCAAGGTGCTGTGAAGGTTGGTTTCCTGTAGGCCCACACATAAAGGATCAGTTCCAGGTCTCTTTCCTTGGCTTGTAGATAAGCACTGTCATCTAAATATTGTCTCTCTGTGCATGCGTAGTACCCCTGATGTTTCTTCTTATAATGATGATCCCAGTCATATTGGATTAGAGCCCCACCCTAATGGCTTCATTTAATCATTTCTTTAAAGACCTCAATTCCATATATGATTACATTCTGAAGTGTCAGGGATTGGAATTTCAACATATTAATTGTGGGGGGGAGGGTCGCAACTAGCCTATAACAATGAAGAAGACTGGAACAGAGCAACTCTCAATAATTATTTGTTGAATGACTTTTCCCCCACGAATTGTTTATAATCTTTGCTACTTTGTCTAAACTATGAAGTGAAATAAGATTTTAAATATAAAAAAGAATGGAAATTTGCTCAGATAAACTCTTTGGAAACAAATTTTTTGATGGATTTTTCCCCCAGTGGAAGTTTTGATAGAATAATTAAATTACACACACACACAACTTTAATCAGGCTTGAAAGCTTATTTTTTTGTAAGTGTGGGTAAATACTGATATTCTTATAAAGAATTGCATTTACATTGATCTAATAGGTAAGTACTGCTAAAAGAAAATGTTCATGGGTTAAATATCTTAACTCATTGATCAGTGAAAAACCAGATGTTACAAGCAATTCAAAGAAGAATCTGAAAGAACAGATACATTTCTAGATGAGGACTATTGAAATGAATATGCCAATGGAAATGACTGTCTTTTTCCATAGGTGGGAGTGTGGGTCCCTCTATCAGTTAGCATTGACTTGCATGTCTACAGACAAGAATTATTTGTGTAGTGCTGTCAGCATCCTACAGCTTGTAGAATTGGAAATGAATCTCCTATAGAGTCAGAATCAAATAAGTGAGAGAGTATGCTATAGACAATGCACAGTTTTCTATGGAAACACACATTTTTCCTTATAGTCTCAAAAACACTGAAATTTTGAAATTTTGATATTCCAGATTAAGTAATATTATAATAAGGACTTGTTAAAATATATTCAGAAAGATTCTGATCAAAGAATTTCAGGCCTTGACAGAATGTTGATGGGAAAGAGATTTGGAGGTTGGGTGGAGGATTTGTTATATCGAATTCCTTCATCATATAAGCCATTACCACCTACTAAATTTACTCAAGGAGTTTATTTTGGTACTGGGTAGAAAATTATTGGAAATGGAATTTGTGGACATTTTCTTACTTTGAATAGAATTTTGGTAGAGGATTTATTAAAAGGAAAAAATGAGTGAATTAACTGGTACGAACCTATCTGATAGGTTTGCTACTGTTTTTCTATAAAGAAATTCCATCTGGAGCTCAAAATAAATGGATATATGTTTAAAAATATATTTCAAAACACTCAAATGCCCTTACCTCCTGGAGGATAACATTTTTCAATTACTTTGTTGGTTTTGGTCTCCCAGTCAAGAATTAAAACACTAAAATAATTGTCTTTATGTTGCTTTCCGGTGTTGGGTTTTATTGTTTCTTTTTAAAATAAAAGTATCTGGACTTTATATTAAAGAGAATTCTAATTCTAAATAGCAACTCATTTTGGTAAATTAAAATCGGCTAGAAAATCAACAGGGATTAAAACATTCAATGATCTGACACCTGATTGGTCTAGAGTAGTGAAACTCTGCTCTGATAATTTTACATCACAATGACTGAATAAATTATATCTTAGGTGTTTTACTGATGGATCAAATTGATTACCCTCCTTTTTTAGTGCTTAATGTGTTAGCTTTATTTGTGCATCATGAATTACAAGCAAAGGCACCTGATCATTGGCAGGACTCTAATGTTTATGTCGGCACTCCGTTTTCCCAGGCTCTGGAGAACTTGAGAGAAACATACCGAAATTGAAGAGTTAAGGAAGTAGGGGCAGCTGAAAACATTTATTCTATCACCATTAACACTAACCATCATGGGGACAGTCTTCCTGTAGAATGGCAAATATATGTGTTATGCACCATCGTTCAACACTGATAATGCAAGGCAGCACTTTTCCTGCTGACCCAGAAATAGCCTCTGGATCATAAACACAATGCTCAGGGTGGCCACAATGACACATCAGAATTGGCATACAATTTAGAGATTATTTGCTCTCCTTGTTCCACCTCTTGTTTTTGAATTTCAGTCTACCATGAACACCATGAAACAGACAAAAATGACTTATGGGATCAAAGATTGTTCTGCGTTTTATTTTTATTTATTTATTTATTTTTCTTACTAGTTGCCAACATTAAAGCATTAGAAAATTTCATACAAGTCCTGGGATTTCTGTCTTTTCTTTAAAAATATGATTTGGCAACACTGTAGTTTATTGCCACAGGGATCGGCTGGATCTGAGAACTGGCTTTTTCCTAAAGTATGCACGCTCACAAGTTTTCTGTGGACCTCACTCATCCAATTTGGCTCATTTACACGCTGGACTTTGAATGTACACCTCCACCTTGTTCTACTGTGACTCTTAAGTCTCCTGGCTTTTCATGCTGTTTTGATTTCACAGAATTTCCAGGCTCAGAAGTAAGAGGGCAGGATCTGTAGGCCCCTTTGTGGTGCTAAGGCAACTTCAGAGGTGAGGAAGGAGAGCAATAGAAACTTCTCTAAGTTAGCTTCTTCCCCTGTGGTTCAGACCATCAAAGTAGGGCATGCATTTCTCAGCCAGAACTGAAGAGTCCAGAAGGCCACGGTCCCCTCAGGTGCTGAATGATTTCATTTTGGTGAGATTGGCATGGGGTCTGCAGCCTTGCAGCTGTCAATGAGATGTCACCTCTAAGCAATTAAAATCACAGCAGGGGAGCGGGGACTGGGGGGTAAGAAAACCCAAATATATCCAAAAAGTGTTTTATTGTAGTCTACACATTTAGAAGAAACAGATCCAAAATGGATGCTTTTAGAATAAACTGGCCTAAGGTGCAGGAAAAGTTGAAGAAAGCTTTTAAGGCCCTCTGTGTGCTAAGGAGTTAAGACAGCTCAGTGATCTCAGATACAATAAGAGTCAGGAAAACTTTTTTTCTTAAGTTTGTTTGTTTGTTTGTTTTTTTGTTTGTTTTGAGAGAGAGAGAGAGAAAGCACGAGTGGGAGAGGGGCAGAGAAAGAGGCCAGAGTGAGAATCCCAAGCAGTCTCTGTGCTGTCAGGGCAGAGCCCGATGTGGGGCTCAAACCCACAAACCATGAGATAATGACCTGAGCCGAAGTTGGATGCTAAACTGACTGAGCCACCCAGATGCCCCAAGAGTCAGGAAAAACTTAAGAACATGTGAAATCTTTGACTGTACTTTAGTCTTATACTTTTCTTGATTTAGGAAAGCATTGGTCATGGGAGATCTAGGTAAATAAATGCTGGGTTCTTTCTCCTGGCCCCCTTGCCAGGCATGCTCTGTCTCAAGGCCTGAGCTTGCTGTTCCCTTCACCTGCTGTTCCCTTCTTTCTTCTTTTAGGGCTTTGAGTGATGTCTCAGAACCATCACCACCTGACCTCCCCATCTCCCTTTTCTCTTTAGTTTTTTCCTCTAGAGCTTGTATCTATCTATCATATATATTTAACTTAATCATCTTATTTAGGGTGGGTATTCCTTCCATCACTGGATGAGGCAAGGAGTTTTTGTCTTGGTTGTTCATTAATGTATCCCAGACAGAGCCACATACAGAGAAACTACTCAACAGACATTTGTTGAATGAGGATAAAAATATGTGGATGCAGTAATGCATACTGCCAGGTTCTACAAGAAGTTGTGTCAGGTTTCCCGGCTCCCATGATTTTAAAAAAAGCTAGGGGCAAAACAGCAGAGTATAATATCCCTAAACTCTCAAACTTCATTATTTAAAAATTGCAAAAAGATTTTATTAGGTGGAAGATGGAAACTTCAATACATCTTCCAAGCAAACTGTTTATTATGGAGATAGACACTTTTAAGTTATGCAAATATAAAGACCTCTCGAAATAGAGATGTGGGAGTTTACATTATGTTGGGAAGGAGGATGTGGAAGGGAGCAAGGGTCTGGGGTTTTGGGGAGACTTGTCACTTTATATCTTGAAGGAGAAAGAGGCAGAAGTCTTTTTGTGAAAGACAAAATAAACCGTTTAAAAACAACTCAAACCATGGGAGTGGCCCATTTTATCCTTTAGAACAGGGTCTATATTTTATAGTTATTCCAACTGTTTGCTATAGTTTGAATGAAGAGGAAAGACAGTCAGTGAGAAAAGACATTTCAGCCACCCTGCTTATATGGCCAGGTAGCTGGGGGTTGAAGCTGCACCACTGGCAAAGTTAAAGGTTGAGCTCTGACTGGTTCAGGAATATCACTTACCCTCTGTAACTACAACTCCCAGCATCGAGGCAAGGGGTAGTAGCCGTACTGTGCTCTAGCTAAGAAAAGGTGCTAGGTTGAAAAAGATTGCCTCTAATTTACTTGGAAAGCCTACTAGGAAAGATCTATGAACAGGAATTATCTCATATCATAGGCCATTATCATTTAGTGTCCAAACCTTAGGCACCAGGAAAATCCTGTTGGAGGACTAAAAAATACTTTAAAAATGATGTGTCCATCTATTTTAATACACTGTGCAATGATCATCGTAAGAGGTTAATAAGAAAAAACTCAAGCATGACTATAAAAAGAAATTACTGTATTTGGTAATACAAGCCTATGACATTCTAGAAAGATGGTACTGTGGAGGAAATAACATCATAGCATCAGAAAAAAAAAAAAAAGGTGTCAGCTAAAAAGAAAAAATAACAGAATTCAACAATTGAAGTTCCAAAAACATTGAGGCATATTCAAAACTCCATGCTCCGTGAACAAGTAAGTACTGCACCATCAAAGAGGAAAAGAGAGTCAACCTAGTGATGGAACCCATGATACCTGAAATAATTACTGAAGACTGACCTGTGTATGTAAATGAGCTAATACTTGCTTTTCTTGAGAAATAATGAAAGAGAAAACAAGGATTGCAGAAAAGTGATTAGCTACCACCATGTAAGACAAGTCTAAACCAGTCAATACTACAGATGAACTAAACATACTTCTGATGGCTGTGAAGAGCAGTAATAAAACAACTAAGAAAAGTGATCCAGACAGAGCAGTGTGTCCCATCTTGGATAAAACGCTTAATTATAACAGCACAGGAGAATACGGCAGGCCTAGAAAATAGTTTAAGAAAATTTAATCTACAAATATTATAGGTAGCCAATGAAATTTAAAAATTCTATGAGTTAGGAAGTCTCATTTGAGGAAAAACTGAAATTTTTCTTGAGTAGGAAGGAGGGCCTGGACCACTTGAAAATATCAAAGACAATAATATGTTTGGACACATTACTGAAATAGAGTAAAATAAATATTAAAAGAATACTAATAAAATCTTAAAATGTGATTCATATAACTGATACAAGATTTTACTTAAAAATGCTTTTTTTCCATTTTTGTATGTGAGATTATGAATATTCAGAGTCCATGTAAGAGGTTGTCAAGAGGAGAAAGAGATTTTAGAAACTTAATTTCCCAAAGAGTAATGGTATGCTCCCTTTTTGTTATGGGAAGACACAGAAACCCAGAGTGGAAGGAGAGGAAAAATTTAGGGCAGAAGTTTTTTCAAAATATTCCTGGTGTGCAGGGAGAGAGCATTTTAAAGGAAATGGGTTGTGTTTGTGCATGGTGTGAGCCAGAAAAAAAGAAAAGAAAAGATAAAGTATCTGGTTTTCTGGTTTTCACTCAAGAAAAAAATAAGCATTAAAAGTACACCCTTTGAGGGTTTCAGCAGCAGATCACTTTCTTGCTGTGGTGACCCTGGACAGGTGACTTACTTTATCTGAGCTTCAACCTTCTCATCCTTAAAATTCATCATAGCACATAGCAAACATTCCAAAAATGTAAGCCATTGATGTTATCACACTAATCAACATCTCTCCCAGTCTTGGTAGGAATAAATAATCATAACAGTGACTGGTTGTTGAGTGTATGCAAAGTGCTAGGTAGTGCTGCCAGACAGTATGTAAGGTATGATCTTATATTTGTAAAATTACATATATTCTGGCTGTGGAGAAAAGGAAACTGTTAACTATTAATATGCAAGTTAACAGTTTTAGGGTATAAATTGGCAAAATAAATTGAAATTCATTGTTTCAAAAGCTTATGTATATGTATGTAGATCAATGATATTCAGAATACAGCAACACGAAAGTGTAGTTCAGAGATGCCTGGGCAGCTGAATCAGTTAAGCGTCCTACTTTGGCTCAGGTCATGATCTCATGGTTTGTGAGTTCGAGCCCCGCATTGGGCTCTGTGCTGACAGCTTGGAGCCTGGGCCTTGCTTTGGATTCTCTGCCTCCCTCTGTCTCTGCCCCTGCCCTGCACATGCTTGTCTCTCTCAAAAATAAAATAAAAACATTAAAAAATAAATAAAATAATTGAAAAAGAAAGTGCAGTTTAATTACATATAGGTTTTTAGTTCATATGTGTGAATATATATTCATATGTGTGTATGTGTATATATATATATATATATAGAGAGAGAGAGAGAGAGATGTTTTCTGATTAGAAAAATAAGTAAGCAACAACCTTTTGACAACCTTTTTGGTCCTACTCTTTTAATATTTATTTTTCCTTGTCTTTTCTATTCCATTCTTTATGTATGAAGTAAAATCCCGAAAGTGATACTACAGGAAAGGAGGACAAAGCATAGGGATGAAAATATCACGAGCACTAAAATAACTCCAGGACTATGGGCTGTGGCTACTCTGGCTGGATGTCAGAACATGTTTCCCCAAGACAAGTGTCCCTGAAATGCTCCAGGAAATATTTTGAAGATGCCTTAAAAATCATGCCCTTAAAATTACCCTAATGATGAGTTTGATCTTTCCTAAGGCTTGATTTTATAGGTGGGTAGAAGGGATTTTATAGGTGGTAGCAGATGTAGAAACCTTTTGATGATAAAAGAATAATCCAAATGGTGACTAATCTGGAAAGTGGGGGATTGAAATAAAAAATTGAATCTAATAGTTTCATATTTTATAATAAAGTTCATAGAATGGTGTCTGGGTGGCTCAGTGGTTAAGTGTCCAACTCTTGGTTGCAGCTCAGGTCATGATCTCACAGTTCGTGGGTTCGAGTCCCATATCAGGCTCCACAATGATTATGTGGATCCTGCCTGCGATTCTCTCTCTCTCCCTCTCTCTCTCTCTCTGTCCCTCCCCTTCTCTCTCTCTCTCTCTCAAAAATAAATAAACTTGAGAAAAAATTGTTAGTGGAGTTCATTGGAGAGAACCTACTAAGTGGAAGAGATAAGAGCGATTCTGAGGAATTCCTACTCACTGCTCTTACTATATTTTCTCAAAGTTTGCAGATTTGAGTTCATCTAAGACTGTGAGAATTTAATTCTTGCAAAAGGTCTCCCATAGTTTTAGAGTTTGTCTGAGAAAATTAGCTACTTCCTTTGACTAACACTCCATTGCAAAAAATATTTATCATTCTTTTACTTCTGTGTCAGTTATATGGGATACATCAAAAGCACCATTTTTAAAACATAAAGAAAAATAATAGGTCATATTGCCATAGGAAATATAGAAAATATGATAATGATGACTTTGTGTTATTAAAAAAATAAAAGAGTGCATAGAATTTCTAAGTAAAACAAGGATCCATAATGATCCTAAAAATGTACCTGCTATACTTTAATACAACTTTGATTCTGTTTTGTTTCTTTCCTTGAACTTGAAGATGCTCCATAGGTAGCAGAGATACTTATGGAATGAAAATAAGGACAAATAAGACTTTGTCCAAATATCCTGGGATGGAAGATGCTGAAGGGAAAAAGTCAGTTACCAAGAAACTACGAAGTATGACTATCCTGCCAAAGAAAAGATTTATAGTTACCGATTACATTTTTGAATTTAAAAGAACTAACCAAACCTTAGTGAAAATAGAGAAATATTGGTCCAGGGAGATTTAAAAGTAAGTCTTGAGTCATAAAAGACAGAAAAGATTCATAAAGAAAGACATGTAGTAACAAGTCATAAGATGAAATTTGCCTACATTGTCAACACATATGCTCAATAAAGTCACTTGGGAATTTTATGGAATATGCAAATTATACTGGAATTTAAAAGCAAGAAGAGTTAAAATAGGAGTAATTTATATGAAAAAAAGGCAAGTGTGACCTGTTGTACCATATGAGGAATAGTAGAGCTGTGAGTCTTTGTTTCTGAGCCAGAAGTGTCTTCAATTATTTGTAGAGCTTGCACTGGTAATGTTTTGGGCAGAATAGACCGATGTTCTTCTCACAGAACAGGGGGCTTGTGCTAGAATGCAAAGGCCTCAGCTCTTTGCCATTAGCTGAACTGCCTGGTTCTGGCCTTTGTGAATTTTAATTTTAAACCTATAGAATGAGGGAGTAGGCCTAGATGATTCCTAAAGTTCTTCTTGGGTGTGATTCTATGTGTCTGACACAAACATGCTGGACTTTGTTCATGAAACCAATAAAAAGACCTTCAAAAAGAAGCCTCATTGTATTGCCTCCTGGAGTCAATAAGGGTTCAAGAATATTCTTTTTTAAAATCAAGGTCTAGGGTTGATATTATAATCACAGAGATAAATTATGGGTACTCTTCATGGCACAGTACTTAACATAACTGCCTAGATTGTTCAGTTCTAAACTTTTTCACCCCCAGCTGGTTAAACCTCTCTAAATCCTTAAGCACACTTAGTCTTTTCTCGGGGGACTCCAAGGTTCAATCCACTGGTATTTAAAAATCAAAACTGTACACTTTGCAGCCACCTGATTATGAATTCAATTCTTTGCATAGATCCTAAAACCATAACACTATGCTTGTTTTTATTGCTCAGATCTTTTAAGCTGGGTCAAGTTTCATAAGAAGCTTCTTTCATTTAGCTTGACTCTTAAGGATCCATCAACTCCCCTATTCTTGTTGGCTTACTGCAGCTCCTAAATTTGCCTGTCTTAAGGCTATTCCCACTGATGTCCTCTCCCACACACACATAAAGGAAGTCTGTTAACTTCTGTGTCTTCTCCTAACAACCTCAAAATCTCCCTGTTCTGGTAGTATTATCCTTCTCTGCTCCCAATGGCATGGTTTGGTCATCATGCAAAGATGACAAAGGCAGTACAAATGCAAATAGATAAATATATGAGGTTAGGGCATTATAAAAATTGGACTAGAAATTTGACTTTGATCTTAATGATAGCCATAATGATGTGCTTATCAATGTGCAGAAGGGAGAAACATATTATATCTTTAGAGAAACAAATCTTTCTGGTATTAGATTCTGAGGAAAATTTCTGGAGTATGACATCACACTTGAAAAATGTCCCCAAGTACAATACAGTTTTGAGTCTATTATTCCTTTGATATAAGTTAAGAACATACAGCTCAAGTGGAACTCAGTAAAAGGGTTTCTGGGGAAAAAGACAAATACCAGATTATGAAGTTTTCTATGTTCTGGTTTGGCCTTATCTACAGACAAGTTGGAAATCTACTCTTCAAGCAGTCTTCTGCATCATTTCTAGGGTCTTGATTTAAATTGGGCAGCAAACTACAAGTCTTATGAAGAGAATTCAACGCTCCTTAAAATCCCCCCATCACCCCTCTACTTTCTTCCCTTCTGCAGCGCCTGTCAAACCTATCTTTCCAAAAGGCTTCCTGAAAACTTGTTCCCCAGCCTTAGTCTATGTACCTCTTCTCTATCTATCTTTTCCCTCTTTTCTGATTCTGCACATCAAATTCCAAATAATGAACCTGGCAAAGCCAGAATCCTCCTTGGAAGACAAGGAAGGGAAATGAGATGTGATAGAAAGACAAGATCCTCTTTAGCAAGGTTAGTGGCAAAGAGCCATCCTCTGTTATTTTTATTCAGTCATGTGTGCATGATCTTTGTTAAGCTTTACAAATAATTCAATGTGATTATTTACTGTTTTTCTGCTTACAAACAGGAAACTAAGGTTCAGACATATGGGATTTTCTCATAGTATTATTGCTAGTAAATGCTTCAGCCATCATTCTGGTTTTGCAAGAGCTTGGAGGACAAGTTTCTGTGTGCCTGGTTAAGGACAGATCACACCCTGTAAAGATTGCACGAGCCAATAGTAAGGTTGATATCCTTTTATAAGAATGTGGGGCCTGGCTTAAGCTCTCACAAGTTTCAACAATCACTTGTGGCTTGGGGACTTTTCACATACATGTTAACACACAAACGTATGTAATGTACAGCACAGCACTGTACAATGATCACACATACACTCTGCGGAGAAGTTACTAATTACAGCCTTACATTTTTCAATGAGGTATATCTACATAAAGAGTTATGTCTTCAGGGGTCCCCAAACCACCCTCATGTTCAATGATTTGTAGAAGGACTCACAAAGCCTGGAAAAGCTGTATACTCATACTTATGGATTATTACAGCCAAAGGATACAGATTAAAGTGAACAAAGGCAAAAGGCTCATAGAGTGGAGTCAAGGAGAGTCCAGGAATAAAATTCCAGCTGACTTTTTCCAGTGGCGTCATGTAAATAGCATTTAATTCTCCTTGTAATCATGTGTGGCAATACACACAGGGTATTGGCCAGCAGGGGAGTTCACTAAATCTTGGTGTCCAGGGTTCATCACACAGACATAGAGCACCCCTGTGATTGGCCTTATTCAGTCTCCAGCACCTCCAGAGGCACAAGGCCCCCACCATAAATCACACCATTAACATCAATTGTGTAGCCAGTGCCAAGGCTGTAGGTATACAGACATTTGTGTCAGCCAGGATATTTCAGGTACTTAGACATTATCTCTCAGGAACTGGTCAGGGGCCAGTTATGTCTTTGGGAGGTGCAGTGTTCAAATATCCCAAGCCTGCTAATTTAAGTATTTCTGCACAGTTAAAATCCCCCCCATCATTTAATACATTTAATACATTTAATACAGTTAAATCGAACAGGTATTTGTAGAAACTAGATGAAATAAAATTAACAACTTAAGATAATGTGGTTTCTTAGAAAAAAAATTACTCACTTATAGAGTAACTGTTTTGAGGGGCATGAAATTTGATTTTCTGATAGGAAAAGTTTACTCAACACAATTATTACGGGAAAATATATTCTCCTAGGATATTTTATATTTCTGAGAAAACTCATTCAAAGCAGAGTTTACATAGGTCAGTGATTTTGAAAAACTATGATTCAAGCTTTCTGAGGGGCCACTGGAGATGTGAGTTTTGAAAGGGGAATTGGTGGGTGAATGGGCAGGTTTAGGGGCTGCCTACTGTTCCTTCAACCAGAGAAGTTCTGTTTTAAACTATTTTCTGGTTGATCCTTCTGGATAAAAGGTCAGATGAGGTCCTGCTCCAGAAGGCAGTACGTAGTGGACCCTTCATCCAATATGGCTGGTGTCCTTACCAAAAGGAGAGAAAGATCTGTGGGAGAAGGCAGCTCCGTGAAGACAGAGGCAGAAATTGAAGCAGCCGCAAGCCAACAAATACCAAGGGTGAAATTCTAAGAGTTTCGGAAGGAGCACAGCTCTGCCGCTACCTTGATTTTGCACTTTCAACCTTCTGAACTGTGAGACAATCCATTTTTGTTGTGTCAGGCCACCCAATTTGTGGTATCACACTACTTTAGAAAACTAACACACCGATTAGTCTACTTTCATTCTACTGAGCAAAACTAAGGACCAAAAGGGTTAGGCAACATTCTGAAGCCTGAAAGTACTAGAGAAGTTAAGAATTGACTATATCTCTGTTCGAAGTATATTTAATAATTCCATGTGTTTTAAATGGATTGCATTACTCAGTTAACAATAACAAAAAGCCTCTTTATAGAAACATTTTTTAAGAAACAATCCTTATCAAATCAATATGGTGTATACCTTAAATGTATACCATTTTTATTTGTCAATTATACATCCATAAAGCTGGGGGAAAAAAGATAAACAGCCTGGTTGATGAAGTGAGATTCCTGAAGGAAGATTCCTGAAAAACAACAATTTTTTAATGTTTATCTTTTTAGAGAAAGAGAGAGAGTGTGAGCAAGGGAGGGGCGGAAAGAGAGGGAGACACAGAATCTGAAGCAGGCTCCAGGCTCTGAGTTGTCAGCATGGAGCCTGACATGGGGCTTGAACTCAAGGACTGCAAGATCATGACCTGAGCTGAAGTTAGATGCTTAACCGACTGAGCCACCAGGCGCCCCGGGAGGTATAAACTTTGTAGCTGCCAATAAGGAGTGGACTACAGGGCAATTTTGCTCACCTTAGTTCAAAGAAATCAGTCAAGTAGATTCTTAACCCATTCAAGTGCTCCTTCATTGTTATTTTCACTGGAGGAGAAAAGGAATGGGTGTGGGGGGGAAGGGGGTGAGCAATGTTTTGAGTTGTTGACCTAAATTTTCCATGGAATCGGTAAAACACACGCAGGAAAGAAAAGTCATAGTCGTATATTGACTATTAACAGTCTTATTTGGGAGAATTTATCTAATGTTAAATTTAATCTTTGTATCAATTAACTATGACTCAGTGGCTTAATAAAAATAACTTACTGTTGCCTGTATCTGCAGTTCAGCTGGATGACGGGCTTGGCTGGAGTGGCTCTGTTTCAAGTGCCTTTCATGCTCCTTACACCAGCAGGACAGCTTCAGAGCATATTTTTCAAGTATCAGTGGAAGAGCTACAAGGAGGCAAGTGGAAAATGTGACTTTTTAAAGGCCTAAGCTGGGGACTGGCTCACAACTACTTCCAGCCATGCATCACTGGGCAGAGCAAGTAACATGGTGTATTAGTTTGCTCAGGCCGCTGTGACAAAGTACCATAGACGAGGCACCTTAAAACAATGGACATTTATTGTCTCACAGTTCTGGAGGCTAGAAGTACCAAATCAAGGTGTTGGCTGGGTTGATTCCTTCTGAAGGCCGTGAGGGAAAAGTCTGTTCCAGACCTCTGTCCTTGGCTTGTAGATAGCCATCTTTATACTCACAAAGTGTTCTCCCTGTTCACATGTCTGTCTTCAAATTTCCCCTTTTTATAAGGATACTAATCATATTAGATTAGGGCTCACCCAATCATTTTAACTTGATTACTTCTTTAAAGACCCTACCTCCAAATAAAGTCACATTCTGAGATATTGGGAGTTAGAACTTCAACACATGAATTTTTTCCTGTGGGGGGGAGCGGGGAGGCCACAGTTTAACTCATAATATACATTCAAGCTCAAAGTAAAGGGCTTATAAACCCTCCCTTAATGAAGACATGGCAAGAGTATGAATGTAGGAAGGGGTGAAGAATGGGGGTCTTCATAATCTAAACTTTTTAAGTTTATTTATTTATTTTGGAGAGAGAGAGAGAGAGCATGAGCAGGGGAGGGGCAGAGAGAGAGGGAGAGAGAGAATTCCAAGCAGGCTTTGCGCTGTCAGCACAGAGCCAGGCGTGGGGCTCAAACTCATCAACTGTGTGATCATGACCTGAACTGAAATCAAGAGTGGGGTGCTAGCTGACTTAGCCAACCAGGCACCTCAGTAGTCTAAACTTTAAATCAGGCACAGGGGTTGACAAACTATGGTCCATGGGCCAAACCTGGCCTGCTGCCTGTTTTTTATAAAGTTTTATTGGAAAACAGGAATGTCCATTTTTTTAATGTGTTAATTGTACCTACTTTTGTGCCATTACAACAGAATTGGCTAGATGTGACCAAAGGCTTTATGGCCTGAAAGCCTACAATAATTATTATCTAGCCTTTACAGAAAAAAAATGTGCTGATTCCTGATCTTGCCAGAGCACCAAGGGACATAGATAAACACTAGTATACTTTTCCTGAATCCAAGTAACTGGGACAATGGAGCAATGGGAAAAACACTGTTTTGGAAGTGGGAAGTTTTGTCTTATGACATCAGTTCAGCCATTAGCTGACTCTGTGACCTTGTGTGAAACCCTTAGCTTCCCTGTTTCTATTTCTCATATAGAATATCAGGGAATTGTCATGTGGCCTGCCTAACCTTGCTTCTTTCTAATTTATAACCAGATAGTAAACGTTTAATGACCAAAAAATACTGCATTGTATTATTGTTCCCCCCCAAAAACAAATAGCATAGTTGTAGAAAAATATGTTTCCTCCATGGACCTCAATCTCTTAATAGAATAAAAATTATATATTTTTTTCTGAATTGAAATCTTGCTTACCCTGGAATTAAATGAGATCTAAAATCCTTTCTTTTCTTTTAATATTAGGGTTCTACAAAATCAAATATGAAGTGGGGGTAATTATATGAGATACACTCAGACAGAAGTAAGCTTCACTGTGACAGAATTTTATTAAACCAACTTCTTATCCATTTTGGCCACTGTGGGAGTCAGAATCTTTAGATGGTGTCAGAGAGGCCATCTGGGCATGCTATCCATAATAATTTGAAATGCTTAACGCAGGGCTTGGTGAAGGAACAGACGAATGTATTAAATAAAGTTATAACTCCACCAGGAGCGGCAGATTGAAAAGATGTCCCCAATATCTTATAGAGCTGCCCATCAAGAGGTAGAGTCTCTTTTCCTAATTCTTGAGTCTTGCTTTGATCAGTAGAATGTGGGCAAAGTGGTATGCAAGTTCGGGATCTTAGGCCTCAAAAGCCTTGCAGCTTTGGGTTTTGCTGTCTTAGAATATTTCCAAAGACCACCATGTAAGGAAACTCGTCTAGTATACTGGAGGATGAGAGGTCACATGGAGGAGAACCAAGGTTGTCCAGATGATAGCACCAACTACCAGTCATGAAAGTGTGGCTAAGGAAGAAGTTGTGGTCCAATGTGGATCACTTTTTGTGTGCCCTACATTTCTCTAGTCCCATACCAGTTGCCCAAAAATCTCTGCTTCAGTCTTTATTTTATATAAATGATAGAAAGGTTTTTACTATTTCTTTTTGCATGAGCTCAAACTATAGTCTTTAATTACAGAATTTTTATCAGTTGATTTCTATGGGAACCTTTGCTCTCGTCCCAATATGCTGTGTGAAATGCCAACTGCATGCTTTGCTGCATCCCAGAGGTTTTGGGCTGTGGTGTTATCATTTTCATTGGCTTCCATGTATTTTTTTAATTTCCTTTTTAACTTCTTGGTTATCCCATTCATTCTTTAGTAGGATGTTCTTTAGTCTCCAAGTATTTATTACGTTTCCAAATTTTTTCTTGTGGTTGATTTTGAGTTTCATAGCATTGTGGTCTGAAGTATGCATGGTATGATCTTGATCTTTTTGTACTTGTTGAGGGCTGATTTGTGTCCCGGTATGTAATCTATTCTGGAAAATGTTCCATGTGCACTGGAGAAGAATGTATATTCTGCTGCTTTAGGATGAAATGTTCTGAACATATCTGTAAAGTGTCATTCAAAACCATTGTTTCCTTGCTGATTTTCTGATTAGATGATCTGTCCATTGTCGTAAGTGGGGTGTTGAAGTCCCCTGCTATTATGGTACTATTATCAATGACTTTCTTTATGTTTGTGACTGATTTATATGTTTGGGTGCTTCCACATTTGAAGCATAAGTATTTATAATTGTTAGGTCCTCTTGGTGGATAGACCTCTTAATTATGATATAATGCCCTTCTTCATCTCTTGTTACAGTCTTTATTTCAAAGTCTAGATTGTCTGATATAAGTATGGCTAATCTGGCTTTCTTTTGTCAACTATTAGCATGATAGATGGTTCTCCATCCCCTTACTTTCAATCTGAAGGTGTCTTTAGGTCTAAAGTGGGTCTCTTGTAAACAGCATATAGAAGGATCTTGTTTTCTTATCCATTCTGTTATCCTATGTCTTTCAATTGGAGCATTTAGTCCATTGACCTTTAGAGTGAGTACTGAAAGATATGAATTTATTGCCATATGTTTCTTGTAGAGTTGGAGTATCTGGTGGTGTTCTCTGGTCTTTTCTAGTCTTTGTTGCTTTTGGTCTTTATTTTATTTTAATTTAATTTAATTTTATTTTATTTTATTTTTGTCTTTTCTCCCCTCAGAGTCCCCCTTAAAATTTCTTGCGGGGCTGGTTTAGTGGTCATGGACTCCTCTAATTTTTGTTTGTGTGGGAAACTTTTAATCTCTCCTATTTTGAGTGACAATCTTGCTGGATAAAAATTCTTGGGTGCATATTTTTCCGATTCAGTACAATGAATATATCTTGCCACTTCTTTCTGGCCTGCCAAGTTTCTGTGGATAGGTCTGCTGCAAACCTGATCTGTCTTCCCTTGTAGGTTAAGGACCTTTTTTTCCCTCGCTGCTTTCGTGATTCCTTCCTTGCCTGAGTAGTTTGTGAATTTGACTATGATATACCTTGTTGATGGTCAGTTTTTGTTGAATCTAATAGGAGTCCTCTGTGCTTCCTGGATTTTGATGTTTGTGTCTTTCCCAAGATTAGGAAAGTTTTCCACTATGATTTGCTCACATAACCCTTCTACCTATTTTCTCTCTCTTCATCTTCTGTGAAGATCTTCTGCCTCATTCATCCTTGCCTCCTTGGCACCCATTCGAGATCACAGCTCAGTTATAGCATTTTTTAGTTCATCCTGACTAGCTCTTACCTCTTTTATCTCTGCAGAAAAGGATTCTAATCTATTTTCAATCCCAGCTACTATTCTTATTATCATGATTCTAAATTCTGGTTCAGACATCTTGCTTGTATCTGTGTTGGCTAAGTCCCCGGCTGTCGTTTCTTCCTGCTCTTTCTTTTGGGGTGAATTCCTTCATTTTGTCATTTTGAAGGAAGAAAAGGAATTAATGAGGTAAAAAAATTAAAATTAAAAAATTAAAAACAATACACACACACACAAATCAAATAAATGATGCTAGATCCTAGGTGTGTTTGGTCTGGGTGTTGAAAGGGCTTGATAGATTAGAGACAAAAGGGGAAAAATTAAAAGAAAAAATAAAATGTTTGAAGATTTGAAATAAAGGAATACAACGAAATGGAATAAAATGAAAATGATGTAAGTAAAATAGAATTTGAAAAATTTACAAAAAAGGAAAAATATAGAAAATTAAATACAAATATTTTTAATAAAAATTGAAAATAAAAATATTTTTTTTGTATTCAAGAAAAAGAAAAGAAACAAGAAAAAAAAGAAAATTGAATTGATGGACCAGCGAACAGACTGAAATACATTTGAAATTACATCATTTTCCCCTAGAAGTCAACCTATGAAGCACTTTATAGTCCATAAAGTAAGCAGGTGGAGAGACTTGTGTTCCTGAAGAGCAAGGTTGGCCCCAGTTGGGCGGGGCTTAGTGTAACGGCTCCCTTCTCCACTAGATGGCGCTGCTTAGCTTACTGCGGTGGATCCTTGAGGCGCTGGTAGGTGCGTATGCGTGTACGAGTAGGCGCGGAAGTGGTGAAAATGGCGTCACCCAGCTACTCAGCTTCTAGAAGAGGAACTCTGTTCTCCACGATCAGCAATTGCACACCCATCCTTTGTCTCTGGCTTCCATCCACTTCCCGCTTTTACACTGTTCATGACCAAGCCGTCAGGTTGCCAGGAGGCACCTCCCTCCTGAGTTTTATCTCAGATGTGGCTGTTTTTACTGCCCCCTTACTTCTGAGGGACTGAGGCTTTGACCCCTTCTGCCCCTCTGCATCTCACCGAGCAATGGCCGGGTGCCGGCCACACCCAGGAACATTCGCGGGACCTTGCTGCTGGCGAGGCCTAGAGACTGCAGCTGGGTGCCAACCTGCCCCAGAAAAAGCTCACACGATCCTGTAGCAGCAGCATTTCAGGGATTCTGGAAAATCACAACACACATCTGGCACCAGGCTTCACCCTTAACAACCTTGTTCCATCACCAGCAAATGTGGTTATTCCAGGGTCTGCTAGGAACTTTGCCTGTGGGAGTCCTTCTGCAGGGGAACCGCCTCTCCCACCCCACCATGTGTCCCAAGGATCCCAGACTTCACTCTGCTCCTGGGGATTCGCCCTTTCTGCCAGAGCACCACCGGGTATGAAGCTATCTGTGGAGTTTCAGACTCTGTGCTGCCCCTGTTTATAGAGTCTTAATGGAATTTAAACCATCTCCTTTCTCCCTTTTTAGTTCAGTCCTTGCGGTTGTTTCCACTTTTCCACTTTCTCTCCAGTTGATTTTGGGGGGTGCGTTTCCCGTACTCTTCCCTCCCCCCTCTCCATCCTCTCTCCGCAAGCAAAAACAGCTCCCTGCCCTCCGCCGCTTCTCTCTCCTCCAGTTCACCTCTCCACGCCGTGTGCCTGCTGAGTTCTGTGGTTCAGGTTGAGCAGATTGTTGTGTCAATCCTCAAATCAGTTTTCTAGGTGTGCAGGATGGTTTAGTGTTGCTCTGGCTGTATTTCATGGACTGGAGACACAAACAAACCTCCCACGCTGTTCCGCCATCTTAGCTCCTCCCCGCCAACTACCTGCTTTGGATCAGATGTGGCTTGCTGCAGTTCTCTGCGTCTCTTACACGAACACGTGGTCCTCTGATCCCTTTGCAAGATCAGCACACTCTTCACTGCTGTGATGGGAAGGGTGTTCATACCCTTGGAGAAAAGAATAATTTCCTGCTTATTGTCTATGCTGGAAAAACCATCTCCTATTGGGCTAAGAATGTCACTTAGGTTTCATTTTGTCTGCTAACTCTGATTTGTGGTGACTGCCTGGAACAATATCAGGAAATATTGCCAGGCCACATCTCGGCTTAGTTATTACTGATTGGCATTGCCCTTCCTGGAAAGGAAAAGGACCCTGTATTTACCAAGTATTTCCTACCATCGACCATGATGGTACTCTCTATAAAAACAATTAAACAGTTCTTTCCTTCTAGTAGTAGTAGCACTAGGGAATTTCTATTTAATCACTTTGTACCTAGTAGGCGTAGTTTATAAAATTATGGTAGCCAGCCTAGATAAAATGTAATCAAATTCACTAAGAACTGACATAGAGATGGTAATCTCATAAAAAGTGGAGAGGTTATTATTTTGATCATTCTTATTTATGCAATTTCCTTAAAAATCGTATATAATAGTTGCTTAGTTATTTAGTCCATGGCAGTATTTTTATAATAAATAATATTTTAAAACTATAAAATAAAGTTACAACAATAAAATTGCAAAAGGCTGCAAGAGTTGTGTTGTGAGGTGATATACTGCAGGGTTTAGCAAACTATGGCCAGTAGCCAACAAGCCAAATCCATCCTGCCACCTGTTTCTGTAAATAAAGTTTTATTGGAATGCAGCCAGGCCCATATGTCTCATCTGGTCTGTGGCTGGTTATGCACCTACAGTGACAAGATCCAGTCGTTGTGGTGGAGACCAGCAGAGTTAAGTAGTTGTGATAAGAGACCTTACAGCCTGCACCTATTTACTATCTGACCTATTACAGAAAAAGTTTTCCAACCCCTGATGAGTTGAAAGAGTTGAGAATATAACAGTTATTGACCACTCTTCATAAGCAGCGAACAGTGGTGGACAAAGGCCTTCGAAAGGCTCTTTTCTATATTAAAAAAAAAAATAGAGTGTAGCAGAAGCAGTGGCTTTTAATTCCATCTGAACATTAAACTTGGCTGGGTAGAGTTGTTAAAATTACTAATACTAAGACATAAGCTGTGTGGGACATGGGTATTGTGTGTTTTTGAAAGTTACTCAGTTGAATCTATTGTGCAACAAGGTTACAAAGCATTGATCAAGGTTCTTATTTTACGCTTCGACTCTTGTTCTTCTAGAGGTTAGATGGTGTAACTATCCAGTCTGATTTTTAGTGACTCATATGTGGTAGAAAGTAAGTATGACATAGCTTAAAAATTTCAAGGAGTGTTAGGTGTTAATTCAGACTGGGTGAACCTTTAAAAGTTCTAAGCCAAAAGAATTCTTGCTGGTCTAAGATCCTGGTTTGTAAGGTATCATCATATGCTCCACAAATATCCAGATTTAAAATATATTGGCAGGCTTACAAAAAAGTCACTTAAGTCTTTTTTTTTGTGCCTTTTTTTACCACTCTCAAACCATCTACTTCAGAAAATAAAACTTTAGATAGCTATATTCTGTTCTGCTGTAAGAATATTTTTATAACGATTTTTGTTGTTTATTTATTTATTTATTTTGAGAGAGAGAGAGTGGGTGAGGGGCAGAGAGAGAGAGTGAGAGAGAGAGAGAGAATCCTAAGCAGGTTCTTCACTGTCAGCACAGCGTTCCACACAGGGCTTGAACTCACAAACTGTGAGATCATGACCTGAGTCTAAATCAAGAGTCAGATGCTTAACTGACTGAGCCACCCAGGTGCCCTTTGCTCTAAGAATTTTTTTCACATTGGAATACTTAGAAAGTTTTTTGGAAATTGGGTAAAATACAAGAAGAGTAATTTTGGCTAGCTAAGATGACTTTTGCTACTTTACCTTGTGGCACATTATAATGGCTATCCCAGAAATAGTGAATCAGGAAGTTCTGTCATGGCTCTGCTTTTAAGTGTGATGAGGGTATATAGTCTTATTGTCCAGTCTAGTGCACCTCTGATTTTTATGGGTTTAAATAATAATGTGAGTTAGTTACATACTAAGATTTTCCACAGATATATGAAAGTAAGACTTGTGTGAATATTTGGAATTACACAGAGGCAGAAGTTATTTATAGATGAAGCAACTCACACTTTAGGATGTTTATCCAAAATCTATGTCTTGAGAACTTCCTAGTCAGGTTAGTGTACCAGTAGTAAAAATTATACATTTATAATTTAGTATTTTACCAACCCAACAGCTAGTTTGAGCATATGCAAAGATGACAATTTCCATTCATTTTGCCAAAAATCACACTTTCATCAGTCTGCAAAATATGTTTTGGCCCCACCCACCCTTTTTGGTGCCAATTCTTCTTTGTTACTATCTTCTCAAAGCCTGAAATTTCCTCTCCCAGTAAACTAGGACAAACATGGAAATCTCTCCAGGAGAGATACTCTTGTAGATCCTTAAAAAATTGCAATTCAGACAGAATATAAGGTTGAGAAGACTCCATTACATTTAAAAAAATTATTCTTTTATTCTTTCTCTATACTCTTCTGCTGCTCTTTTCTATAGAATTGGCAATGCCACCACCATAAAAGCCATTCTGACCCTCACGGCCCACGAATTTCTCTTTTTACTGAGACTAGTTTTTCTTTAAATGACACATAATACTTTTTTCCTTTCCTGAATACTTCAAAGCCATGGGTATGCTTTCTTGAATTGTCCCTATCTTGGAGCAGGACCCCAGACTCCCAGAAGCAATCTTCCCCACAGTGAGATAGATATGTATTTTCTGACATACTCTAATTCCCATTTTTAAAGAGAAAGTACTAAGAAGCACAATGCAAATAAGTCCAGTAATATACACAGGAAAAAACCGAATATTTGTTTAGTATCTAATCAACACAAGGCACTGGTAAGCACTTCACATGAGTTATTTCATAAGAAATCATCATGTAGGTACTATTCCCATTTTTACTGATGAGTAGATGAATTTCTAAAGGTTACACAGCTAGCAAACAATCTGTATTTTTATAGATGTATATGGCTAACATGAAGTGTTACATGAAGTGTAAATCAGTGGATTCTTAATTAATGAGCTTTTGCTCATTAAATTTGGAAATCACTTTTCATTTTCACCTAGATGTCTCAGAATGTATCATTGGCTTTTATGTATGGGCAATTTCCACCTCAATATGAGGAATACAGGTGACTTTCCAAAAAGACCTATGCACACCGAGAAGCTTCCCACTACTTCCTAAGAGTAAGTTAGGTCTCTTTGTGATGTCAATCCTCTGAACCTCAGCCCTTTTTCTTTAGTTGAAGGGTGCAACTTTGAAAATTACTGCAGTTTGATGTCTTACAACTTATTGCAGTTCTGTGCAAGTTCAGACATTTTCTGAGGTGAACAGAGAGTACAAATGTAGCTAAGTGTTAATTAAAAAGAACATCTTGAGTGTAAACATTAAAAATTGATCACCTTCTGTGAGCAATTTAATTTATGAGCATTAACATATTCTAAGCTGATGTCTTGAATTTTACTAGAATGTCTCTTGCCGCATAATGAAGGGGAAGAAGGAAGAACCCGTAACATGAATACATTTAAATTTCTCTTTTCTCAGTCACCATGGGTGTGCCAATTCTAGGGCCAGAGAGGCAGGTCCTCCAGCATGGCCCCAACAGCAGCAGCTGCAAAGAGCAGCCACAGCCCCGGGAGCCCTGGCCCCCAACAGGCGGGTGCATGCTGTCAGTCCTGCACCACAGTAATCATTTCTGGCAAAGCGGGAGATCTGCAGAGTGACTCTGGCAGCTTTCCTCTCCTTTTGGATTATACTAAATCATTAATGAATGTATTTATTTATTGAATTTTTAGCTTGTTCAGTAAGGTGTAGCAGAGTGTGCATATGAGAGAATGGAGAAGAGAATAAATTGCATTTCATTGCCAAAGTCAGCCAACTATCTCCATGAGCTTAATTAAGGGAATAATCCCTCCCCCCACCTTAGTTCCAGGGTCTGTTTTCAATGTCTTCTTGAGGCTGATATACATTTTGAAAATGCCATTAAATAGAATTATATTGTCTAAAATGTGAAGTCAGTGAAATTTCTTATGGGTTTCTCTTTAGGTCATTCTACACTCACCCTTTGGAGCCCCTTTCTACTCGAAGGAGTCTAGTGGCCCAGGACTTTCCTGATGCTCCCTGGCTGCCCAAAAGCTCCTGAACTTTCTTCCTGTCTCTCCTACTCTTCTATCAAAACTCATTGATTCACTGTTCCATTCCTTTAGTGTTCCATGCTAATAGAAAATCTGATTTGTTAATCTGTGACCAGATTAGCAGTTGTTAGCAGTTGACAATGATAACGAAGGTGGTACAAAAGTGCCTGCTCTCAGCAGTATTAAGTGATTTCAATTTCGAGAGATGGGGAATCTTCAATATCATATTGCATAGACAGCTACTTAGCACACAGAATTGAGTCTACTGTCTCTGTATACTATTTCATGCTTAATCTTTGTGTGAGACGGAAGTAAGTTCAGAAAAATTCTTAAATAGATTTATCTTATGATAACCAGAAAAAAAGGGTTTCTGAATGGCCTCGGAAAAAAAAAAAACTCTAGAATTGTTTCTTTTGCTTCATATGCTAATATTTTAATGAAGAAATTCTGGTTCATGAACATAACTGTTAAGATTTGATAAGTGATTCCAGCCCATCTTCTGGGCAACAAATGGCAATACTTATACTTTAAAATAAAGCTCAAGTTGGGGCACCTGGGTGGCTCAGTCAGTTAAACGTCCAACTACGGCTCAGGTCATGATCTCATAGTTCATGGGTTCGAGTTCTGTGTCGGGCTCTGTGCTGACAGCTCAGAGCCTGGAGCCTGCTTCAGATTCTGTGTCTCCCTCCCTCTCTGCCCCTCCCCTGTTTGCGCTTTGTCTCTCTCTCAAAAACAAATAAACATTTAAAAAATTCAAAATAAAGCTTTTGTTAATAACTCATTGAAGTAAAAATGTATTGAGTGGTGATGGCCTCTGGCTTATTTTAGCAGGTGACTTAGTGGAGGGCTTGCAGGTGCAAAACTTGGTATCATTCTTCAAAGATGGACACCAAAAAAAACAAGACAGTATCCAAATGGAATTCTAAGTGACTAAAAATATAATGGAGTTTAAAAGAGAGAGTTTAGTTTTATTAGGTTGTCAAGAAAATAAGGAGAACAAAATTATTTCTGTCCCCCATACCCTACAGCTTTAAGGACCAATCTCATAGAAGTACAGGATATTTTTCATTTAAATAATACATAGCTGCAGTTTTCTGTGTTTTATTTTTTGCTCACGACTTCTATATATTTAAGAGAAGAATCTGGATAGAAACAATATTTCTATCATTTGATGGATACCTATATGTGTTACTGCTGTAACTATTTCCAGATATTTTTGCTAAGTTTCAAAAAAATATGCATTTATCCACTGCATTACAAAAAAGAAAAATTTGTCATGATTTAAGGTTCTTGAAAAATATGATTATAGTATTAACTTATGAAAAATTTGCATATTAAAATTAAACTCTAGCTGACTAATAAAATTTATGGTATGATTCTAATTCTTCAAAAAAGATAATTAAATAGATTCTTAATTTTCCTGTGAGCATTTTCCAGTTGGGACCTTGAGAGACTAGGGCTGGAGCTGGAGGCTGATTATGGTGGCACTGGTATGGGGGGGACAGAATTCTGAGGGTGCAGGAATCAGAGATGTGGAGTGGTGCCAGAATGACATTCCAAATACCAAACCAGTCACTCTGTAGATAATCAGTCATGGAACACCACTACAAAATGGGGATAATAATGTCTGCTTCACAGAAATAGCAGGAGGGTTATAGGCAACCATGTGGGGAACTGTCACATGGATATTATACAAATGACTTATTACAACCTGGGGAACAGGAGGGGAAGATAGGACAAGTCAATTTTGTCCTCCCCATCCCCAAACCCACTAAACCATCTTGGTCAGGGGTGATGTGTGCATGGAACAGAAATTTATTCAGAATAGTAGTATTAACGAGGATGCTTTTAGTTATGACTGAAAGAAACTCATTTAATTTTAGAAACAAAATGAATTTATTTTAGCCCATGTAACTAGGAACACTTAGAGACACTTAAAAAGATGTCATCAGGAATCTTCATGTCTTTCAGAGTCTCTTGGCTCTGCCATCCTCTGTGGTGTCTTCATGCTCAGGCAAGCCCTCTCCAAGGATGGCAAGATGGTCCCAGCAGCTCCAACCTTATCAGGTTTTTTGTGTCTGAGATCCCAGAAGGGCAGAGACTCTCTGAATTCTATCAGTTCCCACAAAATGATTCTGAATCACCTGGAGAAGAAAGAGCAGTTCCAAAAATGACAGCATTTGAAAGATTACGGGGGGAACAAAATATATCAGATAGTTAGTATGCTAGTTTAAGTGAAAATAGATCTTATTTTTGAAGAGATAAAGAGGAATCTCACAGATATCAAAGGGCAGGAAATAAGATACAACTGGGCAACAAAGGGACTGGATCTGGAAAGTCTGACCTAGGGCTACATCAGGTTTGGGTTCCCCAGTTTTATGTTCCCTTAGCAACCTGAACTTTCCCTGTCATAACATTTGTGAAACTTCATCATAATCACTTTCTATCAGTCCTTTCTATAGGACTTCATGTCCCATGAAAGCATAGACTTTTATTGTCTTATTTGCTGTTGAATCCTTCACACCTATGATAACAGAGATCCTAGTAGGTTCAGCAAATATTTGAATGGATAGATAGGTAAATGAGGCTGCTCTCTCCGTCTCTATGGTACTAGATAATCTGTCATCCCTGCATGCTTGCTCCATTTATCTGCTTCTTTGTGTTATGCATGGGCCCTTCTGTTCTCTCAAGGTATGCTTGTCATTGGCTTTGTCCTGCTACAGCAGTGATTTGGCCCTGATTTTGTATGTTCTTTGGCCCCAGAGTCTCTCAGCTTCCCAATTTCAAATTTAAGAAAGAGAATAAAATTAGACATATTTGGGTTCAGTGTCCATGCCTTATCTAAGCAACTTCAGATGGGGGTGGGGATGGGTTGTCACAGGCTATATAGGGTTGTATAAACCCAGGTCTTCAGTAATAGCTCTGGTTCTAAGTATATTCATCCTTCAATACTCAAGTGATTTCCAGAGGAAAAATGATATAATAAATTTGTCTCAAGTCAGACTTAAGTATGATGCATCCTAGTCTTTAAAAGTCCTCCTATTGTCTTAAACACCATAAGTGCCTACAACTTGAATATTATCTAAGTCGACTATAGGTAATATCTAGATCTTTCTTGTATCATAACTATGATACCTCCTGTCATCTATTCATACACTCACTCAATAAGTAGTCCCTGCAGTAGACTCTAGACTCCAACCTCTAGAAGTGAAGGAAGATACATATGAAGTAAATGATGTCGAATGTATCCTTGAGATCATTCAATCAGCATTGATTGAGCTTCGAGCTCTAGTATATGTTCGGAGCTATGCCAGAAGCTTGGAGTGAACAAGATAGACAGTCCCTATTTGTACAAGCATACATTAGTGGGAAAGATAAATAAGTTAAATAATTATTATAACATGTCAGGAGATCTGTGATTTAGGGAGAAGATGTAAGGAGGCAGATGAGAGTGGTATATAACCTCAGCTTGCGGACTAGGGAAGCCTTCCTGAGAAAGTAGCATGGGCATGGGAAGGAGAGAATTGGAGGGAAGAGTATTCCAAGCAGGTAGTATCATGTGCAAAGGCTAGAGAAATTGTAAGAAATACGTAAATGTACATATACTATATATATATATATATATATATACACACACACATACATATATACACATACATATATACATACATACATACATATATACATATATATACATACATATATATATAAACCAGGGTTTTAGGAGAGTCATTTTCATTTTAAGAAAATGATAACCTATTATATATAGTTTCACCATGCTTTCCTCATTTGACTATACATATTGGACATCCTTCCAAATCAATTAGTGAAGATCTAATTCATTCTTTCAATGGTTTGAACAGTATTCTGTATTGTAGATGCACTGCAATTTGTTTATCAGTTTTGTTAATTTTTTCAAAGAACCAGCTCCTAGTTTTGTTGATCTGTTCTATTGTTTTTTTTTTTAATTCCAATATCATTGATTTCTGCTCTAGTCTATTATTTACCTTCTTCTGCTGGTTTTGGGTTTATTTGCTGTTCTTTTTCCAGATCCTTTAGGTGTAAGGTTAGATTGTGTATGTGAGACATTTCTTCCTTTCAGAAAGGCCTGGATTACTATATACTTCCTTCTTATGACTGCCTTTGTTGAATCTCAAAGGTTTTAGACTATTATGTTTTTATTTTCATTGGCTTCCATGTACTTTTTTATTTCTTCTTTAATTTCTTGGTTAATAAATTTGTTCTTTTTTTTAAATGTTTATTTATTTTTGAGAGAGAGAGAGAGAAAAAATGAGAGAGGGGGAGGGGCAGAGAGAGGTAGAGTATCTGAAGCAGGCTCTGCGCTGTCAGCACAGAGCCTGATGCAAGGTTCAAACATGATTTTGAGCAATTCTTGATATCCTAGAGTAAATACTACTTGATCATAGGGAATTATTTTCTTTTGGTACAATGCAGAGTTCTATTAGTTAATATTTTAATGAAAATTTTTGCCTCTCAATTCATGTTTTATATTTTTCTGCAGATTTTTATATCATATCATTATCATACTTTATTCTTTCATCCTTCTGTGGTAACTATTAATTTTATTCTAAGATTTCTTTCATCTTTTTCCTTATTTTGTTGTGACCTGGTGTTGTTACTATTAATTGCCTTCTCACCCCTGCCCCTTACATTAATTTAGTAGTTCTCTTAAAGTTTTCCAATCAACTAATAGTTATCCTTCTCCAAACACTCATAAATGCCTATTTATATATTATGGTAAGTCAATAAAAAATTATTTCCCCCAATTACCCCAAGACTTTTGCCCAAATCTGACAGGTATTTTTAGAATGTTTTTACTTTTCTCATGATAGTCTCCCCCATATAAATGGAACATCCAGAAAACTTTTACCATCATCACTACCACCCACCTCCTTGATTTTGTTGAGATAAATTTTACTTTTCAAACTGTTAGGTTTTCACTTGTAGCATAACTTTTTTTTTTAAGAATCCTTATTTAGGATATATTTACATACTCCCCCTTATTATCCATTTAAATTTAAGTATGCATGTTGCAAGGTTAAAAGTCACTGCTGTTCCCTTTTATCTTCACCTTCCCTTTTCTTGAGGTCTTTTTTATTATTAATTTGCTGTTTGGTTGTAGGTATATTTCCAGTACTCTTCTCAGTGGGAGTTATCTGAATTCCTGCTTTTTGGAAAATATCTTTCCTTTAACCTCCTGGTAAGTGGTATCTTGGAGGACTTTAGGATTCTTGGGTTACTTCCTTTTCTCTCTAGATTAGGTGATAGTAATCTATTATTTTCTGGGTTCCTATGTTATGTGGAGGTGAGAATCCAAGTCTCTCTAATATTTTGTTTTTAACTTCTCTTAAGTTTAGAGATTTTACTTGAATATGCTAAATGTGCATCCTGCTTGGAACTTGGCAAGCCCTTCAAATCTGTCATCTTCCATCAACTCAGGGACATTTGTTTTCTTTTATGTGCATAATTACCATCTCTCATCAATCTGTAACTTTTTTCCTGGAATCCCTGTCATTTTTGAGTCATGTATCCTAGGTCTGTCCACCCAGTCTCATGCTATCCTCTCATAATTTCTAGCCCGTTGAGTAGAAATTTTTCAGCAATTTCTTCCACTTGATCTTCTAGGTTATTCATTTGGGTGTCATTTTTTAAAGTTTGAAAGTCATGGATTTGTGTTCTTATGTCTTTTGGGGGGGATGGGGGAAATGGTGAAATTAACTTCTCCCATGTCCTGCTCTTACTGTTATCAGTAGTCCTATTACTGCTGCTGGTGCAGATATATATTTCCATATCTAGATATCTATATGTATCTAGTAGACACATATCTAATAATAGTAGTAGTAATACTAGGAGTACTTTGTCTTGGGTTGATAGCTGTCTTCATCTGCAGTTCCATTTTGCTAGAAATCCTCTCTCTGGATGTTTTAAACCAAGCTTCCTCTCCCTGGTTACTGTGTCATCCTTGGATAGGTACTTTGTTTTCTTCACACCATCACTGGGTCTCGGATCCTGCTTCTGGGATACTAAATTTCTCTACTTCCAGTTCTCCTTGGCTTTAAAGGAAAGCACTTTGTTAGTCTCAGAGGCAAGGAGGATTCGATACCAGAGAATTAATTGTAGGCATGATATGATATGCAGTTGAATGAAACTTAAACTAATGTATTCATTTCTAAAAATTGAAGAGTAAGTACAAATAATTTCCACTTAACATTGTTCTAGATGTGCTACTGAGACTGCAATTAGCTTTTATCTGCATATTACAGACTCCTAAACAAAGTACTGACCTCCAGGGACCAGTTCAAGCCCAGCCTTCACTGCTAACAACTGAGGATGGGCTGTTCCCTAACCTCAGCATGCCCCAGTTTCTGCATCTTTAACAAGGGATAAGAATACGTGTCCTACTTCCCTCATAGACTTGTTTGGTGACTAAAATGAGATAACAGAACAAATTTTAACGTGGTGTGAAATATAAGGTATTGACATTATCATAGGGCATAAGCTTAGTTTATTTTAGATATGAAAATACATTCTTTCCTTTGTGAGATTTATATATTTTACATACCTATATCCTATTAAAGTCTTCTTGCTCCTTTATATTAGCCTGCAAATAAAAAAAAAAGAAGAAACTAATGCATGCTAAATTTTAACTATATGGCAAGTACACTTTTGTGTGAATCATCTCAAAAATGTAAGGATTATCCCCATTTTATACATGAGGAACTATTAGTAAGTGCTGGCTCAAGAACTTGAACCCAACTCTCCACACCGTGTGTGGGCAGCTCAGTCGCTTAAGCTTCTGACTCTTAATTTCAGCTCAGGTCATGATCTGAGGGTTCGTGAGCTCCAGCTCTACATCAGGCTCTGAGCTGACAGTGTGGAGTCTGCCTGGGATTCTGTCTCCTTTTCTCTCTGCTCCTCCCTGCTTGCTCACTGTATCTTTATCAAAAATAAATAAAAATAAACTTAAAATAGATGATTTTGAACACAACTCTCTTGATTTCCATGTCTTGTTGGTACTTGCAGTTACCCAAGCTCAATAGTAGCTCCCTTCCTCTCATTTCCTGTGTGCCCCACTGTTATGGTCTGTTCCACATTTGTTCAAGTTTGTTTGCATGGCTTCCTTAGAATTGCTCTCCAATAATAATAATAATAATAATAGTTATTATTATTATTATTTATGCCTCATCATCTTAGTTATACCCTATCTTCATTACTCCATCTGTGCTTTCTCTCTCCTTCCCATGACAGGCAAACTTTAGTGAATACATTTCTATACTTGGTCTCTCCTCTTCTTCTCACTCTTTTTCCTCTTTAATTTGTATTCTATTCTTAGTGCTTCATTGAAACTGCTCTCTCCAAGGTCACCAGTAGCCTCGATGTCCCTAAAATGAATGAACACTTTTCAGTTATTATCTTATTTCATTTTCCAGCAGTATTTTACAGTGTTAAATGCTCCTTATATTTTTCTATACATTTTACTCTCCTGATGGGTCTTGTCCCTTCCAGGAGAATTTCCTTTTTTTCTCCAAAGACTCTTTTGTTCTCTAATGTTTTAAATACAGTTCTTCCTCTCATTTCTGGTTATTTGTACTCAATTCTGTCTCCCAGGGAGATGCTAGCATTGCGATCTATATGCTTATGATACCAGAATCATTTATCCTGGCCAGATTTTTCTGCTGACCTCCAAACATGAATTTCCAGATCACCAGACATCTCCCTTTAGAGGACTCAAGGGTGCCTCAACTACACAAGGTCTACAATTGCATGTCCTATGTCCTGTGTTCTCTAGTTCAGTAAATGAAACCACCACCTACCCAACTGTTTAGATCAAAAGCCTGGAAGTTTTCCTTGATGAATCTTCCTTCTCCTTAATCACCCATCTTCAATTGGCCCATAAAATTCTGACAAATAGCTCTCAAATCTATCTTCTTTTCTTCATGGCTGTAGTCACCATCTAGTCCAGGCAACCCCTGCCTGCTTGGTGCTCTTGTTTCCCTTGAATTCATTGTAATTTGGTATCCAGAATGAGCTTCCTAAAACACAGATCCTGAGGGGACCAGCAAGCAGCTAGGGGCCTAGTTGGGTCTTTCAGGTCCAGATGGAGAGAGTTAATACAGGAGTTCCTTCCATCTAGATGTATAAGGCTGGAGCCAAGAGGAGGAAGTTTAGAACACAATGATCTTGGATTCCTGAGGTCAAGAGCATGGTGGACTGTGAGTTTCTAAAAGGATCTGATGCTCATTCTGGTCCCTGGAGGAATTATAGGAAAACTGAACAGGTGGTTTATATCCTCCTTGCCTCTGAGACTGGTCAAGTATGAGCCTTTGCAGCTAAAGAGATACAGGAAGAGAAAGATTTAATCCTGCTACTAAACAGCAGGACCTGAGCCCCAGTGATAAAAGATTAACCTATATAAGATGAGTTTTTCTCTTTTCTTTCTATTTCTTTTTCTGCAACATCAGAATTTATTGCTACATTTATTTCCAGTCAAGCCTTGCTAATAGGTTTTAGTTCCAGGTAAAGGGCATTATTTCCAATTAGATGCATGCCTTTGCATATAGATCCCACCCTCACCCCCCTCCTATCTTGTCTCCTTATGAAGGAGCCTCTCTAGTCTATTTCTCTTTTTCTCTGAACCCCATGTAGCCCTCAGCTTTAGTCCAACAGATTTTGAAATTTAAAGATCTAATGCTTTTCTTTTTGAAACAACCCTTTTGTAGTCTAAAGTCATGTCAGGCCTCCAACATCTCCCATAGGAGCTTTAACAATTGCCTGCTTAACTAGCCTCCCAGTGGACATCCCATTCAATCTACCCCCCCCTTTGCCTCCAGAATACTCATTTTGATCTGAAGATTGGATCTTTGATTAATACTTCAACAGCTATCCTTTGCTTATAGAAAGAAGTGCGGAGGCTTAGATTGGCAAACAAAATCCTTCACCATCTTTTCTATCTGCATTGCACTCTATTGTCTATGTTCAACTACTTGGAGTCCTTGCATATGTTATTATTGCTCCATTCATCTATACCTTTGAATACCTTTTTATCTGCTTAGAGTTCTCTTCCACCTTCACCTTCAGGGATAACTCTGTTTAACTTAAAAACTCAGCTCAAAGAACATACTGAGGAGCCTTAGTACACCTCCAGGTTAGATCTAATTACTCCTATCTTGGAGTGTTTGCTTGCAACTTGGTATTATACAATGTTGGACTCCTCACAGGCTGTGGAAATATCTTTTTATTAACATGCCTGTGCCTTCTACTAAATCAAATGCCCTTTGAACCTTAGATAGAGGCTGGTACATCATAGATGCTCAATAAATGCTTGTTTTGAGAGATATAGATACATATAGATGCAAACATAGATATATAGATGTAATAAATGAAAGAGCAATGTGTGACTTGTCTCTGTACTGTCCTAAAAGTTAAGAATATTAAGCCTATCTCCTAAAACATTGACTATACTCTCTAAATTTGTCAAACTAAAATTTAGCCTGGTTTATAATGATGTTTAAGTTTGCCTTCATATTTACCCAGAAAGGTTGGGCCGGATCAGAGTAGGGAATGGGACCAAGAGAGTAAAACTGAGGAGAGGAGAATTCCTTCAAACTGTCTTTCCGGAGCCCAAGTCTACTACAAAAGAGGCCTGTTTAAAGTGTGGCCATTTGGCCAGGTAGGAAAAGAAAGCCTATCTTTATAGCTTTATGCAATATCCCAAGGGTTGCACACTATCCCACTTCAACCGAGAAACTGCCAGTCCAAAGTGGGACAGAAGTTTCCATCAGATAAAGCCATTAACATATAGAACCCAGGCACCAAAGCCCAGGTTCAGGCTCACACCTGTTTGTACCTTCTTACCCTACTTCTGTTTGTTTCATTGATGTCTTTGTTGCTAGTTTGTACCCTTGAGCCTTCTGGGGACTCAGAATCCTGCTGCCAATTATGCTCATCTTCCTATGGTTCTATTTAGCTTAACTGGTGCCTGTTTGGCAGCAGTTTCAGGACAACATGGGATTAGGTGTTTAACCCCTTGCCTGGTTGGCCATATGCAGGATCACCTACCTCACTGCAAGTGCAGAATCATATCGCAATGATGATACAATGTGAGCAAGGTAATTCAAACAATTTTTGAATCACCTGTGACTTGGTCTTAGGAAGGTGATTTAAGATTTTTTTCATCTGGTAAATCATAGTAATGCGTAGAAGTTAACAGAAAAAATAAAAGAAGGGGGAAATTTTAGGTTCACTATTCCTTTTGTGGAGAATGATGTCCACTGGTGAGAAGACTGTAACTAAAAACAGATCACTTCTGTCAAGCAAACTAAAAATATTACTAAATTGATTGTAGTGGAAATAAGTATATATTTTTAAAGACACAGACACAGGCAATATTTAAACATTTTAAAAACATTCTTATTTTTGGATAAGTGTTTCTTTCCAAAGCTCTGCAATGATATTTTTAATTTTGGTGATGAAAAATGGCTACCCTTGGGACAGAGAATCAAGTTTCAACAATATATTTAATTTTACAAAAATTCCATATCATACTTATATATAGACATATACTTTGGGTGGATATTATATTAAAACATTTTAATCTCTCCAAAGAAAATTTTTCTTTCGGGGGGAGGTGGAAAAAACATTTTTTTTATTATTTGAAAGATACTATATGACCATTGTTTAAGGTTTTAGGGAAATTGGAAAAAAATTTGTAAAACACACAAAATTCACCCATAAGGCCCAACCCCAGAAACAACCTTTTATTTATATATTTTTGTGTACTTTTTTCCAGTCTTTTGTTTTTAAGCATTTATTGAATATTAACCAGTTTGGGATTATTCTGTGTATATAGTTTTATAACCTTATAGTATTTAATATGATTTTGTCTGCATGTTTACTTATTTAAAGTCTATATAATTATCATTTGGCTACATTAAAATGTGTAATATGCATAATAATGCAGAATGTACCATCATATAGCAGTTTCCTCTATTTTATAGACATTTAGTTGCTGCCTTTGTTATTATAAATAATACATATGAAAATTTTTATAGATAAGAATAGTTGTCTACATTCATGATCATTTAATTTGTATAAACTGAAAGTGTCCTGGGTCAAATGGCATGGGAACATTTAAAGCTCCAATGTATTTGGCTGAATTGCTTTCCAGAATGGAAAAGCAATTTATACCCCCACCAGCCATGTTAAGTATTATTTTTATGAAGCTTAAACTTTTTCTTCTCACCAAAATATAATTGACAAACAATATCCTATTAGTTTCAGGTGTGCATCAGAGTGATTAAATATTTATATACATTATGAAATGATCCCTGTGAGTCTAGCTTCCATCTATCATCATACAAAGTTATTACAATATTATTGACAATATTCCCTAGCTGTTCATTACATCACCATAGCTTATTTTATTGTGTAACTGGAAGTATGTAACCCTTACTCCCCTTCACTTATTCTGCCCTCTAATAACCAACAGTTGGTTTCCTGTATTTGTGAGTCTGTTTCTGTTTGGTTTTTTTGCTTGTTTTGTTTTTTAGAATCCGCATATAAGTGAAATCGTACTGATGAAGGGTAGAATGAGTTCTGGTTCTCACAGTCTGCTTCTACTCTCAGTACTGGTGGTTAGCAGTACCTTAATACTTATCTCGATGTTTCTAAGAGCATAGAAGAATAATGAAGGAGCAGAGGAATGCAAACATTAGCTGCGAGCAAGGTGACAAATTCACTTCTCTGTAGTCAAATATGGCTTAATAAAAGGCAATATATCATTGTCTTAATGGATTTTAGGTTGAAGAGAATTTGGTGAAGATTTGGGAAACTACAGCCAGACATCCTCCTGCAAAGCTCCGTGGGGTCAGCACTGGCCATCTTGCTGGCACTGTCCACTTTGGAAATTTGGACAATCCCACTTAATTTTCTTAAAAAAAAAAAAAAAAAACCCTCTCAAATATCACTGACTCTTTGGCTGCTAGTTAATATTCTAATTATCAGCTAACACCTTAGGAGGGATTTGTACACTGTCATGTGGGAGAGAGACCCAGTAGGAAGGATGGCCTCCCATCAGCTCATACATCTTGCATCTTTTACTCAATTTATCCTCCCATATCCTGCCCTGGAGGACAGTAACAGTATATTTTCATATTACCAATGTGGAAATTCTGACAGGGAATAGAGAAAATGACTTGTCTCATGTCACAGAGCTAATTAAAGGGAGAGCTGCATCTGGGCCCTTTGTCTCTGACTCCCTGAAGCTTATGGCTTCCAATTTTGAGACAGCCTCATAAGGTGGAAGAAATTCAGCCAAGAAACCATACCACCTTGCTTCTTCACCTGGTAATTACTCTCTGCAAAGAAATCAGAGCTTTGAAAGCATCAAAATCAGCTTCAAGAAAGGGGATGACTGAGCAGTATACAAATTAGTAAAGTAAAAAAAAAAGGTCATTAATTGTTTAAAAAATTTACAAGCTCATTGTAAGACTGGCCTTTTCAAAAGTTGTCTTATTAGTTTCAGGACCTTTGGCTATTTATACTGACAAAAATTGATTCTTTTTTTAGCTCATTCACAGAAATCTTCCTTCAAGTGCTTGGATTTCCATAGGAGACAAAAGGTCACATTCTTATTCATAACCAAATTTGAAGAGATTTTGAGCTAACCTGTACTGGGAAAGATATTCCTAACTCTAATAACACATTTACCTCCCAGAAAAAGAAACAAACATGCCTAAGAAAATCTCTCTAGAATTTATTTGCCTATATTTTTATCCCCTTACTCCTGCCACTTTCCCCAGAGTGAATGTTAACAACTTGTTAAAAAAAATCACCTGAACAATTTGAAAATCTAAAAAATAATGATAATAGAAAACCAATATGTACTCAATGTAGAAGATTTGAAAAATATGAAAATATTTTTAATAAAACCAAATCATCCTAATATTACAAGCAAAAGATAATCACAGTTACAATGGAGTGATTTTATACACATCCACGTGCATACGTGTGTGCATACAAATGACACACATGTATACTGATAAATGATTGGGATCATATAACATATACCACTAGGGATGGCAGACATAGTGCATGTGTACTACTACTTCCTGCCTTCCATAGTGTATATACCACTAGGAATGGCAGATGTAGTGCATGTGTACCACCACTTCCTGCCTTTTTTGCCCATGGCAGATATTACTGATCACAGCTTTCTTTCCTGCTGAGCCCAGATGCTATGTCAGAATTTACTTCAATGCAGCACTCCAGAAAGCCAATACCAAAATATTTCAAAAGCTATCTTTGATGAATCCTGTTCTGTATCTTGATTTTTTCTGTTAATATTCTGGTATGAATTTTCTCAGATTACTAAAATTTTTTGAAATTTTTATATGACTGCATAATATTTATAAGAAGTATAAAACTATTTACTCCATAATGTTGAGTATATGTTACTCTATAAATTTTTCTGTTATAAAGAAAGACATGGTAAGTATCTTTGTACTTCAAATTTTGACTGAAACTCTTGATTATTAAACAGGGACATTTTCCAAGTTTCCTTAGAAGTGGGTTTACAGGATCAAGGATTGAAAACATTTTTTATTACTTCTCATTTATTTAGCCAAATTGCTTTCCAGAAAAATTGGACCACTTTCACGAGAAGGTTATTAGAATCTTGGTCTTAACATTCTTCACCAACATAAAATATTAACATATTTCAAAATCTTTGCTAATTTGTTAAGGGGAAAAATGTATATAGTTTAAGTTTGCAATTCTTTTTCCATTAATAATGTACAGTATCTATTTTAGATCCTATTTCTATTCAGATACTAGAGTTTTGTTATTGATTTGTATATTATAGACATAAATGCTTTGTGGGTAATGTTATTTCTCAGTTTTTATTTAGCTTATGGTGTTTCCTAAAATCTGGAGGGTTTCAATTCTTATGTAGTCAAATGTTTATCTTTTCCTCTGTGACCTCTTTTATTTCTTTATGCTTATAAAATTCTTCCCCATCCAAAGGGAAGGAAAATATTTACCTAACTTTCTTTTCAGCATTCTTCTGGTTACACAAAGAGCAGAATACATCATGATTTAGAAATATTTTTTTTTTAGTTTTGTTAATGTTTATTTATTTTTGAGAGACTGAAAGACAGAGTGGGAGCAAGGGAGGGGCACAGAGAGAGGGAGACACAGAATCTGAAGCAGGCTCCAGGCTTCTAGCTGTCCGCACAGAGCCCAACTAGGACTTGAACCCACAAACTGAGAGATCGTGACCTGAGCCAAAGTCAGGCACTTAACTGCCTGAGCCCCCCGGCGCCCGGGGAAACAATTTTTAAACAAAGCCATGTCTGTGTCTTGTGAAACCTGGGATCATCAGGCCAGCCTTAGAAGAAAGCAGCCTGCTGTGTGCTATGGTCTAACTGACCTGAGAAAATCTTGCATCAAAATGGCAACCTCCTCACCCATTGTTACATTACTATAGATTTATTCTGTGGACCCCTGAAGGTTCTTTGTTTCTTAAAAGTTCTTCCTTACTAAAAAGCATCATCTCAGAGTTATTAGCTAACATGTTCATTACTCATTAATATTTCTTTGGATTTTCTGCCTGCCTAATAATCCATTAGTATAAGGTTTAGCAAAAATGGCACCTCAAACTAATACTTTGGGTACCAAGGGAAGAAAGAGGAATGGATGCTGGAGGTTGAGAAATTTTTTGATTCACAAGTGCTGGGATGTTGCCTGGTTCACAACTCCTGGGATCTGACGTCAATAGGCCGGTAGCCAGAATATATGATGACTTAGTGCAGTCCTTACTCTAGTTTCCAAGTGTATATGAACAGACTTTCAGGAATCCCTTTGATTCTATCATGGAACGTTTAATAACACACACATGTTTACTCTTTGATCAGTGTCAGACTAAGATACTGTGTATTGCTGTCACACCACCCCCACATGCAAGAACTCTATTTTATTGGAATAGGACCTGCTTATTTGTAATTTCTGTCCCTGGAAGTATCTTGTTTCATAACAGTATAATCATCATCATCATCTGCCATATATTGGGTATGTATTATTTATTATTTAATCCTAATGATCACCTTATGCAGTTGATATTGACTGTTATCATGGTTTTGTAAAGGAAATTCTAATCTCAGAGTGGTGAAAAACCTATTTAAGGACACATACCATTTCATAACATATTTACAGGGTGACTTCTCAGTCCCAGGCACTGTTTCAGGAGCATTATCTAATTGAATGACCACAGTAATCTTAGGCCATTCTAGGAATGGAGACACAGAGGCTTATACAGGTTAAGTACAGTAAAACCTTGGATTGCAAGTAACTTGCTCTACGAGTGTTTTTCAAGATGAGCAAACATTTCTAATACATTTTAACTTGATAAATGAGCTATCTCTTGCAATACAAGTAGTATGTGATGCCAAATGTCACATGATCACACCTGAGCCAATGATTCTTGAAATTCACTTTGATATACAAGTTCTTTGGATTATAAGCATATTTCCAGAACAAATTATGCTTGCAAAGCAATGTATTTTGTATTACTGTATTTTGTTTCAGATCACATGCAGCTGGAAGGTGGTAGAACTAGGATTCAATCCAGGCACACAAATCCCTTAGGCTTCTCCCCTCCCCCATCCATTGCTGTGTTAGCATTTAAGTAGCAGGGGTGAGGTTCAAAACCAGCTGTTTTCACTCATAGGTCTAACAGGAGAAACCTAACAGAGGACCATGGGGAGGGGAAGGAGGAAAAAGAGTAAGGGAGAGGGAGGGAGACAAAGCACGAGACACTCTTTAATACTGAAAACAAACTGAGGATGGAAGGGGGAGGGGAAAAGGGGAAGAGGGGTGATGGTCATGGTGGAGGACAATTGTGGGGAAGAGCACTGGGTGTTATATGGAAACCAACTTGACAATAAACTATAAATTTAAAAAAAACACAGCTCTACTGATTGTAGAGCTCCTGCTCTTAAACAGGGGAGTCTTCTAGATGTGAAGAGTAAGCAGTGATGTTTTGCAATCACTTGTGAACAGTGTTGTATCACATTAATTAAGGCTAATCATTAAAGCATGAAAGTCTGTGAATGTTATATTTTGAAATCAATTAGAATGAATTAAAAGTTTCCTATAATGTCGTTTTACTAATTTTCATTCTACTATACCTTCTTGAATGGGAAAAGGTGGAGTACTTCTGTTTTCTGTTCATAGATTCTGTGGGCCAGGAATCCTGACAGGGAAAAACAGGAATGACTTGTCTCTGCTCCATGATGTTGGGGTTTCACCAGTGGTTGATGACTTGAATCATCTACAGCAGTGGTTCTCAAATCACTGGGAAACTTAGATGCAAATTATAGAGTCCCACCCAAGATGTACTAAACTAGAAACTTTAACAGTGGGACTCAATAATCTATGTTTTTAACAAGCCCTCAGGTGACTTTAGTTCATAATAATATTTGAGAACCACTGATCTAGAAGATTCCTCTCTCACATATATGTATTTCACCAAGGATGACTCAAAACAAGGAGTCAACTGGGGGGCTGTCAGTAAGAGTACCTATGCACTGCCTTTCCATGGATTTGGGCTTCTCACTACATGGCCCTTTGTCCTGAAAGGACACATTCAAAGAGCAAGAATTTATTTTAAAAATTTTTATGTTTATTTATTATTGAGACAGAAACAGAGCACGAGTGGGGGAGGGGCAGAGAGAGAGGGAGACACAGAATCTGAAGCAGGCTCCAGGCTCTGAGCCGTCAGCACAGAGCCCGATGCGGGGCTCGAACCCACGAACCGTGAGGTCATGGACCGGAGCCGAAGTCGGACACTTAACTGACTGAGCCATCCAGGCGCCCCGAGCAAGAATTTAAAAAGAACCAGGTGGAAATTGTGTAGCCTTTTCTGATCTAGCTCAGAAGTCAGGCTTATCTTCACTCTATTCATCTTGATTGAGCAATCGCAAGCCTACTCACATTCATCAGTTGGGGATAAAGACCCCACTTCTTGCCATGAGACATGTCAAAAACTTTAGAGCCAATGTTTTAAAACTTCCACAGGCTGCCCTCTGCCTTCTAGCCTGACTACCATATGCAAAATATACTCACCCACTTTCAGGCTCCCCAAACATCTTACTGCATTTAACATCAGGCTCAGACCCAAGGTCCATAGGAACATGATGTGACTAGTTCATGGTGAATATTTTCCACAATATGTGTGGTTAAAAATACGTTGAGAAACACTTATCTTCACCATTCTGTTATCCTTTCCTTAGGAGAATAAGATTTTTTGAGTGCAGGGCTCTTACAAATGTGACTTTTAAAAAATCAATGCATATCACAGCATAAAATATATAACAGTACATAGAGTATGAGCTCAGTCAGTTATTGAGTTAAGTTTTTATTGAATTGAGTTTTAAAATTTAATATTTGAACTTCTCCTGTATTCTATCACATATATACATGTAGGTTAGTGTGATGTTCACTTCTCCTTTTTCTATATTTAACACACTGCAAAAAGGCACAAATCTCTAAGAATTGTAGAAGACATGACATAGAGAAGCTATTATCCTGGATATCTCCCAACAGTATATTTCTTACAAATAATTTTCACTTAGAGCTGAAGGAAGCAGTGGTTTCCATAGTCTGAGAGAGTAGAGGCTGGTGACCTCTTGACTGGATCACTCAAGTTCAGGTGAAAATAACTACTCAAGTGCCTTATAGTCACATTTTCTAAATTCTAAGTGACAATTTAAATTTGTCTTCTCTAAGGCCCATACATGAATTTTCAGGTATTCAGTTTTTGTGCCAATTCTCAGTTTGATTTTACAACACAATCTAAATGAGAACGTTCAAGAATGTTTAGCAAGAGCTCATTCCATGTACAGGAGTTAACTTGGAACCTGGTTTTGATAATGAACTAAAACTCTAGTATTAATTTGTTGTTATTATTTGGTCAGTGGTTTTATTAGGCCGTTTTTGATTTCTGGTGGCTGTGCCTTTTAGTTCAAACAAAGCATTAGTGTATCATTCCTCTGGCTTTCTTGCTCTACTCTGAAAATAATGCATCTCTATTTACTCCTCAAGTTAACTGGACATATCCTTTTAATACTTAACACACTTATATACTTTAGTTTGAGTTGCTAGTTTTTCTAGAAAGCATATAACACATACCTAGTTGCATAAGGTAAAGAAGGAGCATAAATCTTATATCTCAGCTTTGTGTATTGACGTGAATTTGGAAGGGAACAAGGAGAAGGCATTGGAGAAGACAGTGGGAAGTAAAACATTTTAAACAGTCAGTTGAGGGAATAGGAAATTATATAGGAATTAGATTTTATTTAATTTTTTAAAGGTTTTACTTATTTATTTGTTTATTTATTTTGAGAAAGAGAGAGAGAGACTGTGCACATGCGGAGAACAGGCAGAGAGAAAGAGACAGAATCCCAAGCAGGCTTTGCTCCATCAGCACAGAGCCTGATGCAGGGACTCAAGCTCACAAACTATGAGATCATGACCTGAGCTGAGATTGACAGTTGGACACTTAACTGACTGTACCACCCAGCTGCTCCTATGGATTAGATTTTAATGACAAGTATTCTACATTACCACCATCAGGACAAAGGATTTTTGAGAGGCTAAAGCTGCCAGCAATTTCTATGGTAACTACAAATGCACGGTGATTATCGTTTAAAGCGTAATTCAAGCTATTTAGTGCGGTTACAAAGAAAGTGTGAAAAATTGCGGCCACCTATATTATGTTGTGTGTTCAAGCATGTGTACACACTTATGTGGACAAGTTACCAATGAAAGAAAGGAAGACTCAGTCAGAAGACCAAGCAGTCTCCTGAAATGTTTCTAAATAATATGTTGCATTGAGTCTAAACTCACATTCTTCCAGGTCTTCAGTAGTTTCCACAGAATTTTCAATGTTGTTTCCTTTGTTCTTGTCCTTTGGCTTCACATAAATGATGCTGTTTCTTTAAAGTCAATCCATTTATTTGTTCACTCATTCACTTACTCATGTAGGCATTTATTCCACCAATAGCATCAAGTGGGAGACTGAAAGTACAAAGATGAATAGAATATGGTTTCTGTTTTCCAGGAGCTTACATGTATATAGGTAAGTAAAAAAATATATATTAAGGTGCAGTGAAAGCTTTGATAGTGGCAGAGGCAAAGGCCAGGTCTGGGATTGGATGTGTATGTTACACTGTGCCTAGGAGTGACGGATAAGGAAAAGCTTCACAGATAAGATAGCTGACATGGGTAAGAGCTGAAAAGAATCTTGAGGTAGGAGAAGGTAGGAGAGAAGTAGTGGGCATTCGTATCATTCCTTGGTTAAAAAACATGTTCTGTTCTGATTCTGTCATCTAGCACATTATTGCTCTCTGTGAAATCATCTACATGTTTTATGTCTTCTGTGTAGTTATACATTGTTGATTGCAAAAAAAGTTCAGCAGAAGAAGCTAAAGGCAAAAAGAACTGTGATACATACTACCAAAGACTTCTCTCTATTATTTCACCATCTATTAACCTGCCCAATTAAATTATTTTTCAATCTACATTTCTCCATGTAATATACAGGAATATTGCAAGAGACCTTTCAAATGCTTTGCTGTGATAAACATATAGTCTGTAGTATTTAGAATACTTTTGGCTACAAAAAACCTCGACCCCATTGTTTTAAACAGTAATAATAATATGTATTATCTTACATAATAAGGAATCCAGAGGCAAAAGAGCTCCAGGATTGGTTGATTCAGCCACTTGATGATGTAAAGGATCTGGATCTTATCCATTGTTATGCTCTTCCATCCTTAGTATCCTGGATCATCTTTAGTCACTATATAGCTGCAGTAGTGCCAGGCATTACACCTAGACAAAACACTGTCTAGTAGAAGAGGGTATCTTTTTCTGTGTCTTTTTTTTTTTTTCAAACAGTAAAGAAGGCTCCACAGTAGACTTCTATCTTGTTTCATTGATCAGAATTGTACCACATGCTTATTTCTAAGCTGGTCACTGGCAAGGGGTTATCATAATTGGCATGGACTCAGCCTTTACTCCTCAGCTAGGAATTAGAATATCCTTCCTAAGCACTTGACCACAGGAAGTAGGGCAGACCAGTGAAACAGAAGAAAACAAAACAGGGATCTTTCTGGAAAGAAGATTGAGGGGGAATGGATTTTTGGTAGATAACCACGACAGATCACTATGCCTATGGCATAACATGTTCCAAAACATGAACATATGGTGCGCCTCCTAGATAACATGATGTGTTTTGAAAAATAACATACGTTATATCATTGCTTTCCAAGAACAGTATTTTTTCTAGTATAGAATATGATATTTCTGCCTATCTCTACATGTCAAAAACAATACATATAAAATTTATAGGAGATCATATTTCTGAATTTTTTCACCATTATTTTTTTACTGACCATTTTGTTGTTTGCTAGTGATTGCTTCTAAATGACTGGCTATGGCTATCAAAGATTCTTTTTAAGTATGCTATAAAAATTCTATCTATATGTTTAATGTTTTAATGATTTTTGCATTACATTCCTTTGATACTATGGAACAATACAGGCCCACTGCATTTCAGTAATAGTACCTACCAAGTTGAGTTACTTACACAAATCATCTCTTATGTACCAGTTTCTGCTTCTTTTTCCTAGTACAATTCTTATACATGTCCAGCATTTAATTTGGTTGAAGGGTTTGCATGAGTGTGCATATTGGAACATTTGCATTTTTGAAATTTGGGACCAGAAAGCCTTACATAAAAGGCAAGAACAAAAAAAAGCCAAAGAACCCCAGACAGACAAAAACACTTTAAGTATGGTATTACACACATCAATGAGTAGAGATGAGGTTGGTCTCAGCTCTTCAAAATTTATGTCATGCAGAAAGGCTTCTCTTTCATTTATTGGATAAGGAGAACCTTGTTGAGGATAATTATACATCGGGCAAGAAGGGCCCAGATTGTCCAGAGAACATTGGGGTACCACTTCTCCAAATTTTGAAAAAATAATTCTACACTTAGAAAGTCAATTTATTTTTTTTTCATTTTTATGATAATGGAAATGAAAAAGTAAGCATCCAAATGATTTCAATGTCTCTTTGGAAGCTGAATGGTTGCTGATTGCTATAAGCTGAATTCTGTTTTATTTACCTAGTATTACTGCTGTTACTAGGAAACCATGCTTCATAGTTTAGCATTTTATTGTGAAGAATAAAATGTCCAATTATTGCAAAGGTATCTTGATGTGTGATTTAGCCTTTTATGTTTAAAACTTCCACATATTTTTCTGAAAATTATTTTATGATGAATCAAGGGACACATATTTAATTTCTTTTCAAAATTATTTATATCAACCTCCCCAAAGCTGATTTATATTTTAAATCTTAGCCAATTTATCTGTTATTTCAAAAATGTTTGTAAAACTGTTCCAGAATTGAGGAACCTCTCTAGTGAGTCCTTAGATGGTTTTCAGGTGGTTGATATATTCCTTTCTACTTACCACTATGGAGCTGTTTGGTTATAAGCCCTAAGTGAACTTCTTGAGGAAAACTGCATGGAGCCTGAAGCATTCACTGTGTTAAGTGCAAAATTTATCTGTTGTATCTGATTTGTAGTGATTTATTATTTTTATAATATACCCTTGGAAAACTACTCTCCAAAAATGTATTAATTTCCATATCTCTCTTGAAATTTCCTCTAGTATTTCAGATGAATTTGTATGTCATTTTCTAAACCTACTCTTCAGAGTGTCCAGAGAGTGACAATATATACAAGTACAATAACATAATTATGGTAATATCCTAGATTTATATTGTTCTTTCCAATGATTTATCTTACTTAATTTTGTGCTTGTAATAACTCACACAACATGTGATGAGATAATTATTCCCATTCTTACAAGTAAGAAAATGGATATTTGGATGAATGAAATGAAGTTTCCAACTTCAGAAAACTGATAAATGGTAAATCTGGGGTCTGAATTTAGTTTTGCAGACTTGAAATCCAGTGTTGCATTCTGTCTTCTTGTATAATACCATGTATTTAATGTACGTTCTTGCTTATCTGGATTCTCTGAATTATGGTGAAACATGTTTCTTATTGCAGAGATTTTATCTGAAATACTTATTTTTTAATCACTAACAATGGAAATAGATTTAATTCAAATATTTATAGGGTGCTTACAAAATGCCAGGTTCTGTTTTAGGCTCTTGTATATGCATTTCACCTATATTGTTCCATTAGTACTCTTAAGGGATCTTCCATTCCTTTCCAATCCTAGGGTTGTTTAATTGTTAATCATCTGCCATATGGAAGACACATGTTTGTAGAGGCTCTAACTTCTCCAGATGATGAAGTTAGTTAGGTTTTAATGTTTATTCTTCTTAGAAGTTAGGTCAATGGCTCTAAATTTTATAATTTAAATCATCTCTTTGAAGAATTCTATTAAGATTTATAGATAGAGACACCTGGGTGGCTTAGTCAGGTAAGCGCCTGGCTTTAGCTCAGGTCATGATCTCACAGTTTATGAGTTCAAGACTTGCACTGGGCTCTCTGCTGTCAGCTCAGGGCCCACTTCAGATCCTCTGTCCCCCTCTCTCTCAACCCCCTCCCTACTCATGCTCATGCTCTCTCTCTCACTCTCTCTCAAAAACAAACATTAAAAAAAAGATTTACAGGTAGACTTTTTTCTTTAAACTTGTATTATCAATTTCTTAATTTCTAGTTCTTAGTTTCTATGTTTAGAGTTTTATTAATTATTTAAAAATAATCTGCAATGGAAGTTACAGTGATACTGGGCATTTACGTGTTAGTTTATGAATAAAGATCTGAAATCAGGGCTTGAATTTGGTTATCTGGCTTTCATTTGCTTATTTATATTGAAAGATGCACTGATTTTCAAAATACCAATAGTGGTAGTGTCTTTCCCAAATGGTTAAGATGATTGTTTGTGATTTATACTATTTTTTAAGTCTATCAGCATATCTTCAGCCATAGTAGCACACTAAAACCTGGCCTATGTATTTAAAATTGGAATTTGGTTCCTTGCTGCTAGGAATGAAGAACAGAGTCAGAGATTCAGAACATTTAGTATTAAGGATGATAGCCAGCAGGAGTGAAAACATTGAAGAATATTTTTTAGCAGTAATAATTAAAGAGCTACCTACCATCACTATAAGTGGCCCTCTTGGCTATCTCAAAAAGGGTGCTATTATAATCTTCTGCCAGTTCATGGGTGTGTGTGTGTGTGTGTGTGTGTGTGTGCACACATGTGTGTGGTCATATACTCTGACTCCCTGTAAATAGATTTCATAAGAAATAGCTATCTGCCCATTTGCAGCATTGTGGTTGCAGATACATTAACCTTGACCCAGAATGCACACAACAGAGAGAAAGAAGTGATAGCTCAAGACTATGCTAATCACAATTGCAGTGTTTTTCTAGAAATGCTATTGAGAAGGCTTCAATAAATAATTATTGAACTCCTGTAATTTAATTCATTCAACAAATATTTCTTTTTTTAAAAATTTTTAAATGCTTTATTTATTTTTGAGAGAGAGAGAGAGAGAGAAACAGCGTGAGCAGGGGAGGGTCAGAGAGAGAGACACAGAATCCGAAGACAGGCTCCAGGCTCTGATCGAGCTGTCAGCACAGAGCCTGATGTGGGGCTCGAACCCATGAACCATGAGATCATGACCTGAGCCAAAGTCAGATGCCTAACCGACTGAGCGACCCAGGTGCCCCTCAACAAATATTTCTAAGGACCAATTGGCTACCAGTCACATTTCTGGACCTGGGGAAAACAATAATGAATAACAAAATATCTTCTGACTTCAAAGACCTTTTAGTTTGGCATGGCAAAGACAGACACATAAAATAAAATGAAAACAAATACAATAAAGTATTAAAAATAAGTCATGATTATCAAATCAGGTTACTGTTGGAATGCAAGGAGGAATCAGTAGTTGAAAATATCTTAAGTCAGGGATTTATATATCAAAAGAGAAAAATATCATCTGATCATCTTCTCCAATGCTGAAAACGCATTTGATAAAAATTCAACACTTATTTATGGTAAAATGTGTATTTTTATACCTGAGAGAGAGAGAACATGCATGAAGACACACAGGAAAGGTGCAGAGAGCAGAGAGGGAGAGAGAGAATCCCAAGAAGGCTCTGTGCTATCAGTATGGAGCCCGATCTAGGGCTCCATCCCACGAACTACAAGATCATGACCTGATCCAAAATCAAGTTGGATGCTCAACTGACTGAGCCGCCGAGGCCCCTCTTTTAGTGAAATGTTTTAGTAAAATAGAAATAGATGGATACTTTTAGCATCATAAAACATATGTATGTCAATGCTAACTCCATCATTATACTTAATTGAAAGACATTACAAGCATTCCCTTTCAAGTCAGGAGTAAACTAAGAAATCTTCACACAACCATTATTACATATCATTGTTCTGGGTGGTTCTATCAATGCAATAATTCAAGAGAAAGCTAGAATATGGTAGAAAGGATGCTATGACAGTTTCCAGGCACAAGCCTTAAGACACTTATAACTTTCTCTTTTTGTCTCTTAGAAGCTCATTTTTGGTACCTAGCCACCATACCATGAGGCAGCCTAAGCCAACTTCAGGGAGACCCACATTGACAGGCAAGAGGACCATAGCCCTGATGAGCCCTTGGGTGGTGGCTAGTACCAATTTGCCATCTTGAAATCAGGTCCTACAGATCTTAGTCAAGAAGCCCCAAATGATGCTGTGAAGTAAAAATGAGCTATCTCTTCTAAGCGCTGCCCCAAATGAACATCTGTGAGCAAAATTAATATTTGCTATTGTTTTAAGCCACTAAGTTTTGGAGTGATTTACTAATGCTGTGATGGATAATATGAATGGGTTTTGGTACCTAGAAGGGGGTGCTGCCGTAACAAAACCCTAAGCCATGTGGCACTGGCTTTAGGACTGTGCTGTAGTCAGAATCTGAAAAGGCCTTGAGGAAAATGTCAGTAAAATCTTCAAACTAGTCAAGGAAAATGTCAGCAGAATTCAGAAGGCCTGGTGGGATGATGGTGAGGAAATATATCACAGTAAGAACATTCTTTCCTAAATTGTTTATATCCAAGAAAAGAAAATTACTTAGTTTGAGGCTTCTCTTCAGTGACTAAGAGCAGAAACCATGTTTGGGTTCTCAGCAAAAATATCCTACCTTCACTTCATTCCTGATTTTGTATAGCAACTTTTAGCTTTCAAAATAGTTTCACAAATATGATCCCATTTCATATTTTATTTTGTTATTTAATTTTTTTTTTAGAGGGAGAGAGAGAGAACTGAGGGAGGGGCAGAGGGAGAGAGAGAGAGAGAGAGAGAGAGAATCCAAAGCAGGCTCCACACTCAGTGTGGAGCCCAACACGGGGCTCAATCCAATGACCCTGGGATCATGACCTAAGCTGAAATCAAGAGTCAGATGCTCAACTGACTGAGCCACCAGGTTCCCCAATCCTATTTTATATTTTAAACTACCAACTGAAGTAAGCAAATCAGGTATTACTATATGATCCCACTTACGATTGGCAGATCAAGAAGCTAAGCCACACAATTATGTAGAGACAGGGGCAGTACTAGATCTGGCTCCTGTTGGTCCTGATTCCAGACTGTGGCTTCCCATGGTGGATGGTAATGTAACCCTTGCTACCATTTGCACAGGGGTCAGGGGTAGTCCCAGGAACTGGAGAACAGCAGACATGGCTTTCAGCATTTGCGGCTCAGTATTTCTCTTTCAGAACACACATTCTGAGAGAAACGAACACTGTGCTTGTATTGACTTGTTTTTCTTTCCTGTCCTAGCTCTTTATATTCTGAGTGCAGTTTCAAATAAATGTTTCAGCTTCTGGAGAGTTGGTTTTGGCTCCAGGAAGTTCAATATTTGATGAGTTTGGAAACTGAGAAGCTGATAAGAAACACTTCTAACACAGGTTGCTATTAGATTGCTTTTATACTGTCTCCCTAAAAATCATACTTAAAGGTGAATCCTGGATACAATTCATTGGTCCAATTACACATGGTGGTTTTTTTTTTTAAATAGAAAGACCCACAGAGAAGTATAGCAATAATTTGTGAATGAGGCTTTAAAGCAGTCACCTTTTCAGGACATCTGCTTCTTTAAGATAGTTGTAAGAAGACTATAGGCTATTTTTTCACCTTGGAAGTCATGAAAACATGCTGGTAATTATCCAAGATTTTTAACCATAGTGCAAGATATCAAGAAGTTTGAAATAAGGAAGAGAACAAAGTAACTTTTTGATCTTTGGGTAATCAGGAAATGACAAGAGTCTCTGGACGAAACTATATTAATCTCTTAAGTTTTCTGCTTTATTTTAAAATTAGGCCACTGCTTCTTCAGCTCCCTGACTTCCCAGAGCACCCTCATCCTGAGTGTTTTCCTCCAGTAAACACTGGGCTCACCTATGGGTTTATCATTTAAAAAATCAAACCACAATCACGCATCAGGTGTTTGGCAGCCTTCTGTCTTAAAGAAGCAGCACCAGTGTACCTGAGGCCCAGGTGAGCAGAGCTCTGGCCTCAAGACAACAAGATGCAGCAGAAGTGGGAACATAATGGGCCTTGGAAAGGAAGCCTATGCAGTGCACGTGGCCACCACAGATTACCTCATGAAATGATGGCATCTAGAGACAGGGGCAGCACTAGAGGTGGCTCCTGTTAGTTCTGCGAGCACTTTGTGATCTATAAAATGATCTGCAAACATGAGTTGTTGAATAAACTGGTCTCAAGGAGATGTTCCCAAAGTTCAGGTAATATTTATGTACTTTGGAGCCAACTCTCATGTATGTTAATATTGCAATGAAGATCAAATAGGAAAACAGTCACCATCGGTGATGTCAACTACATTAAGTGAATAAAATGGTGGCATTTGCCAAAAAGTGCAGAAGGGCAATATGTCATCCTAAGTCAATTTAAGTAAAAAGTCAACAAAATACCTCAATCCCTCCCCCCATGAATATGTGAAGCAGATTGTTTGTCCACGTTTTGCAGATGAGGATATGAGATGAAGAAAGTTTACTAGACTATCTTGCATGCTGCCTCCCTGCTGCCTGGCCCTGTTGGAAAGACCTACGTCCTGTGTGACCATACTCTCCCTGGCTACAGGTATTGGGCCAAGGTAAATACTTGCTAGGGACCCAGGACTTTAGGAGATTGGTCTGGTAAGGATGAGCCACTGCAATCTGATCTTTCTTCTCTGGATATGGAATAAAAAAAAAATTCAGCTGTAGGGCACCTGGGTGGCACAGTCAGTTAAGCCTCCAACTTTGGCTAAGGTCATGATCTCATGACTTGTGAGTTGGAGCCCTGCCTAGGACTCTGGGTGGAGCCGGAAGCCTGCTTCCGAAGACTGTGTCTCCCTCTCTCTCTGTACCTCCCCGCCTCGTACTCTCTCTTAAAAATAAATGAACATTAATTTTTTTTAAAAAATCTAGCAGTAAGTCACTAACTTAAGGATCTATAGGCCTAATCAGGAGGCTGCCATTTATTGTCATGCTTAAGATGGGTAAGCAGAGGAATCTCAACAACACTAAGGAAAATGACAGAAGCATTCCAAGAAGCACAGATATGGTGAGAGAAATGGAAGTTCGAAAGGGATTGATCCCAAAGTTACTTCGAATTCTACCCATCCTTTGGCTGGGATATTTTTTGTTTTTTGTTTTTATTTTTGGTTTCTGTGATACGTCACTGAATTAAAAATAAATTCTCTTTCTTACTTAAGAGGGTTTGAGTGATTTTTGATTTATAAGAGCCTGAAATGAAAGACTTTATTGCTGGAGATTTTATAGCTAATAATTGGAGGTAAAAATCAGGTATACATGATCATTAGATTCTCTCCCAGTTAGTTGTAAGCTCCATCTTTTTGCCCGATAACCTTTTCAGTATTTTTAGGATCCTCCTGAAAGGCTCAAAGAATGGCCAGACTTTATGCGTTCTAAGCACCATGGCACTCGATTAAAGGCGAGAGCTCGGGGCAACCTTCAAATTAAGCCATGTATGCAGCCACCTACTTTGTTAATGAATGTTGCTGTTTCATTGGTTTTAAGGTAAGTATAATTTAGATCAATGCCTTGAAGAAACATTATAAATTGTCACTTGGAGAGTTTTGCATTCTCTTCAAAAAGCATCCCCTGTTTTCACTGTAACAACCCGTGCTTTTTCTAGAGACTGTGCCTGCAGTAACTATTTATGTATAACATCATAGGGTCCTGGACCACTTTTGTTGTAATGTAATCCAGTTCATGTTTATTCTATTTTACAATTAACTTGGGGAAACAAGAAACAGTTTAACCATTAGAATACATTAAATCCATAAGAAATTTTTCATCTTCAAGAAATTTATTCTGAAGTGTATTTCTTTAGATTCCTGACATATTTGAATCAAAAAATTTGAGGATACCAAAGTCATTGTCAGTTATCACCAGTGAATGCATTTAGAAATATTTTTCAATTTTGTGATAACAAAAGAAATTTGACATACATTTAAAAACTGTCAGTTTATCATTTTGTGGTTATTACCAAGGATAAAATACATTGTATTTTTAAATGGCAGAGTGTGTTATAAAATCAATTTTGCCATTGTCTTTTGGGCATTGCAAATACAAAGACCATATTAAAGTAAGGGATTTATATAATCTTTCTGAGGAACTCTGGAATAAAGCAGATACGTGAATTTGTATGACATACACATCAGGTATCTGGCTGTGGGTTTGTGGATGAATGGTAGAAACATTCTGATGTCTTTAATCACCTCTCATGGTTTTCTCTCCATCATTTTGAAGATGGTAGGGATGATGACTGTGATCTGTTGTGTGAGAATGGCTACATTTTCCAGTGTTCACAGAGGAAGCTTCTTGGATGCTTAAAAGCATTAAATTAAAATTCAACATATGAAGTGTAATTTTACTTGAATTTAAAAAAAGAAAAAGAAACTGAAGTGAAACTTAAGAGTTTTCTCTACTTCAGATAAATGGCTTTCTCCTTTTCCTAACAAGTGCTACTGTGTCCTCAGAGATTCTTCTGGCTCTGGTTCAAGATAGAGGACTAAACATTTCTTTATGCATGTTTCTCACTACATTCTGCAAAGATGCTAGTTAAAACATAAAAGGGAATAGAGCCATCATAGGCAGAGATGAAGGTGATGTAGGTTGGGGCAACAGGCCAGTCAATTTGGTAGAGAATTTCTAGAAGATTGAAAATAGACAGATTATGCTGAGGAATAAATTAGAATGGAGGGCGTTTCAAGTCAAATAGGTGCCCAAGTTTGAAGTAGAGAACTATCCCTTGTGAGAAAGAATGGTTGCTCACTCAGAGTTGAAGACAGCACATAGACAGAAAAAAAGGTAAAGGAGGGACCCATTGAAATGGCTCCTTGAAGGGATGGCTCCTGAACAGATGTGTTGGTCTTGTCTCCTATACCTTTCCTTCCTGTTTGTTCTCTCCATCATCAATATACAAACAGAGTTTCTGGCCTCATCTGTTTACCCTCAGGCTAAACTCAGAGAATGCACTTTAGAGAACTTAATTGCTCTGTTGTGGTATGGGATTGGTGCAGGCAAACAGGATATAGCCCTTATCAATTCAGCCTGGGGTTTGGGGTAGCTGTGTGGGTAGGCACAGGGCTGGGTGAAAGCTTGCTTGCAGGCAGCCCTCCCATTAAAGGAAATAAACTTGAAAGTAAAGAAAGAAAAGAAAAGAAGCCTTTGTACTTACAGAGATGTCGTATCCTGGCTGCCTTCATTCATAAATATAAATGGACATTTCAGGACTGCCAGATATTTGAAGAAGTAAACAGGACAAAGGAGAAGAAAAACAAAGTGGCCAAAAGAGAAACAGACAAATCTTCGACCAAGGATAATTTTAAAAATCATTTATTCTATTCATTTAACACGTTAGTTAAATATCCAGTGTCTTCTAGGTACTATTGTGGGCCTTTTAGACACCAACAATGAATAAAACAAAGAACTCTGCCTCATGGAGCTTATATTCTGGCAGGAGAGACAGACAATACATACAAAATAATCATAATAAACATGTAATTTAGGTAAGATGGTAAAGGTGAAAATAGAACACAAAAGGTGATATAAAGAAGATAAAAGTACTGGCTGGGGTAGAATAAATTATAGTTTTAAATAGAGTATTTAAAGGGTGCCTGGGTGGCTCACTTGGTTAAGCTTCTGACTCTTGGTTTCGTCTCAGGTCATGATCTCACTATTTGTGAGTCTGAGTTCTGTGTTGGACTCTGCACTCTCTGGTGGTTCAGAGCCTGCTTGGGATTCTCTCTCTCTCCCTCTCTCAGTCTGTCTCTCTTCCCCGCCCCCCCCCCCCCCCAGCTTGGGCACCAGTGCGCTGTCTCTCAAAAATAAATCAATAAACATTTAAAAAGTTAGAGTGGCAAGGGCAGGTTTTATTGAGAAGATGACAACTGAGCAAAGAATTGAAGTCAGGGAGTGAGCCAAGATGAAAGAACTTTCTAGGAAGATGAAACAGCCAGAGCACAGACCTTAACACAGGAGCACATCTAGTATCTTTCTGATAAACAAGATGTATCACTTCTTTTGCTGGCACAGGGGTGAGGCAGAGAAAGACTAGAGCGGGAGTAACCTGGGTCATATCTTGTAAGGCTTTGTAGGCCATTGTAAGAGCTTCAGCTTTTATGCTGAGTGAACTGGGAAGCCCTTGAAGGTAAAGGAGCAGAGGAGTAACATGATATGACTTTGAATTTAAAAGGATCCTTCTGGCTGCTGTGGGGAGGGGCAGGGTAAATGTAGTAACTGGAGACCAGACCACACAGATGCTATTGGTGAAATCCGGGCAAGACATGACGAGGAATTGGACTAAGGTGTTAGCAGTAGAGATGGTGAGACCCGATTGTAATTTAGCGTATATTTTGGAAATGGAGAAGGCAAAGGAAAATTGTACCCTTCTTAAGAGGCTACAGTGGCCTGATGGAGGAAGGCCAAGCTCAGTACCCAGGTGATATGAGCTAATACAACAGTGAAAAAAACTTTCCCAGGGCACCTGGGTGGCTCAGTTGGTTAAGCATCAGACTTCTGCTCAGGTCATGATCTCGCTGTTCATGAGTTCAAGCCCTGTGACGGCCTCTGTGCTAACAGTTTAGAGCCTGGAGACTGCTTTGGATTCTGTGTCTTCTTTCCCCACTCACTCTGGCTTATGAGTCCTTCAATATAAAAAATTCTGTAACTTTCTGAAACCGTGTGTCTCCAAACTTTTGTGTTTGCCTCATACTTTTTCTTTTGTCTTTTTTTTAAACACAGTTAAGGGAGTTACCTGCTTGAGATGGATATTACCCTAGCTATTTATTGTTCACATGGGGATCGATCATAGCATAAAAACTAGTGGGATGGCCAGACATTATATGCCTCCTGATGTGATGCAATATGAAATTCACAGCCTTGCCTACAAAGTAATCTTGCCAAAAATGCTTAACTGGAATTTATCAAGCTTTTAGCTGTAATTTCCAACTTTTAGAAAATACAGGGTAAAGGAAAAAGAGTTAAAAGATACCTGTATACTCACTTCCCATAGTCCATCACTGTAATACTGTCTTTCCCTGTACCCCCAAATCCCTCCATCTTATTACTCTATTATACTTGCCTGATAAAAGCCTGATTTGGTTACATTCAATCCTCCATCCTCTGGGCCAACTACAAGCCTACATTCAAGCACCTGCTTACGGCTGGTAGAAAGCACATAACCATGCCAACTGCTTTTGTTTTGAATCCCTGACCACAAACCTCAAGTGAGCCCTCGGGACTCTTTGGCAATTCCACTCTCCTCAAACCTCCAAAACCACTTTCCTCTGCCATACTGTCGGCTGATTTTTACTGAGAAAATAAAAGCAGTCATTAGAGAACTTCCTCATTTTCCCACCACAAAATCTATTCTTCTTCCTATATCTTTGCCACAAGTTCAGCTTGCCTTTTTTTCAAGGGTGAATAAACTTAACTTGTTCCTATCTAGGGCCAGCTCCTTCCTTCTGTGTATGGGACCCATCCTCTCTCAGCACTTAAGAACTTTGCTCCTGTATTTTCCCCTCCTTCTCATGTGTCAAATTTCCCCATAAATTGGATCAGCATCAAGAAGGCTATAATATCTCTCATTCCTCAATCCTCTTTCTGTGTTCCACATTACAGCAAAATATCAGGAAAGCCTTGTTTAAATCCTATGTATCAATTTTAAACCTCTCATTTTCCCACCCTCATCCCAAAAATAAAGAGAATAACAAAGTGAACATCTATGTCCCCACTTCTCAGCTTCAGAAGTAAAATATTACAAATACATTTAGAGCTCCCTTATATCTCTCCTGGATCACATCCTCCACCTTGTCCCCTAGCTCAGAGATAGCTAATATGGCACCCTTGAAAACTAGACCACCCAGGTCCCCTGCTGCAAAAGCATAGTGATGATGGTCCCAGATGATTCTCCTCTGAATTTGTCTCTGTATTTGCTTCTCCCAGGCTTCTCCCAGCAATGACTAAACACAGTGGAATACAAGTTCAGACTCATTTGTGTGTGATGCAGGGCTTCTCTAGAGAATGACTCTGACTTAAGGGCTCCCCATTGACCTGGCCACAACTTTCTTAAATGCTACTGCAGTCTGAGCTCTTCCCATCCAATCCTTCCCTGTCTCCTTTCACGGGTGTCAACCCTGGCTCGTGGTGTGAAGTTTTGCTGCCTACTCCTTCTCCTTCCCCTTTATTCTTCACAGCCATTTCCCCTAAAGCATTTCTTGCCATCTTATCCTTATTTGATGTCTACTTCTTGGGTGGGTGGGGAGACAATGTGTGGGTGAGAACTAAAGAAAACACAGACACTGTCCTGATTTTAGTATTGATTATTGTCATGTCTGTCTGTCTTTTATACTTTTTGTTATATATTCCTATACTTTTTATGTTTTCAAACTTTGTGCATAGTTTTTTGTAACTTGCTCTTTTTGCACAGTGGTATTTGGTTAGAATTTATTTATGTTGAAATATGCCACTTGCAATTATTTTTACTGCTATATTAATACACTATATAACTATACTATAATTTCTTCATCCATTCTCCTGTTAATGCACAACTATGTTTTTCCAACTTTTTGTTATTGTAAGTTGCAGTGAACACTATTTTGTGCGTGTCCATTATTCACTTCTGTAAAAGTTTCTTTGGGATACACAGGAGGTAAATGCTGAGTCATAGTGTATGCACATCTTTAACTTGACAAGATATTGTCAAATTCTCTCCAAAGTGGTTGTTCCAAATTTTCACTACATTCTTGTCATCTCTTGATAATGTCAGATTTTTTGGTTTTTGCTAATATGGGTGAAAAGTTATCTTAGTATAGTTTTAATATGCATTTCCCTGATTACTAATGAGGGAGAGTATTTTATTATATGTTTACTGGCTTTTTGGATGTCTTCTTTGAAATACCTATTTTAAGCTTTTGCCCATTTTTTTACTATGTTGGTTTTCTTATTACATGGATACTCTTAATGTATTCAATATATTATTAGTTATATTTATTGCAAATATATTGTTCCAGGCTGTGACTTGTCTTTCCACTTTGTTTATGGCCTCTCTTGAATAACAGAAGTTTAAAAATTTAAAGTAGACAACTATTTCAATATTTTCCTTTATGGTTCTCTCCCTCTCTCTCTCTTTATCTCTCCCCCCCCACCTCTTTCTCTCTGTCTCCCTCTCTCCCTTTTCTTTCTTCTCATGTGCTTAGTTTCAGAAATTCTACTGTATCTTAAGATCATAAGTTTATTCTCACAATTTATTCCAAAAGAGTTAAAGTTCGTTTTTCACATTTAGGATTTCAGTGCATCTGTAATTGATTTTTGTGTATAGTTAGGTAATAATCCAATTCATTTAGTCTATTTTCCACACAACAGTTGGAGTGATTTGTTTTTTTAAACAGAGCTACAATCTAGTGACTCTCCGCTCTAAACTTTCTGATGACTTCCTATTACACTTTGAATACAATCCAATGTCTTACTTTGTTCTTTAAGATCTCACATGCACTGACCCTTTCCAACTTTCTGACCTCGTCTTCTGTCACCCCTTTATTTATTCCATTCAAACCTTACTGGCCTATTAGCTATTCCTCATACATACCAAAGTCATGTCTACCTCAGAGTTTTTGTAGTTACTATTTCCTTTGCATGGAATGGTCTTTTTTCTCTGGATATTTGCATAAATCTCTTCCTCAGTTAATTTAGATCCCCATTCAAATATTAGTTTATCAGAGAGGACTTCCCTGACTATTCTATATAAAATTCCTGCCCTCTCCCTACTTCCTCTTACCTTGTTTTAATTTTTCTTCATAGTACTTCCAACTCTCTGACCTAAATCTTGTCTAGTTATTTATTGTTTTCTCAATCAAAATATTAGCCCCTTGAGGGACGGTGCTTTCTATATCTATACCGCTGCATTACTAGTACCCAGCGAAGTACCTGGAACATAGTAGGGGCTCAGTAAATGTTTGCTGAATGAATGAATGAATGATGTCTCTTAGAACTTACAAAAATATCTACAATTTATTTCTTCGGATCTGTTTGCTTTTCAGCTCTCTGTCACAATTCGAGTAGAGCAATTTCCTATCCTGTATAAATTAATAACAAAATTCCCACCTGCTTTATTAAACACACACTTTTCCTTTAGTCATGATAAGATGATAACTATTACCTCTCTATTTATAGCAAATTTTATCTTTGAAGTCCAATCTGTGGCATTACATCATAATCCTTTTAACTCAACATTTTATTTTATAGTAAAACAGTTGGGCTAGAAAAAAAGAAAAGTTTACTTAATGGTCAAATTTAGCGGCACACATGAGTTGGCTATCTAGAATGTGAGCTAAAGGAAAATATTCTCAGTGGTAAAGTCCCATTTCTGAGAGTGTTAAGACCATGCAACTGAAAATGAATGTTTTATAAGCCAAAACCACACTGCAGGTAAGCAGTGACAGCATCTTCAGTTTTGGCTTTAATTTAGTTGTCTGAGGCCAGTGATCTTGGTTGATAGAAGGGAAATCTTCAGGTGGTCCCTTTGATTTATAGACTTCATGCTTTCAGTGTTGGCTGTCTTTGTAATCATTTTGTAGTTGGCCTGCAGATTTACTTGCACTATGACTGAAATGTGCAAAGAAAATGTAATTTGGTTCCTAAATGCTTTACTTCCTAAAACAGATCGAATCAAAATCATGAGCCCTGCAGTGTTGCAGAGAAAGTCTTCAACTTGCCACAAGTGATGTCTCAGTGTTTCATTGGATGTTGTGTATAGAGTGGTGGCTCTGTGTCTGGAGCATGAATTATTTTAATTATGGATTTTAAAAAAACATTTGCTATTAATTCATTTCTATAAATGATTGAAAAGGCTATTGCTTCTGGAAAACTGTTCAGATTTCTTCCCTCTGAGTGGATGTCTTTACGGTGGTTTTGTGTGTTAGGTTTTTGTGTTGCTCTCCAGGTCCCTGCTTACCTGTGCTGTAATAGTGTCCCTTTTTTACCTGGCCACTGTGTCTACCTGGGGCATCTGCTGTTGGTCTCTTCCCTCACTCAGTGGCCCCTCCCTGTTGCATGGCCCCGTCAACCTCTCCGGTGGTGATGTCATTTGTTCTTGGTATAACAACTCCCTCTAGGAAATTTCCTCGTCTGATTCTCAAATTCTTTGCTCAGTAACCTAGACGTATGCAGGGACATCTGAGTCTTTTCCACACTATGTGGAAGCCAAGCACAGCTTAAGGGCATTAACTCTGACTTCAAGCCTACATATGTTGCACAACCACTGCAATCTCCTGGGGCTGCCTCTAGAAGGGTGGAGAGGTGTCTGAAAATGCAGTCTCTTCTCTAAAGCTACAAATGTAGATGGAGCAAATAATCTCTATGCTTTTGGTTTTCCCTTTCAGGATCTTTCTGGGTTGCTGACTCAGACTGGGGGAAAGTTGAGGAACTCCTGACACATATATGACTGTTTTTCTCCTTCTCCATCTCTTTCTTCCCCTTCCCACACTCCACTTGGGCTTCTCTCCTCTTCCTCTATGATAGTGACTTTCCTACATCATAGCTTCTGCTTCCATCTTACCCTCCATTTGTCTTTGGCCCACAGTGTTAGATAGAAATCCAAAAGAGAAGTCAGATTTCTGATTACAGGAGATCCAAAAATCTTACTATGTTACTGAAAGAAACAGTATTACAAATATTTCATTGTAGTTTATTAAAATGCCATGCTAAGTGTCTTAAGGATTTAGAGTCCAGTCTATATAAAGTGGGGCTAATAAAATTGCATCAAATGGCTATGGTGAGAATACAAATAAAAAGAACAGTGGACAGAGCCTAGAAGAAGACCCGGCTCTTAGACATTGACTCGGAACTGGCTCCTTGCTTCCCTTTCCCCATCCCACCCCCACCCCCAGCCAAAAACACGACTTGGTTTAATTATAGATGTTTTAAAAATGTTTGTTATTAATTCCTTTCTATAAATGATTAAAAAGGCTGCCTCTCTTCTCTGTGCACTTAGTTAAAAGCTTTTCATCCTTAATGTAGACTTCTACACAAGAAAAGGTTTGAAAGAGCAATCATGTGCAGGAGATGCCAAGAAGCTATTACTGGTTAAGTAAAGTGATACTCAGTGTTATTAAGATCCACAAGGTTTATGACCATCATCTCATCAAACCACCACAATTCTTTATCAGTTAGGAAGCAAATGCCTTCTTTTCAATATAGAAAAAGCTGAGAATGAAATTACATGCCTCTCCCCAAATCAAGGCAATTGAATATTAAGAAAGAATCTGTCTTGATTGATTTATAATCTGGTATTCTTTGCTTCTACAATCTCCTGCACTTTGTTTTTATGGGAAAGACATTTGAGTTGGCCCATGTTTGAACTACGTAGGAAAGTAGATCATTATAATTATTTTACAGTTTCAGGCTGGGCAATGCCTATTTTGACTTTGATATTTAACAAAAGCGAAGGAAATCTGTAACTATCACAAGGAAGTAGTACTTGACATAATTTCCAGGGCTTATACCCACCCACTTCCCCCAGGCACTCCATTAAAAGCATTTCAAACTTAATGTAAGCTACAGAAGAAAGTGTTAGAAAGAGGAATCATGTACAGGAGATGCCATTAAGTTATTACTAAGAAACAGCTCCAGGAAAATTGAAAGTAGCTGCCTTCTAGAGATTGTAGTTTGGGAGAAGCAGTGAATATATTTTACCCTCTATTAGTGGAGAACAGTAAATGCTAGACACTGAGATTCCCTAAGTGATTTGATTTTTTTTTCTGCTGAGTGGGAGTAAATTGGGCTACAAGGGCAATTGTCATATGTGGTTAATTCTTGGGGGAAAGATTGCTTAACTCTATGCTTGAAAGTTAGGTCAGACATTGAGATAAAGAGACAGATTCAGTATTGCTGCCTTTCCTACAGCATGGAGCAGAGATTGAATTTCAATGACTAGAGTGGGTCATTCTGTTAGAATAATTCAATATTTATTTATTAGTCAATCATGTGTTCATTCCTTCAACAGATACCATGCTAAATGCTGAGGAAATCAAATAATACACAAGCTCTTCCTATGAGGATAAGTTTCTGTGTGTGCCAAACATTACCTGGAAAAGAGGATTAAGACATTGAAAGAAGACATCACTTATCTAAAGTAGCAAAAATTATGGCCTCTGATTGTACAGGATTTTTGATAAACTAAAAGGCAAATCTGGACCTGTTTGGCCAATCCAGGGATTATAGTAGGTACCTGGATGGTCCAAAAGAGAACAACTCCTGGTTGACGATGCTGAATCAGGTAAACAGAGAACAACATTAGTCATGTGACCTGAATTTACATCTCACCTGAAGTAACTTCTTGGAGCAAAGAGAGTAGGACATGTTCTGGAGTGGCCACTCCAGCAGACTTGGGGCTCATGGAGGAACTTAGTATTAAAATATTTCTCATACCAAGCCAGTAAGTGATAAAGAAGAATGCTTGTTATGGCATATATTAGATGGTTATAAGTGTCTATAGATAATACATAGTATTTGTTTCATTTTTAGTCCTACTGTAAACATCCTTTTGAAGAGTTTGGGAGATTTCCTTTGGTTTTTGAGTAGGAGCTTGGTCAAAAGCCAAGTATGACACTATCACACATGTATGACACAGAATTTTATAAAGAAAATCAGAAATGTACACTATATGTAAAATTTCATAATTTTTATTCATCTTTAATTATTCATCAATTCATTCATAAAATATTTATCAAACATCCCCTCAATTCCAGACATTGTACCTACTACTGAAGATACAGCAGTGAACAATATAGATATACTCTATCTTAAGAAGTGTGTAGTGTTGCTTCCTCAGCTATTGAAGTAGGCTCAGGTTTGAAGAAAAAAATATTATGAAGCCCTTTCTCTCAAGGTCTATCTACTGTGGTATAGTTTAGAAGTAGGGTAATATTCACAAAACACTGTTTCTCTTTGTCCTGCCCCAGTATGCTTTGTGAGAACTCATAGTCATCTTCTAAGAGTTCTGCATAACCTCAAGGGTATTTTGCATCTATTCTATATGGAATTTATAGTTTTACCCTCTTCTCTAGATTCCACTGACAAAAGCTTCTAATCTGCTAAAATTAATAGTGGCGACTGTTACTTATCATTTTCCTCATGTCTCCAATAACTACCCACAGTTTTCTCTTTTCTACTGCTTTCTCTGAGAATCTAGAAGCCATCGTTAGAAAACTGCTTCATTCTTCCAAAACCAAGTCCACCAGTCTCTTAGTAATGTTATTATGGATGGACACAACCTGTTCCTACTTAAGGCCAACTTCTCCACTTGAACTCTGGATCCCATCCTCCCATCTCCTTCTATCTACTCAGGGACTTGGCTCTTGTAATTATTTCTTTTCTCTCCTGTAATTATGCCTCTGTCCTAGATCATTCCTAATAGCATACAAAGTGCTTAGGGCACAACCTATGCCCATTGAGGGCTCAATGCAAATGGGTATTAGTATTAATATTATCATCATTATCACTCTGTTCTTTAGGATCATCCATACTGAGCTTTGTCATAATGATAGATATCAGGCCTTCCCTATTCAAGACTTAAAAAATTCACTCCAAAGAGTGTTACCAGGACCAACATTTAGGCACTTGAGGTTAAGGAGAATGAAAAGAAAATAGACTTAGTATTTTCTGCCTTTATGTGAATAGTCTTTATTTTTTTATTGTTTATGTATTTATTTTTGAAGGAGAGAGAGAGAGAGAGCACAAGCAAGCGAGGGATGGGGGTGGGGGAGACACAGAATCCAAAGCAGACTCCAGGCTTTGAGCTGTCAGTACAGAGCCCGACTTGGGCCATAACTCATGAACCCTGAGATCATGACCTGAGCAGAAGTCAGACACTTAACCAACTAAGCCACCCAGGTGCCCCTATGTGAATATTCTTTAAAGAAATACATGGGAAGACAGAATGAGCTGACACCTCAAATATTTGTGCTTGCATGGTGGTTAATGGGGAGAGCCCAACTGAAAAGATGTAATTTTAAGTGTTTCCCTCATAACTTATTTGGAGGGATCCTAAAAACACAGAAGTAAAATAACTAAAAAAATTTACCTTAATACACAGCATGTTAATAACACTGTACTACATATTTGAGGGTTGCTAAGAGTGTAGATCTTGAAAGTTTTCATCATAAGAAAAAACATTCTGTAACTATATGTGCTGATAGATGTTAACTAGAGTTACTGTGGTGATTGTTTTGCAATATTTACAAATATCAAATAATTATGTCATGCATCTGAAACTAATATAATGTTGTGTGTCAGTTATACCAAAATGAAAATAATTCTTAGCTGGCTGTAGCAACATCTTTCTAGATATGGTGCCTGAAGCAAGGCAAACAAAAGCAAAAATAAACTATTGGGACTACATCAAAATAAAAATCTTCTGCATAACAAAGGAAACATTCAAGAAAACTAAAAAACAACCTAATGAATGGGGGAAGATATTTGCAAACAACATATCTGATAAAGGGTTTATATCTAAAATATGAAGAACTTATGTAACTCCACACACATAAAAATAAATAATCCAATTGAAAATGGGCAGAAGACATGAACAGACATTTCTTCAAAGAAGACATACAGATGGGCCAACAGACACATGAAAAAGATGCTCAACATCACTCATCATCAGGGAAATGCAAATCAAAATTGCAATGAGATATCACCTCACATCTATCGGAATGGCTAAAGTCAAAAACAAAAAACAAGTGTCGAAGAAAATGTGGAGAAGAGGGAATCCTCATGTGCTGCTGTTGGGAATGCAAACTGGTGAAGCCACTCTAGAAAACAGTATGGAGTGTCCTCAAAAAGTTAAAAATAGAATTACCCTATCATCTGGTAATTTCACTACTGGGTATTTACCCAAAAAGTACAAAAACACTAATTCAGGGCTGCCTGGGTGGCTCAGTTTGTTGAACATCTGAGTTTAGCTCAGGTTATGATCTCATTGTTCATGAGATCAAACCCTAGATCAGCCTCTCTGCTGTCACCTCAGAGTCTGCTTCTGATCTTTTGTGCCCCCCTCTCTCTGTCGCACCCACACTCATTCTTTCTCTCTTTCTCTCTCTCTTGCTTGCTCTTTCCCAAATATAAGTAAACATTAAAAAAAAAATAAAACACTGGGGCACCTGAGTGGCTTAGTCAGTTGAGCATATGACTCTTGATTTTGGCTCACGTCATGATCCCAGAGTCATGGGATCGAACCCCACATCAGCCTCCATGCTAAGTATGGAGCCTACTTAAGATTCTCTCTCTCTCTCTCTCTCTCTCTCTCTTTCTCTCTCTCTCTCTTTCTGTCCCTCTCCCCCCACTCTCACTCTCTCTGTCTCTAAAAAACCCAAAAAGCCCCCCAAAAAACCCACCCAAAACACTAATTCAGAGTGATACATGCACCTCTATTTTTACTGCAGCATTATTTACAGTAGCCAAACTAAGGTAGCAGCCCAAGTGTCCATCAATAGATGAATGTATAAAGAAGAGATGGTATATGTTTACAATGTAATATTACCCTATCACAAAAAAGAATAAAATCTTGTGATTTTCAAAAAATGGATAGAGCTACAGAGTATAATACTAAGTGAAACAGTCAGAGAAAGACATATACCATATGATCTCACTAATATGTGGAATTTAAGAAATAAATGAACAATGGAATAAAAGACAAACCAAGAAACAGACTCTTTTTTTAAATTTTATTTTTAAGTAATCCCTACATCCAGTGTGGGGCTTGAACTCACAACCCTGAGATCAAGATTTGCATGCTTTACTGAGAGAACAAACTGATAACTAGAGTCAGGGATGGGTAAAGGGATGGGTGACATAAATGATAGGGATTAAGAGTACACTTATCATGGGGTGCCTGGGTGGCTCAGATGGTTAAACATCCAACTCTTGATATCAGCTCAGGTCATAATCTCATCGTTCATGAGTTCAAGCCCCATGTCAGGCTCTGCACTGACAGCGTGGAGCCTGCTTCGAATTTCTCTCTCCTCCTCCCTCTCCGCCCTTCCCTTGCAAGACCTCTCTCTTTCTCTCTCTCTCTCTCTCAAAATAAGTAAACATTAAAAAAAAGAGTATACTTATCATGATGAGCACTGAGTAATGTATAAAATTGTTGAAGCACTATATTGTACACCTGAAACTAATATAACACTGTATGTTAACTATACTGGAATTAAAACCTTAAAAAAAAGAGTTGAAATTTTGACAAAAAATTCAATCAATTGAAGTAAACACTATATTTATTACTGCAAAAGTAAAATGCAAGAACAATGGATGATAATTGTGAGAGTTGTTAATTTTCTGAACAAATTTAAGAGTTTTAATAGATAGAAAAGAAATAAATATTTAAATATTAAGAGATAGTGTGTTGTTTATTAGTTTTAAAAAATGTAATGTCTTGTAAAGCCAATAAATATTTATAAAATTTAAATATACAAAGCAGAATAATGGAAATCAGATATCAGAATTCTGATCTTTGTAAAATTGGTGTTCTGTATTTGTAAGTGTAAATAAAAAACTGTTAAGCACTATACAAATAATATAAAAATAATTCTTAGCTCAATAGGCAGAGGGATTATTAGTTAATATTTTGATTAACTATTGAGTGCTGGGAAAGGCATCAGGCATGACTTTTCTCTTTAAAGAGTTGATAAATGATATGAATATACAGATTGGGTTTTTAATAATATAATATAGGAATTTCTTGGTATGTTCTCATTGTTATTTACATGGATAGTATTTAAAATTGTTAAAGTTTATCATTCTGGACAAAAATAATTTCTCTTCCATGATTTATGCTTAATTCCTATTGGAGATTTATATTTCAAACACTCCCAGTATTCATATATTGAGGTCTTTGAAACCCATGTAGAACCAGTTAGAAGGCATGCTGCCACTTTATTTAGTCAAGTGCAGAGAAGAGTATAGACTAGGAACCCACAAGACAGGAACTCTAATAACTCACCCAGCAATAAGACTGACTCTTATAGTGGACAATTTTATTTTCACAGCTTAGTGTCTATTCTCTCTTTTTGTGACAACAGCATCCCAACTGTGCTTTGGAGAATCACTCTCTTTCTCTAGGGTATAGTCAATAGTGGTACCTGTCTTCCCCTGGCCAAGAGTGAGCACGTGGCCTAAGCTTAGTTAACTTGATGACTTCTCCCTAGAACTGATATACTGGGGAATGTGTTCAAAGTAGATTTGTGCCAGTGGTGATCTCCTGAAGAGACTGTCCTTTCATTCCTGTTACCTGCCCAGACAGCTCTGGTTTGTGGTCTTCCTGAACTTCAGTTTTTTAATTTTCATTTAGTTTGTGAGCTACACAACTTCTTTCCAATTATTTTTCTCCAATTAAATAAGCTCCAAATGGTTTGTATTGCTTGCACTTACTGATATACATCCCTACCCCTAGTGAGGGACAACCATCAGCCTCTGCTCTATTACAGTGTTTATGGGGTTATGGCTACTTTTCTCATTAAATTGTATTTATTTCCTTGAGGTTCAATTGGATGGGTTTTCTGGGCTCAACCCACAATGGAAGTTACAGGGCACTGGAAACTTTGATCCCTGGGAAGGGTAGAAATGAGAGTGGGAGAATTTAGCAAGGACTATGAATATGGTCAGGGACCTGGACAAACCAGTTGGGATTCAGGAGAGTGCTCCAGTCTCCCTAGAAATTGAAATTCACTCCTAAAACCAAGACAACAGAAAACTGAGAGTAATGGAGATAACATTACATATTGGGAAGTACAATCTCTGGGGTCCCCTCAGGCTCACCAAGTAAGGGATTTAAGAAAGCAAGACAAACTCAAGAATGAGCCAACTGGGGATTAAGGGGTTCCTAGCAGTGTGCTATAGAGGAATTACATAGAACTGGGTTCAAAACCTAAGTTCAAAATCTAGGTTCTTCCTGTGGTAATGGTGAAACTATGGAGTTCTCAAGGGATGACATAAATGTGTCTTCCTCTGGAATACTTTCCCTGTCGCTTCCCCTTTTCCTTCTCTCCAGTCTGTGCTGGTTTTGATGCTCCAGCTCTGTGTCCCAGTGGTAACATCCACTTTCCCTATTATGGTGTAAACTTCATGTTATATGTTTGTCACCCCAACCAGAATGTCAACTTCACAAAAGAGCAACCTTGTCTTCTGTGTTCACCTTTGTACCCTCAATGTCAAGCACAGTGCCTGACACTTAATGAAAATGTGTCAAGTATTGAATAAGCAAAAAAGAGTCTGTAGAGCTATAAGAGAGGCAGAAGGAGATTCTGTGATAAGCAAGGCAATGGAAAGCCCTTTTAATGTGTTGTAGTGTTACATTAAGTAATGTATTTACAAAGTACTATATCTGAGGTTGATTGTAAATGAAAAAAATAAGTCCCTTGGCAGTAATTATGGGATTTTTGATAATAATGTAAAACTTCTCTGAAGTATGTAAATCTTTTCACACAGGGTAGTTTTCTTTATTTTACTAGACCAATCACCTAATATATGTAGGAAAATGCTTTTGCTTCACAATGACATATAACAATTTTAATAGCACCTATTAAAGTGCTTTACACGTAGTAGTTGTTCAGTAACTAATTGTTGATGGAACAAATATATTCAGCAAAATTGGCCTCTTTTTATAAAGCACTTTTAAGGCTAAGAATAACTACTCACTGTATAATTCTATAATAGCTCACATTATAGCAAAAGATTAAAAGAGCATAAAAGAGAAAAATATCCTGTATATTTTTTCTTGATATAAACTTATGTTATAACTTACTCTTGTTCATCCAACCAATGAGGTTTGGATTTTGAAATGGGTTACAACACATCTTGTCACCTGACACGTTCTTTCGTAAAGAACCTTTGATAAATCTTAACTGCACACATTAACTGTGTTAAGGTCTTAATCCTACATGAAAAAATATCTCTGTTTACCTAATGAGAAAGGGTCATTTTCTTCCTCTTGGTAGAAATCAAAAGTTCATAATATGTGAAAAGGTAGACTCTGTCAATGTACTTCTGTCTCTGTAAATTGTTGTAGACACTGATTTCTTGCAAAACAGGTTTCATGTAATATTTATGTAAGTTGCACATGACCTTGAATGAAAGCAAGGGTTAGAAGAAACAGTGTTCTTATTGTTCAACAGAATGCTTCTCTATTTTGTCAGATATTACTTACGCGGATCATACGTGATTTTTTTAACAGAATAGAAGTTGTTCATTTTAAAGCTGGGGTATGGGGAAGTGTGACATTTCTTTTTAGAATCAATATTATTTTATCTTGTGGGTAATTTTTTAAATAAGCAAAGAGGAATACCATCAGCAAAGCTGGATATAGAATAAATGCGGATGAGTAGAAAATTAAAATGTCCTCTTACCATTCACAGAGTTGATTCTGGAGGAATCATGAGAGCAGATGGAAAAGATTAGATGTCTGAGAGGTAGGGTGTAGGTATTTGTGTTTGATAAACATGTGTCCTTATCCAACCTTGCAGTTCTGAAGAAAATCTGTATAGTAAGGAGAAGCAGGGCTATGGGGTTCAAGCCTGGCCTATAGAATTTATTAGCTGTGTGACCTTGGGCAATTCATTTAACTTCTCTGAACTTTTCATCCTCCTTAAACTAATATGTAGGGTCCTTACCTGGGTTACTTAATTTATAAGGCTTCTCCTATCTTTCCTACTTACTGCTCCCTTGTTAGCTCTCTAAGTTCCAGTCATATTCAACTCCCCACCACCTCTTTTGACTTTCTTTATAGAGCACTTTGAAATGATCTTATTCATGTGGTTGTTTTCCTTCACACGAATGTAAATGCCCTGACTGGAGGGATCTTGGGTGCTGTTCTTCCTGTAGACTAAACACTACAGCAATGCCAAGAAATTAGTTGGTACATAAAAATAATTGGCGAATGACTTCTAGGTATATACCCCAAAAAGTGAATGTAGGGACTGAGACAAGTTCTTATACACTCGTGTCCACGGCAGCCTTATTTGCCATAGCCAAAAGCTGAAAACAATTCAAGTGTCAACCAATGAATAAATGGACAAACAAAATATGTTATATGCGTACAATGGAATATTATTCAGCACTTCTAACACATGCTGCAGCATGGATGAACATTAGGGGCATGCTATGTGAAATAAGCCAGATGCAAAGGAACAAAAACAGTATGATTCCATTTATATGAGTAGTCAAATTCACAGAGACAGAGTAGAATAGTGATTACCAAGGGCTAAAGGAAGGGAGATTCAGGAGTTGTTATTTAATGGGTACAGAGTTATAGTTTGGGAAGATGAAAAATTCCAGAAGTGGATGGTAATAATGGTTGCACAACAATGTGAAAGTACTTAATTCCACTCAACTGTGCACTTAAAAAATGGTAACTTTTAGGTATATTTTTACCACGATAAAAAAGAAATTTGTGGATCAGTGAGTGTGGAGGTCCTTCATATAAGTGGTTCTCACTCCCTGGAGCACTGTCCTCTGTCATTCCTCTATTCCTGCTCTATCTTCCCCTTATCCTTTCACCTAGCCAACTCCTGGTCATGTACTGGCTGCTCTCAGCTTATCGAGATTTCTCAACAGCAGCAATATTGACATTTGGACTGAATAATTCTATATTGTGGGAGGCTGTCCTGTGGGTGAGTCTAACGCTTCCTATAATTTATTTGCTATACTTAAAGCACTCTCTCTTACATAGCTTACCTATATCACTCAATAAGTCAGTGGCTGAATTGGGATAGAGTAAGTCCTATCACTATGTATACTTTTACCTTTAGAAATTCATTCTGGGTACATAAAAGCCATAACTTGAAAATTCAGTACATGATTGCTAATTTGGAGCTTGATTTTTAAGAGACAAAAACTAAAACACAGTTTAAAAATGAATTTATTTTGGCTTATGAATTTTTACAAAAGAGTTCTATACTTATTATACTGAAAATAGATAACTTAATTGTGTCTCCAGTGTGCTGTAAAGGTACCAAGTAGAGGAGGAGAAATTGAAATTATGTTCAATTTATATGTTCTGATAGAAATAACTTAGAATTATGATTTCACATTTGAGAGAATCTTTTGTTGTTGTTGTTATTCCGAGTCATTATGTGTTAAAATCAGAGGGTTCATGTTCTTATAGAAATGAAAAGGAATGGGACTGCAATATATTTCAAATCACAAGCTGAACTGGAAAAGGTGTATAGATAGTATGAGAATTAGAAAAATTTAGAGAGAGGTGATATGCTAAAGACAGAGCTAAGGAAATAATTATCTGAAAATAAGAATATGAATAATATTTTTGAAGGAATAATGGTATATTTTGTGAATTTGAAGCTAAATTTGAATTACTTAAACATGGAGAAGATGACCTTCATAATTTGACCTTCCATTTCCCCCTTACCATTTATTAGGCATATATGTGAGAAGAACTGCAGTGTGGCTCACCCATTTCCCACTCCTGCCCCTTTTAGCATGGCTTCCTGAACTACTGAGGCAGGAAGGTTAAACTACATTTCTTGGACTCCTTTGCAGTTCAGACTCCACATGTGAGCTATGTGTACTCAGCATATATAACCTGTGTTAACTGTGCCTCAGCATATGGTTTACAGACTTTGCATGATGTGATGGCATCTTCTAGGACTGTGCAGGGTCTCTCTTTTGCAGATGAGACTTGGAAGGAAGACGTGAGTAATGAGTGTTTGGCATAAATATGCAAACAGATAGTCTCTGCTGGCAAATATGGTGGTGAAATCTTTGGTTCTTCTGGGGAAACTTTGGTAAAGAAACCACTGATCCTATCATTGGCCTGGGGCAGTGAGGTTTCAGCTAAAAAAGGAACTTAGAGGAGTCGAGTGTTCTATGCAGTTCAACTGAGTGTTGTTGGTTGAGTTATCTATGCTACTACATAACCTGCCTCTCCTAGAAATTTCATTAGCTGCCTAATACCTTGTAATAATTCCCTTTTGGCAGGGACCAGCTAAATGAGATTATATTTCCAGAAACTATGGATTCTGACAGACACAATTTATTATGGTCAATGTCTGTGATAGGTACTATAGACAGAGAAATAAATTTATGCTAAACTTTTCATTCTTGCTCATAAATGTTCATTCTGGAGGGCTTTGAAGTCTTGTGGAGGGAGCCAGAAATAGGCATATAAATAAATAGTAACAGTACAATTTAATGGATAGTTATAGATGTGTAATACAAGTGAAACAGGAGCACAGAAAATGAACAATGCCTTAGCAGGGTAATCATTCAAGAAGGGTAAATTGACCAGAAAAGTTTCATGGCAAGGGTATCATTTGCAGTGTATCCTTAAGAATGAATGGAAATAGGGGTGCCTGGGTGACTCAGTCAGTTGAGCATCTGACTTTGGCTCAGGTCATGATCTTACAGGTCATCAGTTCGGGCCCCACATCCAGCTCTGTGAGGACAGCTAGAGCCTGGAGCCTGGTTTGGATTGTGTGTCTCCCTCTCTCTCTGCTTCTCCCCTGCTCACATTCTCTCTCTCTCAAAATAATAAATAAACATTAAAACAAAAAAAAAGAATGAATGGAAATATCTAAGGTAAAGAAAGTGGGAAGGATATTCCTAGAAGAAGGAAGAGAATGTTTAAAGTTATGGAGTGATGAGACAGCATAGGACATTCAGCAAGTGTAAGGGTTTTGATATTTATTATATAGAATATAGAATTTATGTCAGTGAGGTGAAGTAGGAGAAAAAGGGAGAGCCTTCTATGTCAGATTTAGGAGTTTGGCTCTGAGGATTTTGGGCAGGTTTATATCTCATGTTTCAGGAAGATTACTTGGGCAGCCATATGTAGAGTAGATGGCAGGCACTTCTGGAAGTAGGATGCAGAGAAAATGTAAGAGGCATTGCCATAATCTAAGGAAGAAATGGTGAGGCAATGACACAAGGAACTGAGTGGAATGGGTGGATTAGAGAGAGACTGTAGTTGCTGGTCTGCAGCAGGAACTCAATAAATATTAACTGAATGAAATACAATGGGGGAAAGTTGAACATGATGGAAGAGTTCTTGGCGTGGGTGGAGAGGAGGAAAAGGAACATGCTTTTCAGTAAATATACACAAAGTAGGCCAGTGGTGGAGTCTCTACTTCTATTTGAAAGCAGAAAAAAACCTCATAAAAGACCTTCTAATATGTTTATTCACTTTCATCCTTCCAGTCACTCCTTCACTCAATAAGTATTTATCGAGTACTATTGATGTAGTAGCACTGGGCTAGCCACTGTGGATTCCATAGTGAATTAGCCAGGCTAAGGGGGATAGCAGACATAAAATGAATAATGATCAAATAACTAGTTACAGTCACAACGAGCATTTTGAAGGATAAGCACAGGGTGTTATGACAGGGAAGGTTTAGGGTTATGTGAGCCAGAGTGGGGAGTGCTGTGGAATAGTGAGCATTATTGATGTAGTGAGAATAAAACTTGTTTTTCCAAAGAAGATTGTGCTTTTACAAATCTATCATGCTTTCAGATTTCAAAAAAGCCATTGTATTATATCTTTAAAGTATTAAGCTCTGGTGTCATTGTTGAAAATCTCTCTCTATGCAGGGCAAGTCTACCCATTCATTCTCCCTTCTGCCACTATTAGTAAAGACTCTTCTGATTAATTATTAAGTAGCAAATGCATCTCTAGAACACCACACTAAGTGGTAACATATTAATGAAGATGGATTTGAGGTCCTATTCACACTTCTTGAGGGAAGGAAGCTGGACTCTGCTGACAACCAATCCCATTAATCACTTTCTATTAGATTTACTGTGTGATTTAGTTTGCTTTTCAGTGGGGATTCTTTTCTCCATTCAAAAATAGATACTTTCTGCAGATAAAGGAAATGTCTGTAAGATTTACAATGACACCAACCATACTAATTTATAGAGATAGCCTGCATGGGTTACTAGTAAGAACATTTATGGGTTGGTAGACCAATATAAGTCATATATTGGTCTTGACAATCACTTCATAAATGAAACAGTCTCACTGTAGGTGTACCAAATTAATTGAAGAAACCTGAAGTAAAGTACAATGTTTAGTTGGCTAAGAGCAGTGTTTCTCAAACTATAGATTTCAATTAATTAGTGGCTTGTGAAATCAATTTAGCAGGTTGTGATCAGCATATTTTAAAAGAGGAAACAGAATAGGATATGTAGTAAAAATAGTAAAGAACATTGTGTATAGAAATAATACTGTTTCTTAAACTTTTGTTTCATATGTATGCACACATAACATATGTAGTATTGCATATATGCATATAATGTGAATATATGTATAAAATACGTGTAAATTTTTTTATGTACCTACTAGGTAAATACACAAAATGTCAAGGAAATTTCAAAGCCATAGATCTGGGGGGAAAACATTCTAGAAAAATCTCTCTTCAAATCTGATCTTCCATTAAAATACAAATCCAAGGTTAATTATTATTGCTTTAAGGCACATTGGAAACTAATGAAATTGTTTGGATGGAGAATATTTAACAAATTTTTTCTTTGAACGAATGCTGGGTAAAACAAGGAGGTAAAGGTACTTTTGATTTGGTAAATATATATTTGACATACTAAATAAAGGCAACTTAAAGTCTCAGGGTTTGCTAATTTTGTTGTTTATAAAGAGTTCTACAGCTGTCATCCCTTACCTTTGAGGGATACATTCCCAGACCCCCAGTAGATACTTGTAACCACAGATAGTATCAAACCCTATATATACTATGTATTTTCCTATACATATATACCTATGATAAAGTTTAATTTGTAAATTAGACATAGTAAGAGAGTAAAAAAATAACTAGTAACAAAATGAAACAATTATAAAAATATACTGTAACAAAAACTAAATATATGTGGTCTTTCTCTTTCAAGACTTTTTATTTTCCTGCACTCACCCTTCCTCTTCCTGTGATGATGTGAGGTGATAACATACCTATTCAATGAGAGAAAGTAAGGTGAGTAATGTAGGCATTGTGACAAAGCGTTAGGCTACTACTGAACTTCTGAGGATAGAGGTTCACTTACTTCCGGACTGAAGGTAACTGAAACCATAGAAAGCAAAACCATGAGTAGGTGGAGGACTACTGTATTTCTTCTTATATTTAGGGAGTTTTATATCAAATATATAAGAAGAATTGATTCATTTTCATAAGTACATTAACTATTGTAACCTGGAAGAGATTAGAGAATCAGACTTCTGTTTTTATATCTGATAATAGCTTCGTTTGCCCTCTGTGAGTATCCATTAAGATTGTTCCCTAGACCCTGTGACACCTTTCTGTATTTAATAATTAAACTTCTAGGTATGTTCTGATTAAGGCATTTCCCTTTGATTTGTTCACTTTTGTTTTCTCTCCCAACCCCATCACCTCATGCCATTCAGCTCTGATCCTTTCTCTGGGATTCACAACCATCTTATTTCTTCTGCTATTCTGTAATTTGTCTCTGAAGTCTTGTTTCTTGTCAGACCTAGAAATATTGGCAATGGTAGGCAGCCAAAATAAAATAAGAGAAAAATAATTATATTGTTTTAGTCAATGTTGAACTGAAATATGTTTACATTTTTGAATTACGAAAAAAGGCAGCTAAAGTCCACTATTCATTTAATATATAAAAGTAAACTCCATCTTTTTGCCTCATTTTGTTTCAGTATCTATCCTAGGTCTTTTGTAAACACCTTGTTTTCCAATCAACCTGTAAACTTAAGATGTATTCCCTACAAAATAAGATTGTACAGAAAAGTGCAGTTTTCAGTTGGGATTGATTTCTCTCTAGAGTTCAAAATCACAGTGACTTTGGACTGGATTTTGCCTTAAGAAAGGAGCTGATTTCATACTAAAATTAAATGATCATTATCTCAGAATAAGATTTTCTTTTGGAAAACAACTGGTCTCCAAGAATTATGATTTGAAATAACTTGGCATGTTGATGGTTACTGAGTAATTACAAATATAATGAATATTTTAATAGTTTTTTTGTGGCCTTTTAAACATGAAGAGATAACTTTGAAAGAAAAGTCTAAATCTTCTGTCTTAGCATTTAATAATGATTAATAATACTCAAAAAACTCCACATATAACCAGATTTACAGTAATGATACTCATAAAAGGGATAGAATTTTTAATCCATTCATCAGATTCTCTTTCAAAGATCTTAAGTAATTATGCCATTAATTATTCTATTCAGACCATTTGATGAAGAATATAGAAACAAATGACTTCTTGGAAAAGATACTGATAAGACATTTATAAGACACACAACACACTTCCACCAAGTAGGCAATACTCATTCTATGGCTTTAATTGGCCAAGACTTCTACGTGCTACACCTTCGTTTATGAGAAGGTATCTTAGAAATTCAGAATTCAGATATCAGCTATGTCATAGACTTTATGTATAGTCTAAGTTATTTTTCTCTTTGTCTCTATGTTTTCATTTATAGGGTGAGTAAATCTAAAATGCATTTCTTTCATGTGATAGAAGGTGCTTTGATGATAAGAAGTATGAGATAAATGTTAAATATTTGCACTGGGTTGTAAGAGTGGGAAAAGATGTTATTTACTGTTTGCAGGCCTTAAAAAATGTTTGCATTGCTCTTGTGAGGAGTGGAACTAATATACTGAAATGAGGTAGGTGGGATTAAAAGTAATGGATACATACCTAGACATTCCTTGAGGAGGTGGCTATTTGCAGTTAATCATACATAAACAATCATTGTGTGATCTATGTATTTTTTTCCCATAGTCCTTGCTTGTGAGGTTGAGAAACTTTTGAGTGTCACTGGTAAAGTGGCTGGAATTTACCTTCAGAGGATCCTCTGAGTATAGCTCGTAATAGATGCACATTGAAATGAACTTTGTCAATGAGACTGATGAAGTCCATTACACCAGCATATCTAAAATAATTATCCCACTCTTAAGAACACATTTCTGAAGAACTAGCCTTGTACATACCAAAGAGACACCAACAGCTGGAGGCCCTCCTAGCTCATTTGTATTCATTGCCAAAATCTGGCTATTATTATAAAGCATTCCCTTAGTACAAAGAAAAGAGATGTTATTATTACCCCTGTTTTATTTTATTTATAAGCACATCATCCTGGATTACGTCTGTATTCACTTATTGTTCTTCTGGTGCTCAGTCCTTAAGGAGAATATTGTATACAACTTATCAGGTTTAGGAAGTATTTAATGTACATTATTGTATGGACCCACCTCTTAGTTTTTTCTAAGTGCTGGAGGCCAGAGTCTAGAAGTGAGTACTCTGAATCACGACTAGTACAGCTCCCCCCTAGTGGGCACTTAAAGAACAAAGATCATGGAAGTTGATTGAATTGGGCTGATTACAAAGATGCTGTTGGAAAGAAATTTCTCAGGTGGATTCCCGACTTTAAGAAGATCCTATCTTGCTTATTTTTTGTTTGTTTTAAAGTAATTGAAATGGCTATACTTGAGAGAGTGCTGTTAACAACAGCCTTTTCATATGAAGGAGAGCAAATGCATTTGCTTTGCCCATTTAAATAGAGAGCTTCGAGCTTGCCAAAGGGTAAGACTGGAATTCCCTGGAAGCAATAAATACTGCTGTAGATTAAGGAAAGAAAGATTTATTTTCTCAAAGTGCAATCTGTATAAATAGGAAGCAGATGCAGTAACCGAAGAGTGAGATACTACTCTTTCTGAGAAGAGGAGCTCAGCTGGACCCTCCAGGACCTCAGAATTCAGAGATCAAGGCAAAAAAGAGGTCAATGTGGTCAGAGATCTTTTCTTCAACAGGAGATATTCACACTAGTGGGTAGGCTCTGCTCCGTTTGCATGATAAACATCTAAAGAGAATATTTATGTTCCCAATAGAAGACACTGTCTTCCTATGAGTTACAGAAGAGAACTCATTGCCTGGTCACTTTTGTTCAGACACTGGAGTTTGTTCCCAGGCTCTGACAAGGAGTGCTTTAAAATGGCTGTGAACCGAAAATGCTTTCTGGTAACCAACATGTAAATGAACACCCCAAACATTCTTCCCCGGTGCAGAATTCAGTGTGGGTTGCCTAGAGTGCTTATTTGCATGTCAATCCCTATGGTCTTCCTGCTCACTGTTACTTCACTTGATAGTTAGGTTTTAGTTCAAGAATAAACTGGTGATCTGAGGGAGCAAGATCATAGCATTGTTGTCTCCTCTTATTACCTCTCGGTAACTTGCCCTGTTACTCTTTTAATCTATTGTAGGGTACTACCTGACAAGCACCCAAACCTCTTGATTGTCTTGGGAAAACTGTTCTAGTGTTTCCCTCCCTTTTTCTTACTGCCCATCAGAATTTCAGAGTGCATGCATAGCTCTGGGATGTTTCAAATGGATATGAAGCATGCTTCTCCTCCTATCTCCAATGATTTAATAGTCCCCAATCAGATCATTAAAAGGTTATTCTTCTAGAAAAGATTTGGAGGGCTTGTTTCATTCCTGCATGAGTGATTAAGTCAACTGTCCTTAGTTGAAGTAGTCTCTGACATGTTTTCATTGTACCTTTTACAATTGTTTCAAGTAAATGTTTCACATCCCATGATATTGTGATATAATGAGATATATATTTGGTCTTGTCCCTGGTTCTTAGCACAGACCTCCCAAAACCCTTGTAATATCCTGAAAGATAAGGATGAGAGGAGTATCTGTTGTTATTCATAATACAAGTCTTGCAATTATACCTGAATTTAGGTTAATGAGGTGATTCTTGGAGGATGAGGACTGGCTTCCGGAATGAACCATGTAATTAGAGGGTTGGAATCGTCAGCCCCACTCACCAACCTCCAGGAAGGGGAGAGCGCACAGAGACCGACTTAATCACCACTGGCCAATTATTTCATCAATCATGTGTATGTAATGAAGATGCCATAAAAACCCTAAGCAGTAGGGTTTGTAGAGCTTCCAAGGTTGTTAAAAGTATCCATGTGCCAGGAAGGTGAGGCACCCAAAGTACATGGGAAAGAAACTCTCACACTCAGAATCTTTCTGGTCTTCTCCCTGGGTGTCTCCATCTAGCTGTTCATCTGTATGCTTTATTTTTTTTAATGGTTATTTATTTATTTTTGAGAGAGAGAAGTAGACAACAGGGGAAGGGTCTAGAGAGAGGGAGACAGAGAATCTCAAGCAGGCTCCACAACTGTCAGTGCAGAGCCTGATGTGGGGCTCAAACTCATGAACCATGATATAATGACCTGAGCTGAAACCAAGAGTTGGACACTTAACTGACTGAGCCACCTCGGCACCCCTGTATGCTTTATAATAAAGAGATAACATAAGTAAATGTTTCCGTGAGGTCTGTGAGGAGTTATAGCATATTATTGAACCCAAGAAGGGGCTGTAGGAATCTTTGATTTATAGCCAATTGGTCAGTAGTGCAGGTGGCAATTTGGACTTGTGACTGGTGTCTAAAGTAGACGGTAATCTTTTGGGACTAAGCCCTTAACTTGTGGAGTCTGTTTTAACTTCAGGAAGTTGGTATTAGAATTGGATTGTAGGATACCCACTGGATGTCTAGTTGGGAAATTGCTTGATGTGAAAGAAAAACTCAAACTCACACATTTGATGTCAGAAGTGTTGTGAGTAGAGAAAGAAAGTTTTTATTTATGTTCTTTCAGCTATTGGGGGGGGGATGTCATTATCTAACAAAAATTTAATCATATACTCTATGTATTCATTTAGTGCTCCTTTCTAAAAATAAACTGGGGGACAGAATTATTTCTGGCAACTGTGAACTGCCCATTCTACTCATAACAGCTAGCAAGAATTTTAGGGCTGGCATTTAATTCTCTCTTTGAATTGAAAGTGACTTTGAGGTGTAAATCTCTTTAGTTGTCAACTTTAGATGTTAAAGACAAACATTAATGATTCATCACAGGAAAAATTAGAAGTTTATTATAGGTTTTATGCTTAGCAATAGGTTGGCATTTTCTTTGGAATGAGAGTACAGGTTAGAATGGGAGTGTAAGCCTCACAATTTCCTTAGTCTACAGGTTCTGGAAAGTGTTCCATGTTTGGGGGGTGGTGTTATTTGTATTGAAAGTGATTTTTAAGTATAAAAATGTAGTGTCTAGCAACTTAAGATTGTAGTACATTGCAAGTTCAAAACAAAACAAAACAGAAATAACCATTCTGAAATAACTCACCCGAAACTGAGCACTAGTTAAGTTAAAAACAAACCAATCAACTTTTAAGTGAACTAGAAATCACTCTAGGTAAATGTTTACCTGACTTTGATGTGGAGAGGGCATTTTAAAGTATTACTGTGAAGAAGATTGGTAGGTAGGTCTTGCTACATTAAAACAAGTTCTGTACTCAGAAAACATTATATTCAATGTACAAAAGTAAATATCAGATCGAGGGTAAATTTGCAAAGTGTGGGACAGAAAAAAAAACTAAGGCCTTAAAAATGTAGAGTGCTGAGGCACCTGGTGGCTCAGTAGATTAAGCATCTGACTATTGATTTCCACTTAGGTCATGATCTCAAGGCTTCATGAGTTCGAGCCTGCATGGGGCTTTGCGCTGTCAGCAGTGGAAATTTCTTGGAATTCTTTCTCTCCTCTCTCTCTACCTCTACCCCACCGTTTGCGAGTGCACATGCACTTTCTCTCTCTCTCTCTAAAAATAAAGTTAAAAAAATAAAAAACATATATATAAACAGTACTGACAAATCAAGAAGAAGCTATTTAAACATGGTGAATTGAATGCAAGCATTTATTTATATCTGTTTCTTCTTTTCTTTTCTTTCTTTCTTATTTTTATATTTATTTATTTATTTAATAGTTTATTATCAAGTTGGTTTCCATATAACACCCAGTGCTCTTCCCCACAAGTGCCCTCCTCCATGTCCATCATCCCCCTTCCCGTTTCCCTCTCCCGCTTCAGCCCTCAGTTTGTTTTCAGTATTCAAGAGTCTCTCATGATTTGCCTCCCTCCCTCTCCCTAACTCTTTATCCCCCTTCCCCTCCCTATGGTCCTCTGTTAAGTTTCTCCTGTTATACTTATGAGTGAAAACATATGGTATCTGTCCTTCTCTGCCTGACTTATTTCACTTAGCATGACACCCTCGAGGTCCATCCACTTTGCTACGAATGGCCAGATTTCATTCTTTCTCATGGCC
>CM053574.1:63846495-63930038 GCA_028646485.1 Cryptoprocta ferox
GCCCCTATGCATCAGCACTCCTGTATCCCTTGGGTAAATCCCCAGCAGTGCTATTGCTGGGTCATAGAGGAGTTCTATTGATAGTTTTTTGAGGAACCTCCACACTGTTTTCCAGAGCGGCTGTACCAGTTTACATTCCCACCAACAGTGCAGGAGGGTGCCGGTTTCTCCACCATCCTCGCCACCACCTATAGTCTCCTGATTTGTTCATTTTAGCCACTCTGACCAGCGTGAGGTGGTATCTCAGTGTGTTGATTTGCATTTCTCTGATGATGAGTGATGCTGAGCATCGTTTCATGTGTCTGTTGGCCATCTGGATGTCCTCTTTGGAGAAGTGTCTATTCATGCCTTCTGCCCATTTCTTCACTGGATTATTAATTTCTTGGGTGTGGAGTTTGGTGAGTTCCTTGTAGATTTTGGATACTAGTCCTTTATCCGATATTTCATTTGCAACTATCTTTTCCCCTTCCATTGGTTGCTTATTAGTTTTCTTGATTGTTTCCTTTGCAGTGCAGAAGCTTTTTATCTTGATGAGGTCCCAATAGTTCAATTTCGCTCTTGATTCCCATATCTGTTTCTTCTTAAAGCCCCATTGAATGATAATAAAGCCATGAACCACAGGAAAGAACCACAAGGACAAAAAGAACATGAAAGTGGGCTGCTGATTGGAGATGTGAATTAAATTTTGAAAGTCAGGAAGCAGACAGATAGGTGATAACCAACTTTGCAGAGAGAAAGATGATGCCTAACTGACTGCAAAAGACAATGAATACTAGAAGAAAAAATTGGCCCCAGGGCAACACTGGGAACTAGAAGACACTGGGGCATGAAGGACTAGGGTGGAGCCTGAGGCCTGGCTGAGAATAGAGCTCAGGGGAACTTGACCAAAGTTTGGTCACAGAGAGAACCTCTACGACCTATTTCTTTTATAATGAATGAAATAAATTTTTAACACATATTTTTCATGTCTGTATGAGAGATATGATTTCATCTGTTTCTAAAAACTTATTCTTCACAGACAAAGCATTTCTTGTAGTGTTTACCAAAGACAACTAGGACATATACTCACTGAATTACCTTTTTCAAAGTTCTGAATTCTCAACACTTTGAGAAAAGAAGTTGGCCACTTTTTATATCAAAATATTCAAATATTAAAGGACTATATCTTATAAACAACAGAGCAACAAATATAGTACATTATTTTTCCTATACATAGTCACCAAATTTAACAAAATTAGTTTTTTTTTAAAAAGTTCGTTTATTTAGCAAGAAAGGGAGAGGATGAGTGGGGAAAGGGCAGAGAGAGAGAGAGAGACTTAGACTCCAAGCCAGTCAGTATGGAGCCCATCATGCAGCTCTATCTCATGAACCCTGAGATCATGACCTGAGCCAAAATCAAGAGTCAGATGCTTAACAGAGCCACCTGGTAACATGAGCCGCGCAGGCACCCCAACAGAAGAAAATAAACAAAATTAACAGAAGAAAATAAAAGAGGAAGACACTGGCTGTAACTTACATATAAAACACATTCACACAACAGGAACATTTCAGAAAATAGAAGGTCTTAAATGTTGATTATGCTATTTCCATTTAGTAAGAAAATAGTTACCATGGAAATAGTGAGTGTATACAGTATTTTACTTCCACATTAAGACAGCTTCTAAAAGAAATGCATTTAGTGAACACTTGTTCTTGACATAGTTTGAAGGGAAAAGCAGCTCATAAAGAATACAGTATCTCAATTTAGATTCATTATATTAGCATGGCTGTTTCATTTTCTCATTTCATGATAAAATAATTTGAATAAACTGAACTGGTTTAGAGATTTGGATAACCTACATACATTATGTAGTTTTAACCCTAAACTAGGGCCATATTGTCCTTTTGATTATAGATTTTCCTTTGGAAAATCAGGTTCTTCAGTGGATGTCTACTCCCAACTTGGGACATACACATAAAGTTAATCAATTAAAAATTGTTTGATGAGGGGCATCTGGGTGGCTCAGTTGGTTAAGTGTCTGACTTCAGCTCACGTCATGATCTCACTGTTTGTGAGTTCCAGCCTTGCAGTGGGCTCTGTGCTGACAGCTCAAAGCCTGGAGTCTGCTTTGGATTCTGAGTCTCCCTCTCTCTCTGCCCTTCCAGTGCTTGTGTTCTCTCTCAAAAATAAATAAACATTAAAAAAATTGTTTGTTTGATGAAGATGTTGATCCAAAATCAGAGGATACCTAGAATGTGGGGACTCAGATTAGGAAATCAAGTTTCCTGAAGATTTCCAAACTCAAGATTCTTAATCGCAAGGGCTCAGTTATTCATTCTATAGATGAATTCACTCTTCTCTAGAGCAAACCATGTTGCAAGCTTAAGGATTGGCTTTGTTGAAGCAGACCTCTTCAACCTGTTCTACTGCCAGTCTCACCCTCCCCAGCCTCACTTTCCCATCTGTCAGCATCACTCAGCAGCACTCACTCCAGATCTCTTTTATGTCATCTCCAAAAACAATCACTCATCTTAGCCAGGGAATATATTGATCCTGGGTAAGCAAATAACTATTAATTTCATGATTTGAGCTCTAATGTACCCTTGGGGATAAGGATGGATTGCTTAAAGTATGGCTTCTTGATGTTCTGTAGATTTCTAGAAGGCTGTTTTAAATACTTACAAGTAAACACCAAGATGAGAGGTCAGCAGTAGCATAGTGTGATGAAAAGGTACAGTATTAGAAGGGCTTCTAACTATAGTTCAGAGGCCAATTAACTATGCAATTTGGGTAAATTACCCTATGGTGCCCATGAAATGAGAGGGTTTTGATATATTTCTTGCATGAACTTTAAGAAAGCTCTAGATATCAGAATGGAAAAAGATGCTAACACAGACCAAAGTCTTCACCATCCAAAATTTTTGGACTTGTGATTACACATTTCATAAAAGCAACTAACAAAGCCTTGGTTAGTGAATATTTGAATGGTTAGAGAATGAAAGGGAAAAAGCAATTTACTTCCTAAATACATCTAGAATATGTTACTCTAAATCCTTCAGCCCTACTTTGGCCATCATTATTTTTTTCCTGTGCTGGCGACTAAGCTCTTATGGTGTCTGTTTCCTTCTATCACTAAACTCATACTCCTCATGAGCATCCAAGTGCTAGACCTAAAGATCCACCTGTCTCCTGGACATCAAGTCCATATTTCTCAATACATTTACTATACTGTCAATATCTCCCCCTCTTTATCCCTACCTCAGTACAGAACACCAGTATCGACAGAGCTGCCAAGCACAAAAACTGGGAATTAACTGTTTTTTTCTTTCTCATCCTAACACTATTTATATTCTAATTAATTATTAGTCCAGTTGATTAGTCCAGTCCACACTGTAATTCCCTGTAGCTTTTCCATTCTCTCCATCTTTAAAATGTGTCCCCCTCTCTTGACCACAACTGCCTTAATGAAAGCCACCATAGTCTCTCGCAGGTATTACTGTAACAGCCTTTGAATTTGGTATCTCTTCCTTGAGTCTTTGCCCTTTCTCCTGTGAAGATGAAGACAGGTTATCTCAACCCTAGAAGAGAAATTTATCCTGTCACTCAATGAAAGCTCTTCAATGGCTCCCTTTTCCCCTTTGAATAGAGTAAGTGCAAGCTCTTTAGCATGGTGTTAAGTTAAAGAAAGGGGCCCTTAGACTGAAGTGGCTCTAAAAACAATGTGGCCTATGTAAGCAAACAAAAATTTAAGCCTGTAAATGCCTCAAGGTTGTACACTCAAAACCTAAAGACAACCAGTCACAAACAGCCAGCTAGGCTTTATGCAATAAGTGATCAATAATTTCCTTACTTTGCTTTTGTCTTTTCTCTATAAAAGTCTCTGCCTGACCCCTGTTGGTGGAGCACTCCTAACCATTTCTGGTTTGTTGCTACTGGATTGGAATTGATTTTTGCTCAGATAAAGTCTTAAAATTTTTACATGCTTCAGTTTATCTTGTAACAATGGCCAACCCAGTCCTTCACTTCACATCCGTTCACACTGTAACTCCCTGTAACTCTTCCAAATACAGATGATAAAATCTTATATTTTAGGTGTCCTTTCTAGCAACACTTGCTTCCTATACTTCCTTAAGTCCACAGCTCAAGTGAAGAGTCTTCTAGACTCTTCTGTGACAGCCCAGCCTGCCTCCCATAGGTGCTTCTCCCATTCCTGTACCCAACTTTACTTGGTTTACATTTCCATCACTGTACTCAGCATGTGGGGCTGTATAATTACCTGTTGTTTACCTCTTTTCCTGCCTGGGTGGAGTGCTCCTGAAGGCAGGCACTTTGTTTTGAGGGAACGACTTGGACTTGTAAGCCCTGGGGGTGATTGGGAGCTATGGGAGCATGGGCCTGCCAGAAGTTCAGTATAGGAGAAGTTGCGAGGTGGTGGTGGGGTGGGGAGTTCTGGGAGGAGATGAGGCTGAAGTGGTGAGCAGTAGTCAGACTTTGAAAGCCTTCCAGCTTGGTCCCATTTCTGAATTATTTTTTCCTCTTGTTAACGGACGTTGTTTGGCTGTATTTCTCTAGACAACAATGATGCAGATAATAAATGCAGTGTTTTTTGCCTTTCCATCAGAGTAGAAAAGAAAATGATTTGCCTCTTCATTTGGGGAAAAAAATCAGCTAACAAAGGGAGTGGTTGTAAACAATAGATTTAATTGCCTCTCCTAGGACTATTATTTGGTGTCTATTTAAGGCTACTAGTTTTATTTTAATTAATCCATTGTGTACCTTATTTGCATATATTTGCATATGTCTATGTGATGCCTTTAAGGAATCCAAGATGACTTCAGCTGACTTCAAACCCTGCCTTCTGAGCCTAACAACACTTAAATAGGAGGTAGCTTTTAAAATAGTTTACAGAGAACAAAAGGAAATGCCTTAGGGCAGAGTCGTGGTGCAGGTGGGGATGTTAGGGGTACTCCTTATAGGGAAAACTTAGAGATAAGGTCAGGCCCTGAGCATCAGGGTCCTTTCTCCCCAGCATGCACACCAGACACTTTTGAGGGGTGCTTGTCTAATTGGATAGCCTCTCAGATAGGGCTAAATTATTAAAGTAATACTGAGTTTCATTCTTCTTCACCGATGGAGACATGAGCTGCCTTTAAGGGGTTTATTACTTCATGTCAACATTTTCTTTTGAGGCTCAGGGTCCCGGAGGAGCCAGGAAACTGGAGCCTCCTAGGAAGAGTATGTGAGACCACAGAGGCAGTCCCTGGGGAAACCAAGCTCAGCTGTAAAGAAATTAGTGGGAAGGAAATACTCCTATTGGGATTTTTTTAGTACTAAGATGGTTAAGGAAGTCTTTTCAGGGGAAAGGGAGGAGGAATCCACACTTCATAAGTGAGCTGAGAAGCTTTCTACAAAAAGAGGTAAAATAGGATGTCATAAGTGTCAGAAAAAATCTGGAAGACATAGAAAAGGGCTAAATATATAAATAAATGATGGTTAAGTATCCTTTCTAGTACACCTTTCAGGATTATCTCTATCTTTCATTGACTTTGAACTATGTACAACTCAGTTCCTTGTAGTAACCAGCAATGCAAATGACTTTATCTAAAAACATGCAAATGAATTCTGTCTAGTAGAGAGACAATTAATTTCCCCTCACCAAACTCTCCCTCAAAAGAAGCCAATTTGCCTTTATTTGTAACTTTACTTCAGCATCCTTCTTGTCTACAAACATGCTGTTCTTTGAATTTTTCTTTGACGCTTTTGAAATATGTTGCTGATCTCTCATTAATAAACACATTAAATAAAATCTTTAATATGCATCCATTTCATATTTGTATGAGACTTATGATTTTACCTTAAAAAAGAAAGAACAAACTATCTTTTAATACAGGGCAGATGAGTTTTCAAGTTATCATAAATAGTCTCTTAAGGATTATTTTTGATCACAAAAAAAGGAGGCCATCACTTTGTGTTTTGGCCTGATTAATTTACATAGGTTTAGTAAGAAATCTTAAAGATAGGGGTTTCTGAGTATGGTTAGCAAATGTAGAGTTATAGGTGCTGAACAATGACAAGACCAGAGAATTAACTTCAGCCCATAAGTTTTTATAAGGAGACTGAGGTTGCATTTTCTTTTTTTTCTTTTTTACATTTTCTTTCTTTCTTTTCTTTTTCTTTTCTTTTCTTTTCTTTTTTTTTCTTTTTTTTGAGAGATAGAGTGAGACAGAGCATGAGAGGGGCGGGTCAAAGGGAGGAGACAAAGAATCTGAAGCAGGCTCCAGGCTCCCAGCAAACATTCAGCACAGAGCCCTACGCAGGGCTTGAGCCCACCAATGGAGAGATCATGACCTGAGCTGAATTAACTGACTGAGCCACCCAGGCACCCTCAGGTTGCATTTTCAATAACTTCAATTATTCCAAAGATATAGTAAAAAGTCTGATTGGTTCTTGTGTTCTGAATCTATAAAACCAAACCTAAGAAATTAATCTCCCCAGTTTTTACCCACCATATCTATAAATTAGGCTAAATTCTTGTCTCCTTAAAGTCCCCACAATCTGCTAAGATTCTTGACCTTCTCCACTGCTGTTAGGTCTAGGAACCTGAAAGCCATAGGGCAGATACCAGACCATTTCCTAAGAAAGATTGTTGGCACTGGTTCTTCACATGAAGTACAACCCTTGTTCCTTAATGATGGCCTTGTCAAAGCTCATTAAATGTGTTTTATTCTCAAATATGACACTCTAGGTTTGGCCTGATTATGAAAATTTGTTAAATGATTTCTTTGTGCAAAGAAGGATAAATTTGTATTGACTTTATGCAAAGAACTACATTGTTTCTGAAAAGAAAACTCAGTTCAAGTATTTATTCCTGAATTCTAAAGACCAGAATTATAAAATCTAGAATTGTGAGAACCTGATACTACTTAAAGAATTTTAAATTTTGGTTTCAACTAAATTTCAGTTTATAAAAGCATAATTTGAGAATTACTGATTTTTAAAAGAAAAAGGGCTTCCTTAAATTAGTATCAGAAAATAGAATGTTAAGTGTAATTTCAGGCATGCCTGGGTGGCTCAGTAAGTGAAGTGTCAGATTCTTGATTTCATCTCAGGTCATGATTATCATGGTTCCTGGGATCAAGCCTGGGTCAGGATCTGCACTGACAGCACAGAGCCTGCTTGGGATTCTCTTCCTCCCTCTCTCTCTCTGTCCCTCCCCCCACCAAAAGAAATAAACATAAAAAAAAAAGAGTAATTCAAAAATTGTTCCCCCCCAAAATCCCACATGACATTTCCCTCATTAGTTTAGCACATCTCGCTTTCCCTTAAGTCTTGTTCTACTGGATCTTGGATCAGCAGAATGATTTTCCAGGAACTCATCTGATTCTGAACTCAAAAGCATCCAAGATATCCTGATTCAGTTCTCTAGCACAGTTTCATGGTTGACTAAATAATGTTGAGTTAAGCTTCGAAGCCTATTCCCATGAGTATGTCTTGAAATTTCAATAGTGAAGAGTACCTGCTTCAGTTCTTTCTGTAACACTCTAAGACTGCTTTTTTTAATTTCAGACTTAATTTCTATCTTTAGTCTTTACTTAAGTCTTCAGACAAAGAAGGAAAAGCAGAAAGCATATGTTGATAGACTGAATGAATATGGCTAATTTATTTCAGTAACCAATAAGCAGAATAAAGGAGAGTAAAATTCACTGTTGCAGTATACTACATAATTCTTCTATAAGGATTTGACCAATGTGTCCTCTGGCATAAGAACATATTATGGATAGCAAAGTCATTGACAAATCTTCAAAATCTTTCAATCTGCCTTGTAAAAGTGTAAATCTGGAAAAATAGAAAGCACTGTTAAAGCTAATTTTTAAAATGAAAATCTAAGTGGAAAAAAGTATATGAAATTTAGAGAGAAATGCTCTTAAATAAAAAGTACATCATATTCTAGTATGTAGTAATATACTACAAGATGTACAAGATGGATATATAACCTAGAATAGAAACCTTGAGTGAACTAGAACATAAAAAGATGACATGAATACATTTTACTTAAGCTATATTGACATACAGTTGCATCATGCCCCTCTTAGATATTGTTTATTGTTATTTTACAAATCTGCATTTTATGATTTAAACATCAGATTGAAAGTTGACTGAATAGTTGCACAGTTGTCCCATATTATATCATGAATTTTATGAATCATTAAAAAATGCTTACCTGACATGTTTGGCTTAGCTGCCATCCAGTGGACTTGTTATATATATAAAACATTTATTTTAATGATGTTTCGCTTGTACAAAATTAATCCAAGGTAGGCTAGCTTTCTTTTTTGCCAATATTTACCTACAGATTTTGTAATGATGTGGAGCTACTTAAGAAATATGGAGTTCACCAGAAAACCTAATCATTTCTGGTACTCCTTTAAAAAAAAAAAGATTTTATTGTGTTAAGTAATCTCTATACCCAACATGGGGTTCGAATTCACAACCCTTAGATCACGAGTCACATGTTCCACCAACTGAGTCAGCCAGGTATCCCTTCTCGTACTTACTCCTTTTTAAATAAGATGTGGTAGACTGAGTAACAGACCCACCAAAGATCTTCATGTCCCAATCCCTAGAACTTCATAGATATGATTAAATTAAGGATCTTGAGATGGGAGATTATTCCATATTATCTAAATTGGCCCAGTATGATCATTAAGATTATAAGGTATAAGAGAAGAGAATGTAATGGGATGATGGAAGCAGAGACTGGAGTGACATGCTTTGCAGATGGAAAAAAGGCCCACATGCCAAGGAATATAGGTGGCCACTAGAAGCTGAAAAAGATTAGAAAATGGATTCTCCTTTCAGAGACTCCAGAAGTAAACATCCCAGACCACATCTTGATTTTAGCCACTGAAACTCATTTTGGACTTCTGATCTCAAGAACTATATGGGAACACATTTATGTTGTTTTAAGCCACTAAGTTTGTGGTGATTTGTTACAGTGGCAACAGGACATTAATACATATGTTAATAAAAAAAACAAACAAATCTTTGTGATTTCTCAGGAGTCTTTTGGAAAATCCTAAAGGTAGTTTAGGTACAAAAGACACCTTGAGAGGGAGTGTTCAAGATGGTGGTTTAGGAAGATTCTGAACTCACCTCCTCCCATGTACACACCAAATCTATAGCTATCTGTGGGTAGTTTCCCTCTGAAAAAGATTGCAAACCAGATGCACTGATCTCTACAACAAAGGATAAAAAGACCACATTGAGATGGGTAGAGAAAGCAGAAAACTAAAATGAAAACAAACAAACAAACAACCCATCCCTAGCACATCAACATGATAGGAAGGAATCTCACCAGACAGGTGCTTCTCCTGAAAGACCAAGGGGTTGGTGTCCAGAGAAGCCCCCAGAATGTCTGGCTTGGAAAACCAATGGAGCTGATGTTCAGAGGTGGAATCCCAAAGTGCTATAGGAAACTGGGATTCCCCTCTTGGAAGGATCCTGTGCAGTCTCACTCACCCTGAGACCCAGCAAAAAATCCAGAAGTTTGGGAAGCACCTAAATTATATGTGAAGGTCATTCATTTGCTGATCTGGAGCATTGGCTGGAGGGGCAGAGGACACTTGAGATGCTCCCCAGAGACAGAGGCACTGGCTGAAGCTATTGTTGCACTCTCTACATAGCCTGCTAGCATGGAGGGGGATAAGTCCTGAAGTAGCATCTTCCTGCCACCTTACTGGGATGGGCAGGGGCAAGGGGATGCAGCATTTACCGAGACTGGAAAGTGCAGATGGTTGCAGTGTTTCTCCACTGCCTAGCAAAGCAAATGGAACTACATCAAACTAAAAAGCTTTTAGACAGTGAAGAAAACCATGAACAAAAAGAGAGGATAACCTACTGAACAGAAGATATTTGCAAATCATGTATCTCATAAGTGGTTAATATATCAAAATATATAAACAACTCATACAACTCAGTAACAAAAGACCCCCCAATCTGATTAAAAAATGAACAAATGATTTGAATAGATATTTTTTCCAAAGAAGACAAACAGATGGCCAATGGACACATGAAAGGATGCTCAACATCACTCTTCGTGAGGGAAATGCAAATCAAAATCAGTGAGATATCACCTTGTGCCTGTCAGAATGGCTAGTATCAAAAAGACAAGAAATAACAAGTGTTGGTGAGGATGTGGAGAAAAGAAATCCTCATGCATTGTTGGAATGTAAACTCTTGTAGCTACGACATAAAACAGTATGGGGGTTACTCAATAAACTAAAAATAGAGCTACCATATGATCCAGCAATTCCATTACTGGGTATCTACTTGGAGAAAATGAAAAAACTAATTTGAAAAAGATATATGCATCATTACATTCCTTGCAGTTTTATATACAATAGCCAAGATATGGAAACAACCTAAGAGTTCACTGATGGATGAATGGATAAAGAAGATGTGAGATATATATGTATAGATGGAACTTGAAGGTATTATGATAAGTGAAGTAAGTCAGAGAAAGATAATTACTATATGAACTCACTTACATGTCAAATCTAAAAAACAAAACAGCAAACAAAACAAAACCAAGACTTATAAATACAGAAACAGACTGCTGGAGCCAATGGAGAAGGTGGTTGGGGGGAGTGAAGGGGTGAAAGGGATTAAGAAGAACAAACTTCCAGTTATATGGAGTCCACCACAACTCCCAGTTATAAAATAAATAAGTGATGAGGATGTAATGTACAGTATGGGGAATATAATTAATAACATTGTATTAACTTTATAAGGTGACAGATGGTAACTTAGACTTATTGTGGTGACCATTTTGCAATGTATACAAATATCAAATCATGATGTTTTACACCTGAACCTAATGAAATATTGTGTGTCAATTATACTTCAATTTTAAAAAAAAGACACCTTGGGGCACATGGGTGGCTCAGTTGGTTGGGTGTCTAACTTCAGCTCAAGTCACGATCTCATGGTCTGTGGGTTCAAGTCCCGCATCGGGCTCTGTGCTGACAGCTCAGAGCCTATAGCCTGCTTCAGATTCTATGTCTCCCTCTCTCTCTGCCTCTCCCCAGCTTGTGCTTTCTCTCTCTCTCAATAATAAATAAATAAGCTTAAAAAAAGCATTAAAAAATTAAAAAAGACACCTTGATTTTTTTTACTCAATTTTAGAATCTAATATTGAAAACAAAGATGAAAAGAGGGGAAGTCTGGTCATTTATTAAGAGAACATCAGATGCCTGAGTATATGGATAGTTTCATCTAGACTACTTATTAATCAAAGTGACAATGGGATATATTGAATTAAATGCAAAAGAAGTTATTATGACTTTAGCTCTTTCAGTGAGGATTTAAAAAAAATAATCAAAGACCCCCAAAACAGAAAATTATTCTGATGAGATATGGAATCTCTGGTATCTGAACAGATTACATAGACGATACATAAGAACCTTTCCTGCTCCTTGTTAAGAGCACACCAAATGTTCCAATTTTAATGGAAGGCCGAATTTTAATGGCAAGAAGACCAAATTATAATTTTGTGTCACATCCTTGGTTATTTTTGGCCATGAAGGATTAACAGAATTCTTTCTTTTTTTCTAATATGAATTACTTTATCAAAACTGTACCAAATTTGCCAAATTTTGAACATGTCATTGCTTACTTTTAGGCTTGTTATTTGTATTTACTATAAATCAAGGCAAGAAAATAGTTTTCTGCATTCCTTCTGCCATGTTATATATCCATTCAAGTTTGAACCTTCACTGTCATATTCTGGAACAGCAGACTTAATTTTAGGACAAAATCCTTTCCCCCTCATACTCTCCATTACCTTTTAAACACAATGTTATTTCTCTGCCACTCTTGTTCCTACCATTCTTAATAACCCATATTAATTTTAACTCTTAACTGAATTAACTAACTTCTACTTTACAGAGAGAACAGAGAGGATGGGGAGCAGATCTGTCAAATCTGAGCTTTTTAGAAAGTCAGTAAATTTAATCTGACTGTCAATAGTCACAGGGATCATTTTAACACATTGTTAAAATGGCATAAATGAATACCTTCATTGATGAAGTAGTTCTCAGCTTTTCCTCTAGAAACATTTGTCAATGTTTGGAGACATTTTTGATTATTGTGATTTGGAGGGCAGTGGGCAGTGCTAATGGCATCTAGTAGGTAGAGGCAAGGGATGTAGATATTCTTCAATACATAGGACAGCTTTCTACAATAAAGAATTATGAGGTCAAAAGTGCCAATAGTACCCCTGTTGAGAAACTCTGAATTTGCTAGTAGTCTGTTCATGGATTTGGGGAAGGGGTGATAGCACATTTGAAGTTTGGAAGTTTAGTTTATTTTCTAGGAATTCAATTTATGTAATGGCTTATTTATTATCTATAACAATCAGAACAGAGCTCCTTTATAAGACTTTATAGTTTATTTTATTAATACACGCAGGTATAGTAAAATATTTCAAACTTGCACAACAAGAAACTTGCACAACAAGAGGAATAGGGTCTTCTCAATTACAAACATTTGACAAATATCTTGACACTTCAGTTCCACTTGGCATCAGTCAAGTAAATTCAGAATCACAAAAAGTTCTGGTCCAGATCTCAGGGTTGCTCCTCTTTAGGGTGGTCACATTTTAAAAATTAATTTGAGCTCATCAATAATCTGACACATAAACAAAAATACTAACAAACCAGATTTTCTCTTTCTTACTTGATCTACATCATTTACTGGGGCATCTTGGTGGTATGGCCCCCACAGCTGCTAAACTAATATCTTTAAAATGTTGATTTATGACTATTCTACAAATATAGAATAAGCACATGATAAAGGTTTATTTAACTCATTGATGAGAGAGCCAGCAGAGTGGCAGAGTTGTTTCAGAATACATTTGAGGGACAGAGCCTTTAAAGGCAAGGAAGAAAAGAGGATTGCTAGATTAGATACAAAACTGGTTTATGTCCAACAGTGCAATAAAATTATAACATTTGGGGTTATTTTTCTTCTGCAGAGAAATTATTTAATCTCTATCAGACAAAAATCTGATAGTTACCATGTAACGTCATAGAGTCTGGACCCTAATCAATGTAAATTATATGATAAATAAAGATACATTCCCCTGGAGAATTAAAACTATCTCTGCATGGATTGATCAAACAAGGATTCAACATGAGATTTAATCAGGACAAGGAGCCATCCTTTTCCCTTATTTCCGAGTTTTTGCTAATTTTTTTAATACAAGATTCTTTTGTAGTTGGCCCCAGGAAACTTGCAAGGAAATGTGGACTTCCAAATTCAGGAGGGGGAAAGTCTCTTTCATTCATTCAAAAAAAATATGTGGTATTTATTGGTATCAGGCACTGCACTAGATCCTGGGCTATAGTAATGAACAAAGCATACAAACTCACCTGTGGTCCTTACATTCTAGTAGAGGGAGGTAGACTTATAAGCAAGGTATGTTTATATATTTGATGGATAAAAAGGCTGTTGACGATATGTTATAATATGTTAAATGATGAAAAGTGCTAAGAGGAAAAAATCACGTAGGAAGGGGAAGTGGGGAGTGTTAGGACTTTTAGGAAAGGCAACCCAGAAAACATTCATAGAAGTGACAGCCCTGATCTTGCATATTCCATTATATAATCCATTATGTAATTCCATTATATAATTCTCCCTTTCTCAGTTTGACACCACTTAAAAGATTTATGCCTAGGCTTATAGTTTCATATACCAGTAAAGAGCTGGAGGAGGTGAGGAGGAAGGGTGCCGTGCTGGGGGCCGGTGGTGAGGTGGGGAAGGAGTCATTGGTGTTTTCCAGACCCCTGCTAATTTCTGGAAACTTGGGAGAGATAAATGTGGAGAGAGAAACTCCTAACAGCCTGGTATGGACTTGGATACCATTTGAGAACTCTGGATTTACTGCCATCTTTATAAACATTGTTTGGTTCATATAATGCCATAACCATAAATAAAAGCCATCGTATGGTTCTAAAGAGGTTTTGTAAGATTGGAGCTTGATCACAGCTGGTAGGTTTGGGACTCACATTAAAAATGTGATTTTTGAATCATAAATTATGTTGGTTAATTTTATATAATAAAAACATTTAAGTGATACAATCATCATATTCTTTTAGAGATTTTTAAAATGATATAATGGCACAAATGTTATTCTACCTCCTGCCTTAAGCTCTTTGGGGAGGAAAAAATGGGGTAATTTTTTTAAAAAATGTACCTTAAGCCACATTATACCTTAGTCTTTTCCTCTCCTTTATAAGCAAGCCTGTCTGGAAGTAGAGTGCACCTGTCATTGATTTTGGTCTCAAAAAACCCCCATCTTTTCCCATAATTTCATTTCATTTCTACACTTAAAGTACCACTTATAATATTGTATATGCCATGCAGAGAAGAGTGGAAATATTAATTGCCGGTGCTTCAGTCCAATTTGCATGTCTCTGAGAAATGTCAGTGATAGGTAGCATGTACTTCTGATGATGGTGAGTCAGCAGAACAGAGCGGGCTTAAACAGAAGCAACTCAAACACATGACAGAAGACACTCGGGAGTAATTGGCAAAGTTGGTAGGGTAGTGCACCAATTAGCTTGATCATGTGAAGACGATATCTCAGAAGAGTATATTATCTTAGAAATACTAATGGAACAAGGTAGTGTTAAAACAGACCCTGTACATCTTTCAGTACGATTTTTCCAAAGCATCAGGTCACAGCCTCTGCAGTGTTCCAGTAGTAATGGATCTGAATCAGCAATCCGAGGGGAATTTCAATTTCAATTAAAATTCCTGCTGGACCTTAACCTCTTCTCTCTCTTTTCAAATCAAATGGACTCAAGTTATTTTTGGACTTACACAATTAGAAACTCTTTGCAGGCCCCTGGGTAGCACCTAGTGCCTCAAAGGTGTGCAACGGAAGTTTGCTGCATGGATTACCAGCACCGGCCCTAAATGAAATGCTACTCATGGACACTAATCATGAGTAACTGCTACTGAAAGCCAGACTCTTCGAAAGGTGCTCTGTACGTGTGCTCTCCCCTAATCCTCTCAGCAATTTTAGGACTCAAAGATAAATCCATGGCTCCAGAAGTTAAGTAGTTTTCCAAATCTGTGCCACTTTTGAAAGTCTTAAACTTATGGTTTGAATTCTCTTTCTTCTGCTACACTACTCTGCCCTCAGATAATCTTGGCCGTTTTTCATAAAAACCAAGTAAACAAAAGGAAAAACAATTTTAAAAGTCCTTTGCATATTATAATCCTAGGTTAAAGCCCCAGATAAGGTCGCCTGTGGAAAGAACCTTTAGCATAGATTGAAAAATGAGGACTTTTATAGCTGTGTCCCACTTAGCATCAGTTTTCATCTAAAAAAAAAGAAAGCGATTCATGAAGTGCTAATTTTAATCAGCTTACATCTGCATAAGGACCTCTAGCCTTGATCTTGCATATTCCATTATATAATTCTCTCTCTGGATTCGACAGCACTAAAAAGATTTATACCTGGGCTTGTAGTTTCATATACCAGTTAAGACATTAGACTGTTTTCTTTTCCCCCACTTCAAATACCGTCTCTTTTTCTGAATATTTGTTATACAGAAGGGCTCTAGTAAATATCACAATGCACATTAAATTAAACATCAGAGTTAATCATAGATTCTTTTTTTAATTTTTAAAAATTTTTAAGTTTATTTATTGAGAGAGAGAGAGAGAGAGAGCAAGCAGGGGAGAGGCAGAGAGAGAATCCCAAGGAGGCTCTGCACTGTCAGCACAGAGCCTGATGTGGGGCTCAAACTCATGAACTTTTGAGATCATGACCTGAGCTGAAACCAAGAGTAGGACACTTAACCGACTGAGCCACCCAGGTGCCCCTAAAAAAGTTTTTTTTAAGTTTATTTATTTTGAGAGAGAGACAAAGACAGTGAGTGGGGGAAGGGCAAAGAGAGAGAGAGAGAGAGAATTATAAGCAGCCCCCACACTGTCACTGCAGAGTCTGGTATAGGGCTCAAACTCCAAAACCGTGAGATCATGACCTGAGCCGAAAACCAAGAGTCAGACACTTAACTGACTGAGCTACCCAGGCACCCCATCATAGATTCTTTTGGTCTATGAGAAAACTTTGTTTATTCTGTTAGTCTTCTCCTAATATGGTTACAATTTATTAATTTCAGTAATTTCTGAATTCAGGTATGCAGGTCAAACATTTTATTTCTCAGCTTTTCTCTTAACAATTCTGATATGCTGTTGAGGCTACTGGCATAGTTTTCACCAGTCAGTACAAATGTTATAGTTTGATGTGGTTGTGTTTGCCAAAGTATAATGGCTCTTTATTGCCCTAAAACCACTTTACTAAAGGCTCAGAAGTGAAGTTTTTATTTTATTTTTTGTCCAGAAAGAACTTTAAAATGCACCGTTGAGTTTCAGTGGTTAGGAACCAGATTAGTTCCCAACAGATATAAATGAAAATAGCCTTTTCAGAGGCACACATGTCCCTTCCAAGGAGTCCTGACACTCTGTTATGTAGTTAGAACCAGAGTTGCTACCCCTGTGTCATGAAAGCATTATCAGCCTGATGCAGATATGTTCAGCCATCCTTCTACGTGGCGTCTACCTCTAGTAGGTCTCCCAGTCAGAGTTCCTTGTGAAACAGACGACACACCCAAGTAGAGTAATTGAGGAGCATTTAAGGAAGGAGCTAATTACCAGGGTGTAAGCAGCATTAGGAAAACCAACAAAGGATGGTGAAGGTTATCAACAGGAGGAGCACTTACCATGCCAAGACCTGTAGGGGCAAGGAGATGGGAATAATTATTAGAGCCTGAGGAGAGCTATAGCTCTAGTTATAGCTGTCGGAGAGAGCTCTGGGGAGGAGCAGTGGCCTTAGTGGAGGAACCCAAGACAGACCAGCCTGTGGGAACTGTGGCCTGGCAGGCAGGGAGCAGGGGGAACTATGTACTTGGTCTCTGTTCTTCTGCCACACTCTGATCCCTTGCTGGTACTTCCCATTGGCTGAATCTGATCTGAGATGGAAGGCAGGGAGCTGGTGTGTTGCATTCCAGATAAGCCTTCTGAGACCTAGAGCAGAATGGAGAAGGTGCCAGGGAAGGGTGGGATTTCTCAAAGCTGTTGACAATTTGGCCGGCTAATTCCTTGTTGTGCAGATTGCCCTGTGCACCCAGAGGTCAGTAGTGCCCCTCACCCCTAGTCATGACAATAAAAAATGTTTCCAGATATTTCCAAGTGTCCTGTGGGGAGCAAAACTGTCCCTCACTGAAACCACTAGGTCGGTGGATTAAAAGTGGATTTGTGACATCAGGGATGACCATTCATTCATTCGTTCATGCAAGGAAGAATATGTTGTTTTATTTTCTGGCTCAACTATTGGCCAACTGTGATGATGAACATTGGAATTACAGAGACCAAAAGACATGATCTTGCTTTCGTGAAGCTTACCGTTTTATAGAGGAAGGAAGATAATTGAGTAATCACCAATAACAAAATTATAGCATGGTGCTGTAATAGAAGTTTAAGCAAAGTGCTATTCAATCTCAATTAAGGCAAAGACTTGTCAACTGTCAAATCTCTGAAGCAATGTGTTGATTAAGCAAAGTTAGGTTTATAAGCAGAGTCAAATTAGCAGTGTGCAGGGTTTATGACGTAATAGTTTTGGATTGGTAGACACAGTGAGGCAAGGGGATTGATATGAGTCTTGATGAGTAAACTCTGTCTTGATATGTAAACTATTTGGTTGGCTCACAGTCATATCTTCCAGGAACAAATATTTCCTTAGCACAAATAGCTAAGTCATTTTTGCTTGTTTCAGTATTTTTTAACATAGTCACAGGAAAATATGCTTGGTCCCAGGATTATTTAACAAAGAGACAGGAAATTAATTTAGTTTTCTGTCTCAGAGTGCAGAAGGGAAAGGAACATTTATTACACGTCAGTTATCAACCAAGTATGACTGAATGCTTTAATCCTTAGACTAGCCCTGATGGCTTAAGTACTATTCTTTCTTCTTTAGAGATGAAAAAAGTGAGACTCAATTGCCCAAGTTTACAAAGCAGCTGATAGTGCCAGGAATTAATTTTCCTGTGGGGATAGGGAGTTGGGGAAAGATTCTAAAGGGAGAAGATATTCTGGATTGCTTCCAAGATGAATAGAATTGCAACAGCTGTGGAAGACAAGATGAATGGGAATGGGGCGAATGAATCCAGGAAAGGGGACAGCATGAATGAAGACCCTGAGGTGTGAAAGTTCCTGGAATGTTTTAGGGAACAGGCTGTAGGTTCATGTGAGATTGATGTGGGCAGTGACGAACCCCTATTAATTAGAACTCAGGCCCACCAGGGGAAGCACTTTTATCCCACTCTTCATGTTCCTTTTGTAAAATAGGGTCTTCTACCAACACTTCTACCTTCTCAGGAACATACTGGGGAAGCAGCACCTCTGGCTTCTACCCACCAGATGCCAGTAGCCTCTAAACTTGAATACTCACTCTCTCTTTACTGGAAGGAGGAGTGACTAGGCTCCTTTGTGGGCTGGCGTGAAGTTCTCTGCTCTTGGTAGGCAGGGCCTTGATTGTTGCTCTCTCCCCTCCTCCCCTGGTTTTTGCAGCCTGTGGTTAGCATCTTCATGCAGAAAGGAAGGCCCAGAGTTCCCTATGGGCTTGTTTCTTCTATCCCAGCTTAGAACAAGGCTTTTATCACATTAAATGGAAATCTTCTATGGAAAATATTAAATGAGTGATTAAGTTAATATATAGAATAAAACAACCATTTTTAGGGAGTGTTACATGAATTAAGAATGGATGCAAATAATTTTCCTCATTCCAAACATATGTGTTCTCTTAGTCCTTTTCAGGCTCCAGAGGACTTGATGAGATTTCTGGATTTGTTGTGTTGTTCATTTTTCCTTCCTTCCTTCCTTCCTTCCTTCCTTCCTTCCTTCCTTCCTTCCTTTTTAGAGCATGTTTTTGATAATATTTCATTGTTAACCTGAACACATTTCACTGTTTGTTTGTCCAGCTGTGGTATTCAGGGGACCGAAAATGAGCTAGGTCTCAGAAGTAATTGAATTTGAGAATCATCCTGATACTTTTCCTATCTGAGTCATGGAATAAAGATGATCTGCCAAACATAGTCCTTCATTGAGGCTCCTCCAGGTGTGTCTTTGATCCTTCCTACTCCCTCTCCTTTCCCTTCCCTTTTTATGTAACAGCAGAGACCCGCACAGACATTCTGCCTCTGTGGGTGGGTGTCACACCCACCCACACTTACACCCACTCCCACACATTTTCCTTCCAGGCAGGGAGCAGCCTCTAGAGGAGCAGCTAGGTCCCTCCCTTCTTGGTGGTGAGCCAACTTAAGAATAAGCATCAGGGGCACCTGGGTGGCTCAGCTGGTTAAGTGTCTGACTTCTGCATGGGTCATGATCTCCCTAGTTTGTGGGGGCTGTTCTTGGGTTTGAGCTCCATGTTGGGCTCTGGACTCTGACAGCTTGGGACCTGGAGCCTGCTTTGGATTCTGTCTCCCTCTCTGCCCTTCCGTCCTTCACACTTTCTCTCTCTCTCTCTCTCTCTCTGTCTCTCTCTCTCTCAAAAATAAATAAATATTAAAAGAAGCAGCAGCAGCAACAGCAGCAGCAGCAGCAGAAGCAGAAGCAGCAGAAGCAGCAGCAGCACCAGAGGAAAGCTGGAAGAGGTTTGGGTTTGTAGGTTGTTGTTCTCCAATGGTGGCCCCTACCGTGTTTAAGGCTACACTCTACCTTCTTGTCCAACTGTGCATCTTCAGTCTTTTCTTAGATCCATTTATTTTTCCCTGCCTGATAGGGTAATAGAACTGAGTGTTCATAAAACAACCATGGCCATTAATTTTCAAAGAAATTAGATTGTGTTACAGGCATAACTAAAAAATTGATCAGATAATTGCTGGTTGACAGCATGTAAACCTGAGGGTGATTTAGTCTGGCGGCTCAAGGACTGGTCATTGAAATATCAACTTCTTTGGAATGTTTAAGACACCAACATGATTTTTTTACGCAAGCTCCAAATAAATGATGTCCTACCTGTGTTTACAAAGGCAGTAAAAAATGGACTGCAGGTGATTACCTGGTCAATTTAACCAAATCAGGATGAACTATTTTCAAATTAGTCTTTAGATCAGCCCTTAGGAAGATGGATTTAATGCTACCCCCTTCCAAATGTGTATTCTTGTTATCTTTATGATCTTAATTCAAGTTCTTCATCACTCAAGGTAAATCATTCAAAACATGCCTCTTTTTCTTTTTTTTTTTAACCACCATTTAAAAAGCTGCTTTAAATGAATTGGATTTTACAACTGTGTAAGAAATATGAACAATAATTTAGTTATTTTGTTTACCAAAGTCATTGAAGACAGTTAATTGTGAATACACTGGGAGATGAGCCACTTACCATTTAAACGAGTAATCAGATATTTGGGAGAGATGTGTGCCAATCTGTGATAGGATAGTAGCCATCACCAAGCATCATTAGGCCTTTACAGTTTTACTTAAATAAGACAAAAACTTATGTTTTCTAGACATACATATTTTTTATAATTTTTTAAAGTTTATTTATTTTGAGAGAGGGAAAGAGTGAATGTACAGGGCAGGGGTAAAGAGTGGGAGAGAGAGAATCCCAAGCAGGTTCTGCACTGTCAGCATGGAGCCCAATGGTGGGGCTGGAACTCACAAACCTTGAGATCATGACCTGAGTTGAAACCAATAGTCAGACACTTAACCAACTGAGCCACCCAGGCACCCCATAGACATAAATATTTACACAGCCAGCATATCTTCATTTGACCTTTAAGCTGTGTTAGTTAGAACTATAATTTATTGTGGGTTTTATATGTATTATCAGGCTAGTTATTCCTATTAGTCCCATTTTGTAGATGACAGAACTGAGGTGCATATCTTTCATTTTCTTCTCAGTCTTGTTTCAGAAGAGTCAAATTCACAATTTGGGACTTTATGGGGGCCATCTCCTGAGTACTACCTCCTATTGTGAAGAAAAGTTTTTTTTTTTTAATCTGTGAAATTTGTGTAATCAAGTAACCTGCAGTTTAACTAAACTCTAGAATTGAACAGGCCTCAGTGGGCTAATGGCTTCGTGTGACATATTAACTTGAAAGAAAAATGCTTTAAATATATAACTGAATGTACAACATAATTGGAAACTATTGTCTTTTATCCTGTATTGGGAGTTATAGTAAATTTTAAATGAAAAATATCCACTTCATGGTGGAAGACTGAAGACTGTACACTATAGATATAAATATGAATAGAAATATATTTGTTTACTGTATTGAATTTTACATATTTAAATTCTTTTTAAATTTTTATTTATTTTGAGAGAGAGAGAGAGAGAGAGAGCACAAGCAGGGCAGCGGCAGAGAGAGAAGAAGAAAGAATCCCAAGCAGATTCTGTGCGGTCAGTGCAGAGCTCCATGTGGGGCTTGAACTCATGAACTGTGAGATCATGACCTGAGCCAAAATCAAGTCAGATGCTTAACCCCTTGAGCCACCCAGGTGCCCAGAGTTTTACATATTTTTGATGAAAGAGTATTTAAAAAAATTTGACATTAAATTTAAAAAATATCTCTAGTAATTTTACTTTTCTTTTTTTCAGAAAATATAATGAATACAAGCTTATAAAATTTTAAAAATACATAAAAACAAAGAACAAGTCCACTTTCTACTACATGTTGCAATTGCCTGTTCCCCTTCCTAGAGTCAACCACTGTAATCAATGTGCCATGTATCCTTCCACAAATTTTATGTATATACAAGTATCTGTCCACATTCCTTTAAATACAAGATATTAACATGCTATACAAACTACTCCTCACATTGATTTTTTTGCTTAACAGTATATCTGGTAAATTATTCCATAGTGGTTTATAAATTGTTTTTCCTTTCTTTTTAAAAAGCTGCAAAATATTCCATTGCATGAATAAACTATAATTTATCTAACATGGCTTCAATTTAATAATCATCCCAGATAAATAAACAAAAAGACTTTCAATTTTTTTCTCTCCTCCTTTTATGTGTTGGGGTCTGGCTTGTGATATGTGTATTGCTTCTCTGCTGCAGTATGGCTCAGCAAACAATCTACATGACATGTGTTTACTTTTCCACATCCCCACATTCTCAAATTGTTTGCTAACTTACTTTGACAATGAATAGAGAATTTGGGTTCTTAGTCATAATCTGTTGTAAACTAAGTTGAGGTTCACTGATCTAGGAGTCTTGAACCACTGTGTCATGAAAGTCATTTCCATTTAGTAAGTCCTGCCTGGGGGGGATTCAGTATTTTCCCATGACAGTCTCTGTCTGGATAAATGATCTAATCCACACAATTTTTAATAAAATTGCTTATTGATTCCACTGATGAGCTTTGTCAGAGTTAACATATGAATATCAGCATGTAAATGTCTGAGTTATGAAAATGTCCCGCAACTTACTCTTCAGTTTAGCAAAAACACATTAAATATCTGCACTGTTACTGGTGTTAGGCTAAGTGTGGAGAAACAAAGATAAATAGGGTATGGTTGCCTGCAAAAGGTTTTCATTAAGGTTTCAGAAGTTGATATAAAACTGTGATAACTTGTACTTTTTCAAAGGAGGATGCTTGATTATGTCTTACAGCATTTCAACAATTGTTGAAAGCTTGTATACATCAGAAAAATAACCATGTTAAACCATGGTAATTAGGGTCCAGTGGATTATCTCAAATATCTCAATGATTATAATCCTATAGTTCAGACCTATCATATGGGCAATTATGTTGCATAATCCAAGTATGCTATGAGGTATGCTATCTCAGAGTCACAGAGCAGAAAGGCTCATAGACCAAATTACAATGCTTGAATCACATGGTTTATTAAATCAATTTAAAACATACAACAACCAACAAGGGTAAAGAGATGGGGTAAATTAACATTTCTAGATTAGCACATGAGCAGATGGAGGGACTATGATATCTGAGACCTGGGGTTCAGAAGGCTACATATCTTTTCTGTCTCTCTCTGCCATCTTTGCCCTTCTTGCTAAAATTGTGCTTATGAGGACCAGACGTGAGGTTCGAGGTAGCGGTTCACAGAAAGAAGGCGTCTTGAGCCAATGATATGTACTTGTTCTACAGGAGCCACTCAGGGCCAAGAACATCTGTAAAAGGATATAGCTTGTCAATTAGCCTGTAAATAGCCATAGGTCTTATGTGTGTATTTTGGGTAGAGTGCATGTGGGGCCGGTGTGAGGCCATCCTTGATGTCACCAATGGATGATTGAATTTGAAGGTAACATAGTTGTCATCTCAGAGGTGGTTTGATTTGGTCTTTTTTTGCGTTACTGTTTCTAAACAACACTCTTGCTTTTTATGTATTCTGTTGATTGTTGATAGGTCTTAAAGATTACTAACGTACTGTCTAAATTTAATATATCGCATGAATTCTACCTATAGCTCACTAATTACTTACTCATATATTATGTGCACATAACAACATATCCTATGAGTTTTGCCTGTTAAAATTTATACTCTGCTTAACATTTCTTATTAGTTCAGTCCATCATATTTTTTTTTGTATTCTATAGTAGAATTGAATATTCTCAAATAACATAGAAAGTGCACATTATAAGACCTCATTCTTGAATTCCAATGCCATGTCACACTTGGGTACTGAGACTCAATTTCAATAGTTCCAAATTGAACTCATTATCTTTCACTATAAAAACTTCCTTGATTATTCTATAATGATTAATGGAATGAATTTCTATCCCAATTTTAAATGCTCTTTATTTCTTCTCTTTATCGGAATCATGGAAGACTTTTGCTGTACCTCAAAAATACCTCTTCAGATTTTTTATCTTCTATTTCCATTGTTTCAAGACTCTTTGGCTTGCTGCCAGCTTTATTTTTTGCAGTACAACCTGATCCCTGACTTCCTGTCCAGCCTCCTCCCACCCCAGTCCAGTCCCTTACCCAAGATAGCTTTCCATTTTTCCTAAATACCCTGTATATTAATACATATGACAATTAGCATATTAAACTATTTTAAATTTTGAAATATAGATTCACAGGTATTTGCCTAAATTACATAGAGAGATCTTATGTATCCTTTATCCAGTTTCTATCAGGTACATTTTGTTTTGCCTTTTCATTTTTTTCTTAGAATCCATTTTTTTAAAAATTTTAATTCTAGTACAGTTAACATACAGTGTTGTATTAGTTTCAGGTGCACAACACAGTGATTCAGCAATTCTATACATTACTCAGAGCTCATCATGGTAAGTGTGCTCTTTAATCCCCATCACCTATTTAACCCATCCCCCCAATCCTTCCCTTCTCGTAAGCATCAGTTTGTCGAGTCTGTTTCTTGGTTTGTCTCTGTCTTTTTTTCTGCTTTGTTCATTTTTTTCCTTAAATTCTACATATGAGTGAGATCATATGGTATTTGTCTTTCTCTGACTGAATTATTTCCCTTAGCATAATACTCTCCAGCTCTATCCATGTGGTTGCAAATGACAAGATTTCATTCTTTTTTTATGGTGGAATAATATTCCATTGTGTGTATATAGCACATCTTCTTTATCCATTCATCTATTGATGGGCACTTTGGTTGCTTCCACACTTTGGCTATTATAACTAATGCTGTAACCAGGTATACATTCTTTTTATGTTTGGAATATCCATTTTTTTCTTAATTATCTGGCATATTCTTAATCATCCTTTAATATTCAGCTTCAAAGTCATAAAGCTTTCCCAACTTTCTTCCCACCATTGCTGAATTAATTCCTTCTTTTTAAATATTTTTCCCCATGTGTTATCATAACTATCTTCTCTGAAAATCCATGACCTCTTTAAGGACAAGGACTATGTTTTATTCATCTTTGACCCCCTAGAACCTAGCTCAAAGTATGGCACATATTAAATGTCTGGTAAAATATGGTGAATTTAGTGTAAATTATATTTCATTTCAAGAAAATTGGAGGTAAAAACCCAATTATACAAAACAGATGCATTTAGTGAGTGATGTTTTAATGAAGGGTATTATTGCAGATTCTTTTCAATATGATCTTTCCTAGAGAATTTAAAATATAATTCAATTTTCAAAAAAATTTACTATTACATTCATGAATACATCTACTGAGTAATATGATACTAATACTGAAATATATATTCAAATGGAAAATTCCAATCTAAAATATGGAACCAGCTTTATTCTTTCTCCTCCTTCCAAATGTGTAGTAACAGCATCACTTCTGGATTGGGGATTCTCACTTCATACTCTGAGTCCTGCTTCGTTCTCCTGTAGAAAAGCTGCATGAGATCTGAATGCATGTAGGCCTCTCCAGGCTTTGTGTATGAACAAGGAGGCCTCATGAACATGTTGGCGGACCTTAGCCCCTCTTCAGAGTTTTCTAAACTTTGTCTCACTTGGTGCGCTTGATCAAGATCTTTTGCCTCTCTGCCCACCACACATCTGCCCCCGGGAGGGACCTGGCCATAGTAGCTGTAGGTGGCACTTGTGAGAACTTCGCTGTGCTGGGGTGGGGAGCACAACACTCTTTTTGCTGGTGTGTGCTGCAGCACAGAAGTTGTGACAAAAACAGTGATTCCCATCCATCACACTCTCCAAAACTATTTTGATGAACAGCTTTTAAAAAAAGGTATTATGTTGGCATTGTGGTGGTTAAGACTGTGGTGGCAGGAAAATGAAAAAGAAATTGATGGCAAGACAATGATGCAGACAGACAAAATCGGTGAATGTGGTGCTTCTCACACCTATGCTCACTTCCTCAGCCACCATTGGTGAAGGACCCAACACTGACTGCCACACCAGGATGCCCCTGGCTTGCATCTTAGCCTGGTCATGCTTCTGGATGCTGGTGGAGCCACTTTCTATCCTTCACACTCTCAAGCTTATATCCAGTCTTAGAAGTTTCCACATCCAAATGACATTCCCTTCCCTTTCTTAGGAAGGTTAGACCTAGTCTCAGAGGCTGGTTGGGGTTAATACCATCTTGTCTTCTCTCTCTCCCTCTTTTTGTCTTTTCCAAGGCCCCTGCACAAACTCCTCTCACTTTCATCAACTCAAGTACTAAAAGCTGCCATGCACATCACTGCTCACCTCTGTCAGTCAATCAAAAGCCCCCAAGCAATTGTACAGTGGCATAGCTGGGAGACCCTGTTACAGGTTGGTTAAGTTGGAAGTAGGAGGTAAGGTTGTTATTCCCATGATCATGACCCCTATTAATGAATAAAACCATGTTCAGCACATTTGACATGCCCTTTGGTCTCTCATTAAATTAAAAAATAATAATAAAGTATGGATTTTTTTTGACAAATGAAGTATTTCTTTGCCTGTGAATTAGAAACAGCAGAATCGGCCTTCACATTCTCCTGTTGACCTCAAAAGCAACTGGTATTGTTTGGAAACGATCACACAGGCATTCCTACTTCTGGGCACTGAAATTACTTTTCTCTCTTTTCATTCTCTGACATCTTAGAAGTGAAAACAAGGACTTTTCATCTGTTTAGGGACAAAGAACCAATGGAGTGAGTGACACAGCACTTTTATTCTTGGCAAGGCTTGACATCGAAAGAGCAGTGGGAGATAACTTTCAAGTGGGCCTTAGGAGGAAATCCAAAGGACTGCCTTTCTGCAGGGTCAAATATCTCTATCCTGAGTAAATCATTCAAAGCAACAGGGCTAGAGGCAAGCCGGTGCTGTCAGCCGGCACATGCTGTTAGCTGTCACCTTCTGTTCTGTTAAGCAGAATAATTTACAAGAATAGTGATTCATTGAATAAAATAGTTCATTAAGGTAAAATTAGATGGCCAGGAAATCAAGTCAGCATTTTAGAACTCTTACAGTAAAATAAGCACTTTGTAATATGATGTTTTAGAATTCACATTCTAAACAATGTAGTCTTAATTATTTGTGGAAAGCATATCAGTGAAGGACCCTAGAAAACAGTGGGTGTTTTTCTATTGAAGTATTTTTTTTTCATCTGTTTCTATACCAAGTTAGTACCTTAGGCTGATTGTGAAGGTAAAACACTAGGAAAAGTTTTCATCCAAGGAAATAATGTAATGGGCTAAGTTTTTGGTTTTGGGGTTATTTGGGGTCAAATTTTATCCCAAAAGTGTTTATTGGATTCCATCCCCCCCCCACCATGGGCACCATTCTCTTGTTAATTATGCTATTTGGGGCCATCTATTTCCCTCCCAACTTATAACTAACACTACATCTTGCTCTGCACACATACAAAATCTCATTGGAATCAATGAAATTCAGATGGAGAGGCAAGGATTTGGACATTTGATTTCTGTGTTTCTTATTAGGTTCTCTACAAGTTACTAGAGGCATTTGATGTAGACAGAATGACTTTTTAATCTCATTGAAATATCCAGCACGCAATTTACATTTATTGATTCCCAGGGTTGTGGTGATAGGTTTCTCAGAAACCTAAAGCTGATAATTGTCTTTGAAAAAGAAAGCACTTTGAGATATCCAAGATTTGAACTGTCCAACAGAGATACAATGCAAGCCTCACATATCATTTAGAATCTTCTAGCAGTTACATTTAAAAGCTAAAAAAGGATACATTAATTTTAATAGTGTGTTTTATTTAATCCAATGTTTCTAAATATTATCATTTCAATATGTAATCAAAATGCAAAAGTGGAGATATTTTACATTCTTTTTCATTGTACTAAGTCTTCAATATTCACTGTGTATTTCATGCTATCTAAATTTGGACCATCCACATTTCAAGTGCTCACCACATGTGGTTAGTAGCTACCATATTAGATAGCACAGCTCTAGAGAATAAAAAGTATAATAAAATTAGTACATGTTCTAAATATATACATAACTATATATAATTTTAAAACATTTTCTATTTCCAACAATATTGCATTTTCTGAGCATGAATATTTTGTTCTTAATTAGACTCTGAAGTTTCATAGGTATTAAGGCATGCTATAGATGATGGTTATATAAAATAAATTTAATTTTTAAATACATTGAAAATATAGGTACAACTTTTTTTAGTGTGTAGATTTATTCACATATATCAACTGAGTTTCCCTGCATTTTCTTAATTTTGATCTATAGCTATTTTTGCAAAGCCTCATCACCTTATTAATAAGATTCTTATTTTTTCTTTTTAAACATATATTGAAATATTTAATTCGAGTTCAGTAATTTAGAGCCAAAATTATGAAAGTTTCACTATTAGTTGGATGCCCACTTCTGAAAGGTGTGATTTTTCATTTACATTTAGAAACACAATCATTTGCTTTTCCCTTTTATTATTTGACTGCTATTGTGATAAATGCAAGCTATTCTTCATTAGTCTCACTTTTTCCTTCTATTTAAAATTCCTTTCAAGTCAAATTCACTTTTGAAGACTCAGACTGGCTTATCTCCTAAAACTTCCACTAGAATAGACCCAGAACATTCTTGGATTTAATGTGAGTCTTGTTTTCTTTAAATATTTTAGATGTACTTTCTTTGACAGTGGTGGAAAGGCACTTGTTTCTAAGTGACCTTTGAAATCAGGGAGTGAACTTGGACTTCATTGGATGTGAGACCAGGTGCCAACAGCCAAGAGTTGTGCCTCACTGCCCTGGTTTTCCCAGCTCACCTTTGTAATGCACTAATTCTTGGGAAGAGAGAATACCTTTTTGTGAAAAATGGCCTCTGGGTAAAATGGCAGTTAAGTGCAGTTACTACTAGGAAGAAAGGTAAGGAGAAATTAAAAAGTTTTAAATAGTTCCTTGATAGAAAATAGAGAATTTGGATGAATTGAAAGTAGGATGTTGACTATTAATACTGAGATGTGACAAACTGCCATCTGGAAATAAGAAAAGTGATATCTGATATTAGTTTAGATAAAGTTCCTGTGGGAGAAAGGCTTCTTCTTTTTTTTAAATGTTTTTATTTGTTTTTTGAGCGACAGTGAAGAGGGAGTGCACGAGCAGGGGAGGGGCAGAGAGAGGTGGAGACAGAGACTCTGAAGCAGGCTCTGTGCTGTCCGCACAAAGCCTGTCGTGGAATTCACGAACTATGAGATCATGACTGGAACTGAAGTTGGACACTTATCTGACTGAGCCACCCAGGCACCCCAAGGCTTCTATCTTTTAAGTCAGGCACTAATATACTTTCTCTATCAAGGTCCAGATAGTAAATATTTTAGGCTTTGTGGACCAAACGATCTCTCGAAACTACTCAACTTTCATATCGTAGCTCAGAAGGCAGTCATAGACAACATGCAAATGAACATGGTTATGTTCCAATAAAACCTTATTTATAGACAGGTGTTTGGCTGGCTTTGACCTATGTAACCCCAATGTAAGAAATACAGGTTTATAAAAAGTCTGCCTGGTAGCTGCACCCCTACTTTCACCTCCTGTGACTTCTTGGTAATATCCACACGATGGAACTGCCTTTCTCCTAAATCACATTTCCCATAAAAAGGCATGTGTTTCTTGTGCACATTCCCATACCCCAAAATAAGTATTTTATTAGGTACGGTATGGGTTTGGTTGCTCTAACAGAGACCTGAAATTATAGTGGATTAAGCAAGATAGCAACTTTCCATGTATAAGCAGTATATGGCTGATATAGTGACTCCAGGTGTTAACCTCATCATCATTCCCTGGTGGCTTGCCCTCACCCTGTGGGCCTTGGAACCAGCAGGAAGAAGAAAGAGCACAACCTGCAAGTTGCTCACATCACTTCTTCTGATATCTCATTGGTCAGCACTTTTTCAAATAGCCCCATCTATCTGTAAGAGAGGCTGAAAACGGAGTACTTTTTTCTGGGCAGCTGTGTGCCCAATACATTTCTAGAGCTTCTGCCACTACTGCATAAAAGATGAATGTAGCTGCAACCAGCTTTTCTGCTTTAATCTTGTACTTATACAATAATTAAGAACCTGAAAGAATTTACTTTCATTTTAAGGTTATATTTTACTGGGGCTCCTGGTGCCTCCTTTGGTTGAGTGTCTGACTTCAGCTCAGGTCATGATCTCACGGTTCATGAGTTCAAGCCCCACATTGGGCTTGGTGCAGTCAGTGTGGAGCTTGCTTTGGATCCTCTGCCCCCTCTCTCTCTGCTCCTACCCAACTCATGCTCTCTCTCTCAAAAATAAATAAACATTTTTTAAAAGTTATATTTTATTGTATTTCCTGTGACAAATGATATACTGTTGTGTTGAGAATAGAGGCTGTTCTAAGTTTTCAGACACAAATAATAGAAATCCACCATACATGGTTAAGCTATTGTTTCATGTGGCAAATATCTTGCATACACTACTATTCTTCTTTTCTGAACCCATGGTAGATAGTACTAATAAATCACAACATTCTTTCCCACTGAACTCAGACTTGGCCTTAAAACCCTCTACATCCTGCTCTAGATAGCCTCTACCAATCAGGTAGTGTTGGCATGTCATCAGCAATTTATTTGCCTTTCTTGGCTTAAAGTTTTACCATTTTTCTTTTTGTGTCTTTGACACTAATCTTATCTATAGATGGTGACATGGCAAACTGAATCTTGTTTTTTTGTCTTTTAAGTCAAATATCCTCTCTTAACTTTTGTTCAATTTTTATCCTGTTATTTCCAGATCATGATTAAATCTCATTTTTATATAACTAACTTTAGTCACAAAACCAAAGTTAGAATAATTTTATTCAACCTCTTAATTTTATAAATAGAGAAACTTAAATTCAAAAAGATAAAAGGATTTACCCATGGGCACATAGAAGCCTTGAAACTAGACTCTTGAACCCATGACTCTTATTCTAGTACCCTTACTTTGCAAAGGTCAAATCAGAAATGATAGGAGTAATTAAACATGAGTAATAATTGTGATAATGATTGGGTGAGATTAATTAATAACACAACTTCAATTTCTCAAGTTTCTGTTTCTTGCATTTGTAGACAAATACCAACATATTTCACTTCTTCCTATGTAAAAGAAATGGTATCCTGAGCAATCCTTACTCCAACGTCAGGCTGCTTCTAGAACTTCACAAATTTAATAAAATGGATTTGACATTGTAAAAGATAGAATTTGAAGACTGCTTTCTAGGACCTTCATATTTATGTTATAGAGAGCAGAGTAGCCATTCGTGTAATGCCCTGGCATTTCCTGTTTCAATAGGATGCCTTTATGTGAGAATCAAAGTACTGACTTTTGTAGAATACTTTCCAGGTGAATTTATAATAGCAATTTGAATTCTTTTTACATTTTGACCCATGTATCTATCAGGTTATGTTGCTTCTCATTTTATTCAGATCCCTTTGTCCATCCAAAATTGCTTGTGCTCTCTCAGGCAAGGCTTACATTTTGGTTCTCCTTGCGTGCAAACAGTTTCTCAGCAGGAGTGTTACTTAAGACTGTACATGAAAACGCTCATCAATAGGCAGGTGGAGTTAGATTATCTTATTCTTTCAAGATCAGAAAAAAAAAACCCTCAGCAAAAATAAGTTCAAAAGAGAGAGATCAATTATAGTACAAGCAAATCTAACTATAGTGTCTATAGCTAAGAAAGTATATATTAACAAAAGCCAAATTTTAAAAGGTTAACTAAATCTTCCCATTAAAACTTCAAGTCCATTAAGTACCAAAAATTATGACACTTTCATATGACAGAGAAAATTAGTCTAGCACAATAGACCAAAGGAAATTTTGATAAGGGACATTTCTTGATTTAGCTATTAATTAGAAAGTTTGAGACACTGAAGAATTTTCCTCTCTTCATCTTTCACTGTTGAGGGAAAAGCTTGAAAACAGTAAAACTTCATGACCAAAAGACAGAAAATAATTTCAGTGCAATGGACCTAAAAGTTGAGGTTAGCTGCATTTCCCAGACCTGAAAAGTTCTGTTCTCTGATACACAGGGAGAACAAACCCTCCCCCTTAATGAAACCAAGCTCAGGTAAATTTGGAAATGCCTGTTTGTCATTTGCTTACCCTCCCTTGATGCATAATTTCCTTTTTTTTTTTTTTTTTTTGCTTCTTTCAATTTGGCCTTTCTGAATAGATAAACAACAACTTACATACCCATGTGGCTCCTTCAGTAGGTTCATTTTTTAAAAACATATATTTAATGAGCATTTACTATGAGCTAGGTAACATGGTACCTAAAGATGGGAAAGTAAACATAATCTTAGCCCTCAGAGGCCCAGTATTTCATGTGCAAGAAAACACATGAGCAAACAATTTTAGTACAACATAGTCCAATTGCTGTGGAAGCAGCAAGTTCTGCCTGAGTGTTGACAGAGGACACAGGGCTGGAACTGCCTGGAAGGTCTGATAGTTCATGAAGCAGAGAAGGTGGGGCAAAAATCAGAGGCTAAAACAACACACATAAAGGCATGGAAGTGTGGAAAAGCACAAGCTTTTGGTTGCATTATGTGGCAGGGGCATAAGGTGGGGGAGAGTGTGCAGAAGGGATTGTGTTAAAAAATTTAGCAAATGTTAATTGAGTGACTCTTTAGTCTGGGCACTGTGCAGGGACTCCTGAGGTGCAGAGATAAATGCATCTTAGTCTTCGTACTTGAGGCATTAACAAAGGAGACACAGGTCACAAATATCACGTTTGAGTGAGGATGTGGTAAGCATAAAAACAGAAGGGACATCAGGTTCTTTTTCTTCACAAAGAAGTGAGAACCTGCCCCGATGGCAGGCATTGTGTTGTTGGCAGGGACACCTGGAAAGGTGAGCAATATCACACACCACCTGTTTGCAAGGACCACACAGTGTAGTGGGGGTGATATACATAGATCAAGCAGTTACAGCAGCATGTGTACACCAGCAACAGTGGCAAGTGTCATCCAGAAGGTACAGAGTCCTAGAGAACCTATAGTGCAGGATTATGTTCTAATTAGGGAGGGCAGGGAAAACTGTATTTATCACCATCTTCTTATACCGTAAAATTTCCCCATGCTTGAATTCTTAATTTGCTTGATCTAACTTAGAGTTCAAGTAGATTTAAAAAAAAAATTTAAGTTTATTTACTTCTGAGAGAGGGCGAAGGGGCAGAGAGAGAGAGAGAGAGAGAGAGGAGAAAGGGAGAGAGAGAGAATCCCAAACAGGTTCCATGCTATCAGCTCAGAGCCCAACGTGGGGCTCCATCTCATGAACTGTGAAATCATGACCTGAGCCAAAATGAAGATGTAGGCGCTTAACCGACTGAGCCATCCAGGTGCCCCCGTTTCAAGTAGATTTTGCAAGAAGGTTATCTGGGTAACAGATTGTCAGAGCCCTGGCATCACTGAGAATATTTGTCTTTCACTTTCATAAATGACCAACAACACTCCTCTAGAAAAGTTTAAAGTCACAACTTCCCTCTCTTAAAACTTTCTAGAATTTGAGTCCTTGTCATCTGACAATCTGATTTAGAATTGATGTTTCCTCTTTAGGTAGCCATATTTTTCTGTCTGAATCTTACAGTCTTTTAAATTAAAACAATTGTCACAGTTTCTTTGAAAACTAAACATACTCTTAGTGTACAATCTGGCAATCACTCTCTTTGGTATTTACTCAAATGAATTAAAAACTATTTACTGTCCACCCAAAAACTTGCACAGAAATGTTTCTATCAACTTTATTCATAGTTTCCAGAACTTGGAAGGAAGGTGAATGGATAAATACAGTGCGTACATCTAGATAGTGGAATATTATTCAGTGCTAAAAAGAAATGAGCTCTCAAGCCCTGATAAGACATGGAGGAAGCTTAAAGGGATATTACCAATTATATGACATTCTGGGAAAGGAAAACCTGGGAAGATAGTAAAGGGAGCAGTGGTTGCTTGGGTTTGTGGTGAGGGCCTGAGGAATAAGCAGAGCATAGAGGATGTTTAGGGTGATGAAACTATCCTGCATGCGACTACAATGGCGACAGTACTGGATACATGCCATTACACATTTCTCCAAACCCCAAGAATATACAGCATCCAGTGCGAACCCAACTTTTAGCAATGGACTTTGGGCAAAAGTGATGTGTTCATCGACTGTAGCAAATGTACCATTGTGGTGTGGGGGGATGTTAATAGTGGGGGAGGCTACGCATATTTGGGGGTAAGGGCTATAATTTCTACATCTTCTGCTTAATTTTGCTGTGAACCTGAAGGTGCCCTAAAAAAATACAGTCTAATTTTATTGAACTTATTTAATTTTAACATTTAAGTGTAAAGTTATTTATTTTGAGAGGGGGGGTGGGGCGGAGAGAGAGGGAGAGAGCCTGATGCGGGCTTGAACTCATGAACTGTGAGATCGTGACCTGAGCCGAAATCCAGAGTCAGATGCTTAACCTACTGAGCATCCAGGTGTCCCAAAGAAAGTCTATTCAAAACAAAACAAAACAAAACAAAACAAAACAAAACAAAACAAAACATAACAAAAAATGAAATTCCCTGTACATAAAAAAAAAAATCTTACTAGGAAATCTATATTTTGCCTAAAGTACTATATCTTTATATATATTTTGACAGTAACCTGGAACTGCTATTTTGAGGAAACTTAGATATAATCCTCAAGCAGACCTTCCTTCTGCTTTTATAATCATCTTTATTATGACGTAAACCTTACGTGTAATAAAGGTACAATGCAAAGCCGTAGGGGAAAGGTTTGAGTGTTGTCACAACCTGAATTCATTTTCATTCTACCTACAAAGCTTTCATGAAGGGGCTCCATGAACACATAGCTCTCTCACATAATTTATGAATTTTCTATGTAAGGATGACCAGTATATTTCAAATTAAGATTAATGTACTCTTACAGTCCTTGCTGCCAACAGATGAAATATTTTTAAGTGACATATGTTTCTTTCTTTGCATCTTAGCTTGGAAACTTGTATCCAGGCATTTGGCTCCCAGATTAATTTTTTTCATCTTTATTAAGATATAATTCACATGCATAAAATCTGCTCATTGAAAATATACAGTTCAGTGGTTTTTAGTATATTCACAGTGTTGTGCAACCATCACCAAAATACAATTTTAGAACATTTCATCACTCCCCACAAAAATCCTATATGCATTAGCAGTCGGTACCCATTACCCCTTTCCCAGCCCTTGGCAGACAGTAATATGCTTTCTGTCTCTAAAGGTTCGCCTCTTCTAGAAGACGTTTCATATAAATGGGACCATACCTTGTGTGGTCTTTTGTGACCTTTCTTTCACTTTTTATGTTTTCATGATTCATCCCTTCTGTATAGCATGTATTAGTACATCATTCTTTTTAATTGTTAAATAATATTCCTTTGTAACAATTTGAGGAATGCAAAAAGTTTTCCAAAGTGACTGTACTGTTTTACATTTCTACTAGCAAAGAATAAGGAATTCAGTTTCTCTGTGTTTTTGTCAACACTTGATATTGTCTGGGTTTTTTTGGAGTCATTGTTATAGCCATCCTAGGTGAGTGTGATGTGGTATCTCATTGTGGTTTTGCCTTGTATTATGTTAATGACTAATAATCTCAAACATCTTTTTATATGCTATTGGCCAATTTTATATTTTCATTGGAGAAATATCTATTGAAATCCTTTGCTTATTTAAAAATGTCATTTATATGTTTATTGCTAAGTTTTAAGAGTCTTTATATATTTTGTCAATGTGCTTATATATGATTTACAGATATTTTCTCCCAATCTGTGGACTGTATTTTCACTTTCTTTGTAATATCACTTGCAGTACAAAGGGTTTAGCTTTATGTAGTTCATTTTATCTATTTTTTTTCTCAATTGGGTTTTGGTGTCATATTTAAGAAACCATTGGCTAATCCTATGACGTGAAGATTTACCTCTATGTGTTTTCTTCTAAAAGTTTTAAACTTTTACCTCATACATTTAGATATTTGATCCATTTTGAATTCATTTGTATATAAGTGAGAGAGTGCAACATCATTACTTTGCATGTGGATATCCAGTGGTCCTATACCATTGAAAGACTATTCCTTCCTCTTTGAATTATCTTCGCAACCTTGTTGAAATACAACTCACCATGAAAATAATGAGTTTATTTCTGGACTCTCAATTCTATTGAATTGATGTATGTATCTATTTTTATGCCATACTACATTGTTTTGATTACTGTAGCTTTGTGTTAAGTTTTGAAATTTGTAAGTATGAGTCTTCCATCTTTGTTCTCCTTTTCCAAGATTGTTTATTCTGAGTCCTTTGGATTTCCATATGAATTTTAAAATCAGCTGGACAATTCCTGCAAAAAAAAGACATTTGTTTTTAAGAATTGCAATGAATCTGAAGATCAATTTTGGGATTACTGATATTTTAACAATAAGTCTAATGGTCCATGAATATGGGATGTCTTTCTGTTTATTTAGATCTTGTCTAATTTCTTTCAATAATGTTTTGTAGATTTCAATGTAGAAGTCTTGAATTTCTTTTGTTAAATTGATAACTAAAAATTTTATTCCTATTCACAGTATTATACATGGAATTGTTTAATTTTATTTGCAAATTGTTCACTGTTCAAATATAGAAATCACTGATTTTTTGTACACTGATGATGTATCCTGCAACTTTGCTGTAGTCATTTGTACATAATATAAAAAAATAGTTGTTATTTCTTGTTTCTAATCTGAATGCCTATTGTTTTTTTTTTTTGTTTGTTTTTTGTTTTTTGTTTTTTTTGCCTAATTGCCCTGAATACAACCTCCAGTACAACACGGAATAAAAGAGGCAAAATCAGAAAGAAGAATCTCTTTCGTGATTCTGATTTTAAAGAGATATCGTTCAGTTTTTCACCATGAAGTGTGATTATAGGTGTGAGTTTTTCACTGATGTTCTTTATCAGCTTGCGGAGGTTTACTTCTATTCCTAACTGGTTGAGTGTTTTTATTGAGAAAGGGTGTTGGATTTTGTTGACTTCTTTTTCCACATTTATTGAGTTGATCATGTTCTTGTTCCTTTTTTTTTATTAAAATGGTCTATTATATTGATTTTCCTATCTTGAACCAACTTTGCATTCCCGGGATAAATCCCACTTGGTTATGGTGCATAATCCTTTTACATGTTGTGGAATTTAGTTTGCTAAAATTTTGTTGAGGTTTTTTGCATCTTTATTCATGAAAGACATTGGGGTATAATTTAATTTTATTATGGTGTCTTTTTCTGGGTTTGGCAAAAATAAAATACTGGTCATACAGAATGAACTGGAAACTGTTCTATTGTATTTTTGAGTGAGTTTGTGAGATTGGTAGTCTTTTTTAAATGTTTGGCAGAATTTGTTAGTGAAGTCATCTGAACCTAGGCATTTTCTTTGTGGGAAGTTTTAATATTTTTATTTCTGTTTGTTTATTTGTCATAAATCCATTTAGATTTTCCATTTCTTCTTTAGTACATTTTGATAGTTTGTATCTTAATAGAAATTTGCCCATTTTATCTAAGTTGTCAAACTGTTGACAAAAATTTTGTCATAGTATACTTTTATAATCTTTTTATTTCTATAATTTGAGGTTATTAATTTGAGATCTTCTTTTCTTTTTTTTAAAGTTTATTTATTTATTTTGAGAGAGAAAGAGAGAGCATGAACAGGGAAGAGGCAGAGAAAGAGGAAGGGGCAGAGAGGGAATCCCAAATAGGTTCCACACTGCTAGTGCAGAGCCCAGCTCAGGGCTCAAACCTATGAACCATGAGGTCATGACCTGAACTGAAATCAAGAGTCAGACACCTAACCAACTAATCCACCAGGTGCCCTGAGATCTTCTTTTCTTTTCTCTTTTCTTTTCTTTTTTAATGTTTTTATTTATTTTTGAGAGAGAGAGAGACAGAACATGAGTGGAAGAGGGGCAAAGAGTGAGGGAGAGACAGAATCAAAGCAGCTCCAGGCTCTGAGCTGTCAGCACGGAGTCCAAAGCAGGGCTTGAACTCATGAACCGTGAGATCATGACCTGAACTGAAGTTGGAGGCTTAACTGACTGAGCCACCTAGGCACGCCTCTTCTTTTCTTTAATGTAAGTATTTAAAGCTATAAACTTCCCTCTGAACACTGCTTTCTCAGCCTTTCATAAGTTTTGATATATTGTGTTTTTTTGTTTTGGTATGTGTTTTGGCCAGCAAAGGAACAGAGAAAGAATGGGCAATGAGGTAGTAGGAAACCTAGAGTTGGTTTCATTAAAGCCAAAAGATAAACATTTTTCAAAGAGAACAGAGTGCTAATTCCATAGAATGCTATTGAGAGTAAAATGAGGTCAGAGAAGTGAAGATTTTCCTTGGTATAATGGAAGTTGTTGATGATTGGTTATGAGTAGTTCTGGTGGGTTGGAAGGGAAGACAGAATCCCTACTGAAGGGGTCAACGAGATGACTGGAAGTGAAAACATCATGGCAATAAATATTAGACAACTACTTTCAAACATTTTGCTGTAATGTAGAGCAGAGAAATATGAGCAGCCTTTGGGGAGGGATGCAAGATCACAGGAACACTTGTTAAAGACAGGGAATCCTAGAGCATGCTTGCATGCTGATGGAAGTGAGAAAGGCACTAATGATTCAAAAGAGAGTTGCAGAAATCCTTGAGAAGGAGGGTGAGGATCCAGAGCACAAATATGTTAACCATTGACGGGAAGATAAGAACATCTTCCATTATAATGGGAAGAAAGGCAGAGCATTTGGGTACAGATGCAGGTAGAGGTGTTGATGGGCCAGTTGAGAATTCCTGTATGATTGTTCACCTTGTCAGTGAAATATGAATTGCGATCAGCAGTTAAAAGTGAGAGTGGGTTAGAGGGAATATTGGAGGTCAGAAAACATATGAAAAGGTGTTAAATGGACCTCTTGGGGAAAATTTCCTTCTAAAATACACACTAGATTTGCTGGGCATTTTCTTGGTATCCATTTTGAGTTTAAAGGGAGCCCAGTTAGCACAGCTATGTTCATTTTCTAAGGGGCAGGCTCAGAGTAGGTAGATAGTTTTAAGTGGAGTTGGTTGTTTCCCAGGTGAATGAAACGAGGATTATAAAGCAATGATATGTTAAGTGGGCTTTACCACACACATACAGACGTGCCACACTCCTTCACAGGCATATTACACTCCCACACGCATGCATGCACACCCTCACACATCACACTTATATACACACCCATCATGCTCACAAGTACTACCCCACTTGATTTTTTATAATAAACCCCCAACATTTTACTCTGTGTGACATATTTGAAAATTGAAGCACACTTGTAGTTTCCTCTATGTGAATAACTCTCCCCTCTGTTCTTCGGAAGTTTTTTGTTTTTAATGTTTATTTATTTATTTATTTTGAGAGGGAGAGAGAGTGTGCACATGAACTGGAGAGGGGCAGAGACAGAGAAAGAGAATTCCAAGCAGGCTCTCTACCATCAGCACAGAGGCTGATATGGGGCTCAATCTCACAAATCAAGAGATCATGACCTGAGCGGAAATCAAGAGCCGAATGCTTAACTGACTGGGTTACCCAGGTGCCCCTGTTGTTCAAAAGTTTGAAACATGATCATGAAATAAAGGAGAGCCAATGTTGGGATTCTTTTAGGTCCACTTAAGTCATCCCTTCCATGTAATTTGCCTTTGGAGCTTTTTCCTCTGACACCTAGCCTACTACTATCCTGGCAATCCTGGGACCACCTCAGGGCCTGGACCTTCTCGAGACTTTTCTCTACACCAACATACCACCCCTATTCATTCATCATAGTAGCTAGATTTCAGGCCGTGCTCCTCATTGGCTGTGTGATCTGCTATGTAATATGGGAGCAATAAGAATTCATTTTCAGGACTAAAAAATATATTGCATGGGAAATGGTCAACTCCGTGTACTTGGCATGTATTCAGTAAATCTCAAACTGATCTTTCTCTCTCCCTTAATCTCAATCTCAATATCTCTTTACTATGTTATTTATCCTGGTCATGTTTCCTGAAGGATCTTCAATCAGCTAAGCATTATGTTTTTGTTTTTTACCACTATAATTTAGTTAATTCTTGGTGACGGAATTTTAAGTTGAATAGGATTCTTTTGGAAATAATGCCAGAATCTACAATTGACTGTAAAAGGACTTCAGGTGGACAAAAGAGTTATATTTGGAGCATGCAGATCTTTTTACTTGACTCAAATCATACAGGAGGACTGACTGTGATTATCATGAATCACTATAACACTATAAACTATAAACTATAACACTGAGCACAAAAAATTTAGGTTATTTTCATGTCTTGGTTGTTAGAGTACTTCCTAAGTAAATGAATTAAGCCTTTTGAAATATCACAGGTTTGTGCTATATCCAAGGAGTCTTCACAATGTAACAGAACAGCATTGCAATATCATAAAAAGGTGTTGTGTCACTGAAATAAACTCAAAGGCATCTCTTTAAAAAGCATCACCTCGGGAATGTGGTTGAGACTATAGTTCTCATTTCACTTTTGGCTACCGTGACATTGGCTGTCACACCTGCTCTTCAAGTCTCAAGTGGTAAGTCACTCTTGGTCTCTGAGGACAGAGGGTTTTAGATAAATTGTGCCTCATTTACTACCTTATTTTTCCTGCATTGATTATGATTCACTGTTTTATTTGGAAAACAATATTAACAGCTCAGGTTAATCCTGAGCAGTGGTGGAACAAAACGAACATATTCCTGTTTTTTAAAAGTTGTATCATTGAGCACATTTGCTTTTGTGTCATATGGCATGTAATGGAATTGTTCAGAGGCAAAGCTGAGACCTGATGCTTTGATCATTTACAGTTCCCTTTTATCCCTTGGTTCTCAGAAATGTAACAAATTATGTTATTGAAGACTTTATATTGGCATGTGCAAATAATACGAGTATTGATTAACAGTGGCATCTCATATTCTATGCAGAATATAACTGCCCCATTGCAGACTTTATAGTCATGTGGTATTATGCACGCAAAACCATGTTCCTATGGTTGTGATGTTATGGGAAGTAGCAGACTGTTTTCTTAATTCTCATAAGTTGAATTTCCCTCTAAACACTCATTAGGAAAAGGCATGGTGAAACATGTGGTGTCATTACATGATCGTTCTCGCTTGTCAACAAGCAACAAAAGGAGAAAGACATTTCTGACAATTTCTGAAATGTGATCATTAGAAATCACAATTAATTAGATGAGATGCAAGAGAAAGCCAAGAGTTTAATAGGTCGTATCATGTGTGCAACTTGATGAGGGCTTTAAGTGGAGATATGATCATGTGCCAAGTAAACACAACAGTTTTCATGATCATCTACTTTCTCACTAATGTGGCTTCATGAAAATCAAGCAGATCTACTGTGATAAACATTGAAATGATTACAGAATATTCTGACCCTGAGGAAATTATATGTAATGAAGTGAACAGCTAAAGCTTTAGTTTTACTCACCTAAGGACAGTCTTGTTTGTTTGTTTTCTTGTTTTGAGATGAGGAAATATTTTTAAAAATCAGATAGAAGGTAAATTCTTCCACACAATTCAGTTTCCCATTTAGTGTTTCTTGTTTTTTTTCCCATCTGTTGACTCTTGGCATCTCCCCTGCTGCTCCTTGTCCCCACCTGGCCCCGTCTTGATTCTTCTGTTGCGTGTCTGTCTCCATGGAGACAGACTGCTCAGAGGAAGGAACCGTGCTCAGTATCCAGAGGCACACCTCACTGGGCCCTCTGTGGGTGCAGGTTCCCTTTGATCACAGTGCAGAAAGGGAAGTTATCCCATCTTAGAGGTGCAAGATGTGTTTGGCACCTACATTTCTCCCCCAGTGTAGTTCTGCAGAGGCAACTCGGCAAAGCCCTGAGAAGAGAGATGGGGCACCATCTGCTTACCGTGCTTCAGTGTCAGGAGAGCTGAGACAATTGTCAGGAGGACCCAACAGGGAGGGAAAGAGAGGGATAGAAGTAAGCAAGATAAGAAAATGAAGGGTTCTCCAACAAACTTACCAGCAGTCCAACTGTGCAAGGGAAAGGTTGTTAACTAGAAGCCTGAGAAATATAGGGCAACTGTGTATATATTCCCCCATAAAATACACAATTATTCTGAATAGAAAAGTATGAAAATCCATAAAAAATTTGTTTCCTAATGACTAGAGGAATTGGTCCATTAAAAATGACACAAAAATTGCTTATTTTACAGAGGAGGTGCCCAGGTTTATAGGAAAGCATAAATTCATGGAAAGCTTGTTGTTGTGAAGGGACTCACACTTCGGACATGTCAGCCTTTTTTTTGTTTCCACCAACAGTAGTATTTTTCATGCAAGCACATTTGCAAAGTCTTATCATTAGATTTGTAGACCTATGTAAAAAGCTAAACTTGCCTATGTAAGAGATAATAGTGTTGAAATTTAAAGGAAAAAAGTGTGACAGCTAGTGCACAAATGTCAATTCTTATCATTTCTGGATGTTAAAAATCACTCTGATATTGGAGACACCAGAATTGAGAGCTGAATCCTTTAGTTTTCTAAACAGACTTGTGCAGAAAGACATTTTTGCCTTCCTGGTACACACTGTTATCTCTATACACCTGGCTAAATCCAGGATTTGATTTTCACTCACTCTATTGCACTGGCATTCACTCCAATTTGCAGTTATATCTTTCAGAACTACTGCCTTTAAACTGGGCATTTTCCTGCCATTTAGATCTCTACCTTCTAGATTAACAGAAAGAAGCATGTAGAAAACAATAATGAATAACATTGTAATTTGTGTTATAGTTTACAGAGCTTCTCGGAATGTACTTGGTTTCATCTGGGTCCTATGGGTAGGTTGAGAGATGGGCAGAGTTATAACAACTGAGCCCAGAGAGGTGCAGTGATTTGCCTAACATCACACAGCTAGTGACAGATCTCAAACCCAGTTCTTTTCACTTCACAGCCTATGCAACCCTACTTGCTCATTAACAGTTTCTTAATGCTAAGCATAGGTGTTTTTCTTTAAAGAGTCACTCAAGTGTTTGATTGTAAACCACCAGAGGACAGAAATAGGATTCTATGGTTCTCTGGGAATGGTGCTTCTTCTGTGTGCTCTCCAGGACAGAGAGAATTCCAGCTGTACTCATCCACCACAAGACATAATAATCCCTATGAATTTTCTAGGAATGGAAATGAAAAATCACTTCAGTTGCAGCACTGTTTCTTAGGTATTTATGCAGTGCCTGCCAAAACACATGTAATCAGAAATACAGAATACTTCCTTAGAATACTAAGAATCTAACAAAGCTGTTTTTCCCTTTGTGTTGGTAGGAGGACAGTGTGCGTTAGTGAGATCGTCCTATTCGGGCAGGCTACTGGTCTCCATGGGCCAGAATGCCACACCAGGCTTTTCCATGTGAGTATGTAAGTGATCATGGGTTACTCATTCACATCGCTGTGCATCATAGTGCTAGCGGGCAACGGGACAGTCTGTCCAGTCAGCTAGTGACTAATAGGCTTGTTTAGTTTTCTCACTGTTAATATTTTAGTAAACATTAATTGAATATGAAGCATTGTGCTCACTAGATATGAAGCAGAATAAAACATTGTCCCTAGTATGAGTGTATAGTACTGTACATTTGCCACCATAGGAACTTGTAAATCCTACCACTGATGGCTGTATCTGAGATTTTTTGAAAAAGAGAAGCTGAAACACTGGGAAGTCATTCAAACCCAGCTGTTTAAAACCATCGAGCCGGCTGCGGAGCTAGGAAACAGACCTAATATGTCCATTCAGCCGATCTCCACCACTTGACTACCTTGTAAAAATGATTGCATCATTTCAGGATGAAGAGTAATACCTATTATTGGCTAATTTTGGCACTCAGTGCTTTATTATCAAATGCACTTCCTGAGAACCCTGTATTTCCTGATTTAAGTGTGGTGGATGACGTACTTGTAACCAAGGGACTCAGCTCAGCCCAAGCGCTTCTCCCTGATGAAGAGGGAGCATGCCAAGTAAACAAGCACTTTGCTGTGCTACGTGTAAGAAAAGAAATATCTTTAATCCAAGAATTCACAAACACCACGCCATTTGGATTTCAGTAGCTGTAATGGTATAACAGTTGTTGACTTTTATTAGTGTGTAATTAACTCTATAGTGTGTCAAGATGACAGTTGAAATTTTCTATTCATTCATAGATGCTCACAGACCTCACTATTCTCACTAGTTATGTGATATCCTTTTAACACTTTGACGGTCAACACCAACATTTGTGATCATGTTGACAGCAAGCAGTGATCGGTGTATTTATTACATTGCACAAAGTATGTATGTATGTATTTACCTTCAACTGCTTTCAAATTCTGAGGCAAAGCTGGAGTGTGGGATTTGGAGATGAGAATGGGGGGACATGGGGAGCAGAGATGGGGAGTCCATTAAGCCAATACTTGCAGATTCAGCACTCTTTCACTCTGGCCTACATTTCAGCTGGTTGGCATTCCAAAGATGAATTGAATCAGTGTAGCATGCTCATTAGCTGAAACCTGTCCCTAACGACCCAGTCACCTCTCTCCATGACAGCTTCTTGGTATTCCAGGGCTGTCAATCCCTGAGATCGCCATAGCATTAGCTGCTGCTGCTACTTTAAGCGTCACAGTCACGGACCTGCCGTGTCCCTACTGAGACCAGCTGCAGGCCACTCCCAGAACGTGGAATGCTGTCTTTACAGGGCTCATGGCTGTGTATGTCTGCAGTACACAGGGATCTCTCCTCCAAGGCTTCCTCCTCTTCTGGCCTCTGAGCTCTTACAGGTTGGGGAGCCCCACAACATACCTCGGGTATCATGATCCCTGTTGTTGTAGCTCTTCAGTGCAGGGCACAGACCAAGCCTGCCACGTGCTACACCCGTGGCACATTTTAGTGCCACCCTAAAGCCCAAGGCCATTTAAATACAGCACAGGCCATAGGTCTAGACTTCAAGGAGACATGTTTTTCCTTCTTTTCTGTTGCAGTGGCTACTTACACTTTTCTTACTATCCCTGTAAGATGAGTTGCCTCTTCTTTGGGCCTCAAGCAAATAGGTAGTTAATTCCCAGTCTCTATCGGAACCCTGGGCCACACATATTGTTCAAAGGAGGTTAGAGAGTTGCTTTTATAAATGGTGGTCCCAGTGTTCACCAGTGTGTAATGTGCAGTTCGTAGTCCTCGAATAGAGTGAGAGTTATTAGCCTTGAGGGCCTTAATTGAACTTGAGACTGTAATATCATTAGCTTTGTGCTCAGAGTAAGAGGCAACTGTCTCATATATCAACCTAAAGTTTGTCAAATTTTTGAAAACTTTGGAATCATTTGGTAAAAATGAGCAGAGATGGAAGCTTAAACTGTTTTCTGGTTAAGAGATCTTGTTCAAAGCTTTTTTTCCCCTAGTACAGCTTGAAAACCACCTGACAGTAATTAAATTATTCTAACATCTCACTCCCACCTCCCACACACATTTTCCCCTTTTGTTTTGTTATTTGGTGGTGTGTGCAATTATCTTCTTTTAAGAAACAAGCACAGCCACCCACAACCACACGTGTTAACTGTAAATCTGAACTTGTGGCAATGGGAAGGAGGCATCCTTTTCCCTTTTTCTCACAGGTTGTAAACTGGTTATTCACATTTTCTTTGATGAGAATTTTAAGCACCAAGTACCGTCTTCACAAGCACATGCAGCAGATGGTTAGGAATATTGTGTGATAAGGAATACTGGCCAATTTCTTTAGCTATTTTCACCTCCTGAACACATTCCAAAGAAATGCAATGGCATATTTTAGGGTGTGTCTTTTACAAAACCTCTTTCCTTAAACATGAATATAATTTGCTGATGTGTTTACTTTAAGATAGATTCATTTGGGGGATGTCTCTGCTGTAAGTGATCTTGTAGCATTTTCATATAAAATTAGACTTCTGTGGAAAGCTCTCTTGGGTGTTGCTGCCTAGGAATCAACCCAGCTGTTCCTTCTCTTCACTGAGTCAGACGATGAGACAGGAGGAAATGAAGCAAGATATTTAGATGACCCCTAATGACCTTCATGCATATTACCCGTGTGACGAGATAATCTGCCTAGAGGAGAAAAGAAATTTTCAGGTCACTCTGCATGCTCTGTGAACTATCTCCACCATTTACTAGGCTGGGAGCGGTAGGCATGTTTCTTAGACTCCATATCTTTCTGTAAAGTGGGTATAGCCAATAACCTCCTTGGGTTGTTGTGAGGATAAAAAGATAAAAAGGTAGGTAGAGCTCTTTTTTCATAGAAATGATCAATTAAAAAGTAGTGGAGCTGGGGAGCCTGTGTGGCTCAGTTGGTTGAGCATCTTACATAGGCTCAGGTCATGATCTCAAGGTCTGTGAGTTTGAGCCCCGCATCAGGTTCTGTGCTGACAGCTCAGAGCCTGGAGGCTGCTTCAGATTCTGTGTCTCCCTCTCTCTCTGCCCCTTCCCCATTCACAGTCTCTCTCTTTCTTTATCTCAAAAAATAAGTAAACATTTTTAAAAACTTTAAAAAAGTAGTGAAGCTGATGGATAAGTGATAAAGAAATACAAACACACATCTGGCTGCTCTGCACAAGCACTTCCGTGCTGCAGATATATCTCAAAGTTTCCTCCTTTAGGGAGAGTCCTCTGATAGCCAGCAGCACAGCACTGAAAATGCTCCTTGGCCTTTCCTTCCTAATACGCTCCCTTATTTTCAACTATTGCTTTCAGGAAGCATGCAGATTAATAAACTGCCTCCAAAGTTGTAATTTCAGGGGACATTAGAATAGCAAAGATTTGGGGTCAAAAGAGAGCACCCAGTCAGAGTGGTGGTGTAGCTACAGTAGGAGTTAATTTCCAGGGAAGCAGTGGGGTAAAGAAGTGACTGGATAACATCACTCACCATTCTGGATTGTTTGAACTACTGGCAAATTCAACAATCAATGGGTAATGATAATATGTGTGTGTGTAAGATATCCAGGCCTCCTCAGGTCATGATTTTTATTTATTTTTATATCATTCAGCATAAAGGACTTTCAGAATTCGTTGTTTTGATTTATCTATTTACTTACATATGTACATACAAATCTGAAGGGGACAGAGTATAACTTTATGGAATGTGACTAAAATTCTTTGTAAAGATTTGTCCTTGGATTTGCTCTGATATCCAAATAAGGCTTCTGTAGTAAACTCGTTTTTAATTGTTTCCTTTGTACAGACATTTCATCTCTCCAGTCCAATGGTTGTACATATAGATTTTAACATTTAATATGTTTGGATCAATTTTCTTTAACTTTGGAAAAGTGGCAATAATTCATCCATTAAAACATCAATACTAGAAAGAGAGGGTCAGTTGCTTAAAAAAAAAGGCAAGAGTGATTTAGAACAGTAATAAACCAAATACTCTTTCTGGTGTGGATAGTGGTCAATAAGCTGATGCAGATACAATTTCAGAGAGAAAAGAAGTCATGGAGGAAGTTAAAAGTTTTTATTTCCTAATAAAAACATGTATTTGGAACTACTTCACTTTTTTGGTTTCTTCTCTTTATCCCTGAATCAATTAAGGTGTTTAAGAGGCCACTGTTAAAATTCAGACGGCCTTTGCATTGTAAAGCCTAAATTAATTCCTTTGATGACTTAAGACAAGTAGAGAAAGACCTCTGTGGTCCCCGATTAGAAATTCTAAAGAATCTGAAGAATGAGGTTGGTCTGTAATTCTAGGGCTACTGGCTAGATGTGACTCTTCAAATTTAAATTAATTAAAATTAAATTAAATTGAAAATTCAGTTGCACTAGCCCCATTTTCAGTGCTCAACAGACACACTTGGCTAGCAGATATCATGTTGGACGATGCAGAGGTGACCATGTCTATCACTTCAGGAAGTTCTGTTGGACAGCACTGCTCTAGGGACTGACATAAGGAGTCATAGAGGGGAGTAGTGTGAATCAAGAGATGCTTTACAAAGAGAAGATAGATGAAATACAAGTATTATCAGCTAATCTAACAAAGACCAAAGTTTTGGATATTTATACAAGCAGAAGCAGAGTAAGAAGTCCTCCGGTGGTCCAAATGGCAGGTAGCTAATCCCAACAAACGACCTGCAAGTGTTGCAACCTGTTCACCTGGGTTCTGAGGCATGCTAGGTCCAGCTGCCAGAATACCTGGTGCCCCCATTGTCATCTACAACCTTGTGATTCTGAAGCCACATTTGAAATCTAGCCTGGGGTAGGACTGTGCACCCAGAGGCCAAAGCTGGAGTGGACATGTGGCAGATCATTGCTACAAAATTCATTGACAAAGCTGTGAGCAAAACCTAGAAACTGAATGTGGGGGAAGCTTCTAGAGGATGGGCTGGCCACCAGACTGGAATGCATAAATATGTGACTCAGAGAGGCTCCTGACTGCTTACTCCCTAATTTTATCTCGTTCTGGATCAGGTAAGACTAAGAAAAGGTTAGATTACTCCTTGAGACCATCAAAGAATCTGTTTGATTAGACTACAATTCTTCAGAACTTTTGGAGACATTTTGCTTTCCGCATATGCTATCATTCATTCACTTACTCATTCACGCATTTAGTAAGTATGCATTGAGTGCCTATTATGTGCCAGGAAAAACATATACAGAAAACAGGCAAAATATCTGCCTTCAAAGAGCTTATTTCTTTGTGGAAGGAAGCAGACAATAAACTGAAAAAAAAATTGACAGACTATACAGTATATCAAATGGTAATAACTATTGTGGAGAAAAATAAAGCAGGACAGGGGACACTGGAGAGTTATGATTTTAAGCCGTCATAGAAGGCACACTGATCCTGAAAAACCTCAGTGAAGTGAAATGTGTGCAAAGATCTACAGCAGGCAAGAGACAGTCTACATAGATCCATGAGGGAAATGAGCTCTAACCTGAGGAGAGAGCTGGGTGGGAGCATTCTTAGCTTGGTCAGGAAACAGCAAGCAACTGTAAAGCAGTAGCAAGTGGAGTGATGGTGGAGAATCAGGAAAGATTGTGTCTAATGTTAGGAGGCCAGTGAGAACTTCACCTTTTTCCTTAAATGATTCTGGAAGGAAGCCTTTGGAGGATTTTGATCAGTGGAGTGACATGACCTAATTTACATTTAAAAAGAATCTGGATGTGGTTTGGGAATATTATGCAAAGAAACAAGATGGGAGCAGGGAGATCTGTGAGAGGTTAGTGCAAAAATTCAGAAGGTGATGGTAGTGATTTGGAACAGAGTGGCAACAATGAGGCAGCGTTGTAACATTTTGGTCTCAGAGCCTGTTTATACTCACTCCTAAGGATTATTGAAGATGGCAGAAAGTTTTTGTTGATCTGGATTATATCTATCAATAGTTACCATATTAGAAACTAAAACTGAGGCCTTTAAAATACATTTATTGATTCATATCAAAATGGTGGTAATAAATCCATAGCATATTAACATTATTATGAAAAATAAATCCATTCTCCAAAACAAAACAATTAGTGAGATTATTGACATTGCTTAAGAGTTTTACAAATCTCTTTAACGTTTGGTTTCATGGAAGATAGCTAGAGTCTCATTCGCTACTGCATTCAATCTATTATTATATGTTGTTCTGGTGGAAGTCTATGAAGAAAATCTATTTTTACAGAGACATGTACTCGGAATATAGAAGAGTTTTCAGTTAATAGTGGATATTCTTCTGTGATATTGTACCAAAATTTATCTATCATCTATCTATCATCTATCTCATTTATTTATTTATTTTGAGAGAGAGTCAGGGGAGGAGCAGAGACAGAAACAAAAAGAGAGAGAGAGAGAGAGAGAGAGAGAGAGAGAGAGAGAGAGAGAATAAGAATCCCAAGCAGGCTCCACACTGTCAGCATAGAGCCTGATGTGCGGCTTGAACTCATGAACTGTGAGATCATGACCTGAGCCGAAATCAAGAGTCAGACATTTAGCTGACTGAGCCACCCAGGTGCCCTCCATCAAAATTTATAAATAATAGTTCTTCAAGGTTAGCTGCAATATGCAATTTAGTTTCACTGAAACCATATTAATGAAGTTTTTATACCCTGTTTCCTTAAAACCCATTGGTCTGTTTCACACTGAATAAATCTTTACTTATACCTAATTGGATAACATCATGAAGTGGTCATTTGGAAAATATTGAATATTGAGTTATGCAGAGTTTCCAAATGTTGATGCATTTTACTGTATAATATAAAAATCACATTCACTAGTATCATCACAAATTTCATCAAAAAACGTTTTTTAGTATTGGGAAGATTTTAAGCCCACAGTGGTTAAAAATTGTAATTTCCCTATGAAATCTTCAATTTTACCATTGACACCAATTTCTGTGGTTTCTTTTCCTTGAAGTGACAGGCCCACTTTGTCCATTTTTTCAAGAAAATATCTGCAAACAACCAATGCGAATGATAACAATTTGTCTATCAGTTGATCTCTTAAGTCAAAGTGGTGTTCCATGAAAAAAGCAGTTAGTTGAGTTTGCAACAAATAATTGCACAACTGTATTTCAGCATGTAAAAAAGTGCTTGATATATATTGTCCATTTTGTCATCTAGCACGTATTCAAAGGTTGATACTTAATCAAATTAAAATTAAAAATTGGTACTGTTCATTAAAGGCATTCTTAAATGAAGCTGGATACCTCTTCCTCTCTTTCCTTCTCTCTGCGAGTGTGTGGTAGTGAGGAATACAAGAACACTAGTGCCATTTGGTGCCACTGGCTTGATTTGTGCTAAGGCACCAACAGTTTTATCCACCATTGTTTTGGCACCATCTCTGCGAGCATCAATGCAGTGAAAAAGCCATTGAAAATTTGACTATTTTTCCCTTGAAATTATAGGCTCACGTTGTTGGACTGTCCCTTTAGTGGACACGTTATGGACACCCTGTAAGCATCCTGAGGATTCCCAGGAATTCATGGACCACAATTTGAGAAACACTGTAGTAGAAGGTGATCTTGTTTGCCTTTGAATGTATCTTGAAGGATGTGAAGATGTGGGGATTTTAGGAGGACTTTAAGCAGCTGGAGTAGTCTTGATTATTTAATAGTCATCTTTTGTAAATTTTGGAAGCCACCTGACTGTTCTTCATAGGTAATGAGGCTTCTTAGTTCTCTCTTTAAGAACCTTTCTTTCTCGGGGTACCTGGGTGGCTCAGTTGGTTAAACCGCTGACTTCAGCTCAGGTCACTATCTCATGGTTTGTGAGTTTGAGCTCCGCGTTGGGCTCTGTGCTGACAGCTCAGAGCCTGGAACCCGTTTTGGATTCTGTGTCTCCCTCTCTCTCTGTACCTCTTACTGTCTCTCTCTCTCTCTCTCTCAAAAATAAGTAAACATAAAAAAAAAATAAAAAGAAAAAACAAATCTTTCTTTCATTTGGAAAAACTCTTTGCCCAGAACTCTGTAGAGCAGTTGTTTGTAACATTAGTATTTGGGTCAAAGAGCCCTTTGAAAATCAGATTAACGGGCGCCTGAGTGGCTCAGTCAGTTAAGTGTCTGACTTCGGCTCAGGTCATGATCTCATGGTTCATGGGTTTGAGCCCCACATTGGGCTCTATGCTGACAGCTCGGAGCCTGGAGCTTGCTTGCTTCAGATTCTGTGTCTCCCTCTCTCTCTGCCCCCCACCCTTCTCTCTCAAAAATAAACATTAAAAAAAAATAAAAATAAATAAAAATAAAATTGGACAACAGATGTGTAACGTCAGGGTGTTATAGTACAATTCTGATGTTAACCACCCAGAGTTAGTGTCAGACTCCACAGGTTTAAGGGCACCATCCCTACAAAACTTCCTCACTTCAGATGCCCAGTGTAAGCTCAGGGTTCCTAGGCCACCTGTATTTCTGACCACTTGGCTACAAATTCAGGGCTTTTAATGATTCAATAGATTAGAACAACTCATGGAATTCAGGAAAGTGTTGTAATTACAACCTCAGTTTTATTATAAAGGATGCCAATGAGGACCAGCCCAGTGAAGAGACTCAGAGGACAGGGTCTGAGAGGATTTCAGATAGAGTTTCCATTGTCTTCTTCCCACAGAGTCAGATGTATCACTGTGTTCAACAACCAGGAAACTCACCTAAGTCTTGGTGCCCAGAAGCGTTTTTTTTTTTTTAATTGGTGTTTTATTACACGGCTATGACTGACTGAATCATTGCCCACAGGGTTGAGCTTAGTCTCTAGCCCACCTCCTAGCCCCAGAAGTTGGTCTGTGTCAAAACCTCGAGGCTCCAATCACATGGCTGTTTTTTTCTGGTAACAGCCTCCATCCTGAGTCATCTCTGTATAAGCTCAGGTGTGATCCAAAGAGCTCATGAATAATAAAGACACTTATCACTCAGGACATTCTGAGTTTTAAAAGCTCCATGTTAGGAACACAAGACAAAGAAGAGACAAATCCTTTATTATGAAATAACCTTCTTTACAGAAAATACTCCAAATTTTGTTTCAAATGTTCAGGGTTAATGGAAACCTAGAAAACGGTAGGGCAAATCCTGGTTATAGAGTCACAGACAAGCTTTTCAAATGGAGATTTGAGGCCCGTATCCAATTCACTCTTAAACATATAAGTATGTGGAAAACTTTCCAAGCTTGTGGTCCAAAGACAGCATTCAGAGGGACATATGAATGCTTTCATTAATCCAACCAAGGATTATTTTGTAATATTACTAGTTTTTATGCTGCAATATGTAGGTTAATAAGAAGCAGTAATTTGTAGGACAATTTTTAGAGCAGAGGCTGTTAGGAATTCTGATTGATCCAGATATTAAGGATTACAGAGTTTCTGCACACACAGCTTAAAGTCAGGGTTTTTAAGCAAGATGCAAGGCTGAGTTTAACACCCTCATGTGAACAGACCCTCCAGCCGTAGATCAGGCTTCCTTCACACAAGGCACTTGTACATTTTTGCTGATTTATTGCAGAAGGAATGTTTGGTAAATGAGGTGGAGACTCTTCTTTCCACTGGCCTGTAGCTGGTGACTGGTCATGTGCATTAGACAAGGGGCTGCACCTGACTTGAGAAGACCTTTTCCTGAGGCAATTTGTACTTGAGGTCATGAGTAGCTATTGTACTTCTTAATCTTATGGGTCTCGTGGCACATTTTTGAAAAACTATGGTGTTAATTTAGCTGGACTAGCCAAATTCCAGGCAAGCTAATTACATTCCTTCTAACTTAAATTCCATTGATTTTCATAAACTCCTAGGAGGTAGGCATTTTTAATACTTTATTAGTTTTTTAAATTTTACATCTTGGAAAACAGACACACTACATGTGTGAAGTGAAGCAAAGAATGAAGATTATTATTCTGGTCAGATAATTGATGTAAAGTTATTTTAATTTTGCTTCAATTAAACAGATAATGGACTTACTTCTTTATTTTACTCTCACTCAAGAAATGGATTCTTTCTTTCTGGAAGTGTAAGATAAATTCTTTAAAAATATAAGGAGAAAATCTCACAGACTACTCTATTGAGGTAAGAACTGTAGGGTTCAATTAAAGAGAAGGTACTTACTTGTATTATTCTTTCCTGGAGTAAGTGCTTCATTGGAGTTATGTCAGTCTCAGAAAATCACATGGAGGTGAGCATAGCTCTCAATATCTGCTCTGTAAGTCAGGATTTTAATGATTCTACACAACTTAAATAAACACAGAGTCCTTCGGGAGGACTTTATCACCGTAAGAGAAATAAAGTCATTTATGTTCATAGAGTATGTGATTATTTTTCTCTCCTTTTCCTGATTTTCAGAAAAGCAATGTGTGTGTGTGTGTGTGTGTGTGTGTGTGTGTGTGTGTGTAAGACAAGTTACCTTTCATAATGGTAACTTACATCTCTCTTGCCTCACTTCCTTCTCATCTGGTCATGTTCCTGCCCTTTCAGCCCAAGACTCTGCATCCTACTGACATAGAACTCATAGTTGGGGATCATAAATTTTAGTTTCTGCAGGATCTTTCCTGTAGCAAGTACATACCAGGTGTATTGTTTAGAGGGCATTGACACATATCCACATGATGTTTCCATCGTGACTAGCTTATTTGATCAGAACAGTAAGTTAACGTGCCAATGCATGAGTGGACTCATATTTATCTAGTAAGAAATGAAATGTGCATCCTTGTTTTTTTCACTGACAGCATTGATTTAGACATTTTTTCTATTTTCACTTGTTTATCCTAGTGATGTTGCTGACTCTCTTGGCATTCTGTGTAACTGAAGATTGTAAATAATAGAACAATCATAAGTTAGCTATTGTGAGCTCATGAATCTGGTGGTGATTGGTAGCCTGATGCTCCTTCCAGAAGAGTCAATGAAATGTGAAATGGGAATGTTATTTTAGGGGAATATCTTTTCTCTTTTCTTTAAAACAATTTTTTAATGTTATTTATTTTTGAGAGAGAGAGAGTGAGAGAGAGAGAGAGAGAGAGAGAGAGAGAATGAGTGGGGGAGGAGCAGAAAGAGAGAGACAGAATCCAAATCAGTCTCTGAGAGGTCAGCACAGAGCCTGATGCAGGACTCGAACCCACAAACCATGAGATCATGACATGAGCTAAAGTCAGTTGCTTAACCGGCTGAGCCACCCCTCTTTTCATGATCCAAGTAAGAGCAGAGATATACAAGAGTTATTTTAAAATCATTTAAGTTATATATCTATTAACTGTTTTAGCCATTTATTTTCTTAGACAAAAAAAGATCATTTAGGGGCTCCCCCTCCTCTGGGTTACTTACATTTTATTACAACTAAATTCTAAGCTTTTGAGGGCAGGGTTGATAACATATTTTTAATTCTTATCATGCTTTTAGCTTTGCTATGATTTGGTACTTAAGGATTATTAGCTGATGAAATTGATGACTCTTGAAAACAGAGCTTTTGGACTAAATGAGAGGAATGACTAATAGGGAAAGTTTAGTGATCATAAGAGAAAAAAATTTGTCAAGAGATTCTACTTTATACTTTTAAATCAAATTGTCCTCTCTGATCATCCTTGAATTAAGCACTTGCTCTAAAATCTTGGGCATGCAATGAAATCTAATGTTCAGATTTCCTATTCCCTTGAGAAGTCACATTATCAAATGCAATAATGGCATCTGATGCAAATTTGATTTTTAAAAATATCAAGCAGAGAAGTTATGATTTAAGTCTTATCCTTTTAAAAGCTGAATTTGAGGACCCGTATGTGCATGTGGAAGGCAGCCTCTAAGACAGGCTCTAATGATTCTTACCTCCTAGTATTCATGACTTGGGTGGTCATTTACCCTTGAATGTGGGCTGGACTGATTGATTCATTCCTAATGAAGAGAATACAGTATGATAGGATGACACTTCTGAGATTAGTTTATAAAAACAACTGTGGTTTATGTCATGGGTGTTGTCTCCAGCCATCTCTTGTGTCACTCACTCTGGAGGAAGCCAGCTGGCTACCCTGTCATGAGGCAGCCCTGTGAAAAGTCCCATGTGAGCAAGTTTGGGCATGGGTCTTCCCCTGTTGAATCTTGAGCATCTTTGATACACTTTGACTACAGCCTCATGAAAGATAACTACCCATTTAAGCCATTCTCAGATCCAGACTCTCAGAAACCATGAGATAATAAGTGTTTATTGCTTTTAGCTGCTAACATTTGAAGTAACACATTACACAGCAATAGATAATTAATATAGGGTTATTTAAGCCCAGCAGTTGAAAGAGAACAGGTAAGCAAAACTCATGAATCCATCCTTCACTTTGTTCCGCCTCATCTGAGCACCTGTAGTATCTTTGACGATTGAGTTATATTGAGTTCATTCATTTATTCAGTGAATACTTGTTAAGCAGTGTTCTGAGCCAGGCACTCTTCTAAACCCTGAAGGTATAACAGGGAATGAAACAGAGACAAATTCCTGACCCCATGGAGTTTATTTTCTAACTGGGAGAGAAAGACAACAGAAGAACATTCTGCTGTTGCTACAATAATGCTGTGTAACAAATCACCCCAAAGCCTAATAGCTTAAAACCACCACTACTTATTATTATTTCTCATGTGTCTAAGAGCTGTCAGGGTTGAGCCTGGCTGTTTTCACCTGGGCTTGCTCAGGCATCCAGATCTGATCTGGGCCAACATTGTGTTCTTGGTGAAGGCAGAAGAGAGAAGCAAGAAAAAGAGAAGGCATTATGCCTCTTGTAGCACTGAAACTTACTGTCGTTTCCTTTGCATTTTATGGGCCAAAACAAATGACAAGGCCAGCATATATTTGAGGGGTGTGGAGATAGATTCTTCTTCCTCTGATGGGAGGACCCACTAAATGTGTAAAATACTTAAAGGCCAATACTTAGGGTCATCGGTACAATCAATGCAATACTCTAAATAAGTAAAATACATAGTATTTCATATGATATTGAATGTTATGTAGAAAAACAAGGCAGAGAATGAGGTTGGGAGTGAAGGTGGGTGATGTTTGGGAGATCTCTGAAGAAGAAAAGAAAGCAAGGGGTAAGATGTTCAGGAAGAGCAAGTCAAGGGACCTGGCAGGTTTGAATAGAAGAAAGAAGGCCAGTGTGATTGGAACATGACTAATATGGCCTTGAAGACCATTGTAAGAACTTTGGCTTTTATGAGGAAGCCATTGGCTAGTCCTGAGCAAAGGAATGCCATAAAGTGCTCTGGGCTGCATTAAGAATAGGCTATCGAAGGGTAAGGGAAGGGGGAGAGTAGGTGGAAAACTATTGTAATAATCCAGAGGACAGATGATGGTGTTTAACTAGAGTGGGAACAATGGAGGTGGTGAGAAACAGTGATTCTGAATATATATTCATGATGGAACTCATGACTTAGTCACTCAGTCACTCTTGTATTTATGTTTAGAAATAGAACATAATATGTCTAAAAATAAGCCAGTTGATTATTTTTTTCCAAATATTAAGATTCCAAATCTTCTAGACAAAACATTTTTTGATATATTTTGAGCTGTAAGCACACTTCAATCTACATTTTAAGATTTCATTTGTCTCCGAAACATGACATATTGTTTTTAATTTGTTAATAAATCATGTTTGTCTCACATAACAAATTCAAAGTTAATGTATCACCTGTTTGAAAAACAAAGTGAAATATTACTTTCGTGTATATTATAAATAGTGAAGATTTAAAAGTAACGATTACAATACTATCCTTAAAAACTTGTTGAATTCTTAACATTAGCTCTATTTTTTACAGCTTTTTTTGAAGTATGGTTAATAATAAACTGCACATATTTAAATTGTGCATTTTGATAAATTTGGGCAAAGATCCATATCTATCTGTGAAACTATAACCACAATCAAGATAATAATCACATCCATCTTCCTCAAAAGTTTCCTTGTACTTTTTTTATAATTCCTCCTCTTCTACTACTTGCCTTCCCTCAGTCAACCACAGATTAGTAATCTGCTTAAAATGTTATAAATAAGTTTGAATATTCTAGGATTTTATATAAATGGAATCATACAGTATATATTTCCTTTTGTCTGGCTTCTTTTACACACCATATTTATTTTGAGAGTCATTTATGTTACCTCAGTATATGCAGTTTATTCCTTTTTGTTCCTGAGTAGTAAGTATATCATTTTATCAAAATTTGTTTATTCATTCCCCTGTTGATATGATAGACATTTCGATTGGACACAAACATCTATAAATTATATGATGTTATTTTTCAAAAACACTGTTAATATGGTGAGTTACATGATTAATATTCAAACGTTAATTACTTGGTTGTGATTGTTAATATATTGTTGGATTCAATTTGCTAATTTTTTTTTCAATTCTTGCAAGTTCATGAAAATATCAGTCTATATCCTTTTAACAGTTTTGTCCAATTTTGGTGTTAGAGTAATATTAGTCTCCTAGATTGAATTTGGAATTATTATCTCCTCTCTAATTTTCTGGAAGAGATTATGTATACTTTGTATTATTTCTTCTTTAAATGTTTAGTAGAATTCACCACTGAAACCATCTGGGCTTGGAGTCTTCTTTGTGAGAAGGTTTTTACCTACAAATCCAATTTGTTTAAAAGACATAGGAAACTTTTACAACTTAAGGGACTGAACAAAGAAGAACAATGAAACAGAAATTTAGCAGAATAAAGGAAATAATAAAGAGTAAACAGTGAATAACAAAATGGAAACTAGAGAAACAGGAGAGAAAATCACTGAAAACTTAAGTTGGTTCTTTGAAAAGGTCAACAAAATTTACAAACCTTAGCTGGATGGACTAAGAAAACAATAGAGAAGTGTCAAATTACTAAAATCAGAAATGAAAGTGTTGGAGGCATTACTACTAATTCTACAGAAATAAAAAGGATTATAAGAAAGTATTATGAAATAAATTGGATAACCTAGATGAAATACGCAAATTTCTAGAAACACAAAAGCTACCAATAATAAATCATGTAGAAATAGAAACTCTGAGTAGACTAATAAGTAGTAAAAAGATTGGATTAGTAATTAAAAAAAAAAAAAACTCCCAACAAAAAAAAGGTTTGAACTAATGGCTCAGTAATGAATTCTACCAAATATTTAGAGAATACCAACCCTTCTCAAACTTTAAAAACAATTAAAATAAAGAAACACTTCTTAACTCATTCCATGAAGCCAGCATTACCTTGATACCAAAGTCATACAAAGACACTATAAGAAAACTACAGACCAAATAAATACCTTATAAACATTGATGCAAAAACCTTTCAATGAAATGCTAGCAAACTGAATTCAATAGGACATTAAAAGGCTCACATACCATAACCAAGTGGGATTTATTCTGATTATGCAATGGGTTTAAAACACATAAAAATCAATCAATGTAAACCACCACATGATCATCTCATGATGTAGAAAAAGCATTTGACAAAATTCAACTCTCTTTCATAATAAAAACTCTTAATAAACTAGGAACAGAAGAAATCTACCTCGGGGTGCCTGGGTGGCTCAGGTGGTTAAGTGTCCAGCTTTGGCTCAGATCATAATCTCACAGTTAATAAATTCAAGCCCCACATTGGGCTCTCTGCTGTCAGCACGGAGCTTGCTTCAGATCCTCTGTCTCCCTCTCTGCCTCTCCCCTACGTGTGCTTTCTCTCTCATAAAAATAAATAAACATTTTTTTAAAAAGAAGAAAACTACCTCAGCATAATAAAAGTCATATATATGACTAACCCACAGCAAATATCATATACAATGGTTAAAGACTGAAGGATTTCCCCCTAAGATCAGGAATAAAGTAAGGATACTCACTTTCACCAATTCTGTCTAACATAGCACTAGAAGTTCTAGCCAGAACAATTAGGCACAAAAAACAAATAAAAGGCATCCAAATTGGAAAAGAAGTAAAATGATCTCTAGTCACAGATAATATAATCTTATACATAGAAAACCTTAGAAATACTACAAAACACTGCTAGGAGTAAAAAATGAATTCAGCAAAATGGCAAGATAGAAAGTCAAAACACAAAAATCAGTTGCATTTCTATATACTGACAATAAACAATCTGAAAGGAAATTACAAAAATGATTTCATTTACAATAACATCACAAAGAATAGAATACTTAGGAATTAACTTAAGAAGAAGAAAGACATACAATGAAAACTACAGGAAATTTTCCGAAATAAATTAAAGAAGACATAAATGGAAACACATTCCCTGCTTATGGATAGGAAGAGTTTTCATCTTTTCTTTTAGTGGCAACCCAGAAATTCTGAAATGCTGTGTTTTTCTTTCCATTCAGTTCAAAAACACTTTCATTTTTTTTCTTTGGATTTCTTCTTTAACCAGTCAATTATTTAGAAGTATATTATTTTTTTTTCAAATATTTGGAATAGTCTAGAGCTATTTCTGTCATTGATTTCTAATTTTATTGCATTTTAGCCAGAGAACATACTTGGTGTCACTTGGGTACTTAGGAATTTACTGAGAATAGTACCCAGAATATAATCTATTTTGGCAAAATTTCCATGTGCACTTGAATGTGTATCCTATTATTTTTGAGTGGTGTATTCTAAATAAGTCAATTAGGTTGGGGTACCTGGGTGGCTCAGTCAGTTAAGTGTCTGACTTTGGCCCAGGTCATGATATCTGGTTTGTGGGTTCAATCCCTGTGTCAGGCTCTGTGCTAACAGCTCAGAGCCTGGAGCTTGCTTTGGATTCTGTGTCCCCCTCTCTCTCTGCTCCTCCCCTGCTCGTGCTCTGTCTCTTTCTCTCTCAGAAATTAATAAACATTAAAATTTTTTAATTATGTCAGTTACGTCATTTGGTTGATGATGTAATTTTCTATCTCCTTGTTCTCAGTTATTCATAAGGGTCTTGAAGTATTTGAATATAATTGTGACTTTGTCCATTTCTCCTTGCATTTCTATTATTACTCTATCTACCAAGCTATCATTCAGAATAGAAGGGGAGATAAAGTACTTCCCAGACAAGTAAAAGCTAAAGGAACTTGTCACTACTAAACCAGCTTTACAAGAAATGTTAAAAGGAATTCTTTGTGTGGAAAGAAAAGGCCATAATCAGGAGTAATAAAATTAGGAAAGGAAAAATTTTCACAGATAAACAGACATAAAAAAATAGATTAATTTTATGAGTGCATAAAATGAATATGGAGGTTAAAGCACAAAAGTTGTGAAATCAGTCACATCTATAGAAATCAGTCAAGGAATCCACAAAATAAAAGGATGACATCATATAATAAAATGAGAAAGGCAGTAGTAAAAATTTAGTATTTTTAGAATGGGTTCAAACTTAAGCAACCATCATCCTAATATACACTGCTATATTCATAGGATGTTATATATAAACCTAATGGTAGCTAAAAATAAAAATTAAAAAAAAACCCTGTAGTAAATGTGCAAAAAATAAAGTTAAAGAAATCCAAGCATATCACTATACCAAGCCATCAAACCATAAAGGAAGAGAACAGGAGAAGAAGAAAATAGAGAATAACTATAAAATCAACTGTAAAGCAAGTAACAAAATGGCAGTAAGTACATAGCTATCAATAATTACTTTGCATGTAAATGGGCTAAATATGCAAATCAAAAGACATAGGGTACCTGAATGGTATGCTGCCTACATGAGATTCATTTCGGACCTAAGGACACATGCAGATTGAAAGTGAAAGGATGGAAAAACATTTATCATGCAAATGGAAGCAAAAAAAGTTGGGGTAGCAATACTTATATCAGACAAAATGTCTTTAAAACAAAAACTGTAACAAGAGACGAAGAATAACACTACATAGTCATAAAGGGAACCATCAAACAAAAAGGTATAGCAATTGTAAATATTCACGCATCCAACATGGAAGCACCCAAATACATAAAGCAACTATTAACGGACATAAGGGAAGAAATTGATAGTAATACAATAGTAGTAGGAAACTTTAATATCCCTGTTGTAATGGATAGATCATCCAAACAGAAAATCAGCCAGGGAATGGTGGCTTTGAATGACAGACTGCACCAGATGGATCTAACGGATATATTCAGAACATTCCATCCTTAAGCAGGAGAATACACATTCTTTTCAAGTGCACATGGAAAATTCTCCAGAATAAACCAAGTTAGGTCACAAAATTAGTCTGAACAAATTCAAAATTATATGCATTTTTTTCTGTCTGCATTAATATGAAACTAGAAATCACACAAAAAAGGCAGCAAAGAACACAAATACATGAAGGTTAAATATCATGCTATTAAACAATGAATGGGTCAACCAAGAGATCAAAAAGGCAATTAAAAAAATACATGGAGACAAATGAAAATAAAAATATGACAGTCCAAAATCTCTGGGATGCAGCAAAAGCTGTTCTAAGAGGGAAGATTGTAGCAACACAGGCATACTTCAAGAAGCAGGAAAAATCTTAAATAAACAACCTTAACCTTACACCTAAATGAGCTAGAAAAGAAGGACAAAGAAAGCTCAAAGATAATAGAAAAAAGGAAATAATAAATATTACAGCAGAATAAATGAAATAGAGACTAAAGAACCACCAGAATAGATCAATGAGACCAGGAACTGGTTCTTTGAAAAGATCAACTATATTGATAAGCCTTTAGCCAGGCTTATATATAAAAAAAAGGACTTGAATAAATAAAATCAGAAATGGAAGAGGAGAAATAACAACCAACATCACAGAAATACGAAGGATTATAAGAGAATATTATGAAGAATTATATGCCAACAAATTAGACAAACTAGTAGAAATGGATACATTCCTAGAAACACACAACCTCCCAAAACTGAATCAGGAGAAATAGAAAATTTGAACCGACCAATTACTAGCAATAAAATGGAATCAGTGATCAAAACAGTCTGGTACTGGCACAAAAAATAGATACATAGATCAATGGAACAGTACAGACAGCCCAGAAATAAACACATGCTTATCTCGCCAATTAATCTATGATTAAGGAGGCAAGAATATACAATGGGAAAAAGACAGTCTTTTAAAAAATAGTGTTGGTGTTGGGAAAACTGGACAGCTACATGCAAAAGAATGAAACTGGACCACTTTCTTACAACTATACACAAAAATAAACTCGAGGTGGATTAAAGACCTAAATGCAAGACTTGAAACTGTAGAAAACACAGTGATTTCTTTGAAATTAGGTATAGAAACATTTCTAGATATGTCTCCTTTGCCAAGGGAAACAAAAGCAAAATAAAACTATTGGGACTACACAAAAATAAAAAGCTTTTACACAGTGAAGGAAAGCATTGACAAAACATAAAGACAACCTACTGAATAGGAGATGATATTTGCAAAAAATATATCCAATAAATGGTTAATACCCAAAATATATAAAAAATTTATAGAGTCAACACCAAAATACACCTAAAAGATCCAGTTAAAAATGGGCAGAGGCGGGCCCCTGGGTGGCTCAGTCGGTTGAGCGTCCGACTTGGGCTCAGGTCATGATCTCGCGGTTCGTGGGTTCGAGCCCCACGTTGGACTCTGTGCCGACAGCTAGCTCAGAGCCTGGAACTTGTCTTCAGATTCTGTGTCTGCCTCTGTCTCTAACCCTCCCCTGCTCACACTGTCTCTCTCTCTCAAAAATAAATAAAACATTTAAAAAAAATGGGCAGAGGAATGTGGGCACCTGGGTGGCTCAGTCGGTTAAACAAAGACATCGGATCAGGTCATGATCTCGTGGTTTGAGTTCGAGCCCCGCGTCAGACTCTGTGGTGACAGCCCAAAGCCTGGAGCCTGTCTTTGAATTCTGTGTCTCCCCTTTTCTCTGCCCCTCCCATGCTCATGCTCTGTCTCTCTCTGTGTCTCAATAATAAATAAACATTTTTAAAAAATTCTAAAAATGGTCAGAGGACTTGAATAGTCACTTTTTCATTAAAAAAAAAAAACCATCCAGAATCCAGATGGTCAACAGACACGTGAAAATATGCTCAACATCACTAATCATCAGGGAAATAGAAATCAAAACCACAATGAGATATCATTTCTGAGATAACACCTGTCAGAATGGCTAAGATAAAAAACAGAAGTAGCAAGATGAGATGTAGAGAGTGCACTGTTTTTGGAAGTGTAAATTGGTACAGCCTCTGTGGAAAACAGTATAGGAGTTCCTCAAAAAATTAAAAATAGAATTACCGTATGATCCAGCAATTCCACTAATAGATATTTACCAAAGAAAATGAAAACACTAGTTTGAAAAGATATATGCACCCCTATGTTTATTGCAGCATTATTTACAATAAGCAAGATATGGAAGCATCCCACGTGTCCCTCTGTAAATGAATGGGTAAAGAGGATGTGGTATGTATGTACACACACACACACACACACACACACACACTGGAATACTTCTCAGCCATTAAAAGGAATGAAATCTCATCAGTTGCAGCAAGAATGGATCTAGAGGGTATAATGCTAAGTGAAGTAAGTCAGTCAGAGAAAGACACCATATGATTTCACTCATATGTGGAATTAAAGAAACAAAACAAATGAACAAAGAAAAAAAAGAAAAAGAAAAAATAAAACAGACTTTTGAATGTAGAGAACAGACAAGGTGGGTGGGAGGATGGGAGAAATAGGTGAAGGGGCTTAAGAGTACACGTGCTGTGGGCACCTGGGTGGCTCAGGCTCAGTCAAGTGTCCAACTTCAGCTCAGGTCATAATCTCATGGGTTGTGAGTTGGAGCCCCACATCGGGCTCTCTGCTATCATCATGGAACCTGCTTTGGATCCTCTGTTTCCCCCACTCTCTCTGTCCCTTCCCCATTAGTGCTCCCACTCTCTCTCTCTCTCTCTCTCTCTCTCTCTCTCAAAAATAAATAAATGTTAAAAAATTTTAAAAAAGAGTATACTTACTGTGATAATCAATGAGTAATGTATATAATTGTTGAATCATTATATTATAAACCTGAAATTTGAAACTACTATAATACTGTAAGTTAATTATACTTGAATTAAAAAAAGAAAAAAAAAGTGGCTATTCAGAGCCCTACTCTTGACACCAGTATATAGGAGATAATTGGGAGATAGTGGGGAAAAGTGGGGAGCTTTGAAATAAATCAAATGTCCAAAGAATAAGCTGTTAATGAAAAAATTTGCTAAAGATAATGTATACAGTAGGTAGTTACAGACTGAGCACGCAGCAGACAAAACACATACAAAAACCTAACAAACATATACTGTATATAAAATGATAAATAGAATTTCAGTGTTTACTCATATTAAATAGGTGATTCACAATTGTCCTGAGATCTCTTTTCAGTGGGGTTAGCTCAACCAGTTATTCCTGTCATGTTTTGCTTCTTTCCACACCCTTCCCACCTCAGTATAACAAGATACCCTCTACTATGCTTTATTGGATGTTTGGTAACTTCTAATTGTAAAGTTATACTTAATCAGAAATGCTGGATTCACTCTGAAGTAATTGACTGGCTAATTACTCTTCTGGGAGTGTGGCCTTAGATTAATCATTATAAATAATGGGAAACCAGATAAGCTCACTCTTGCTTCAGAGCTTGCATCCAAAACAAGGAAGAGGAAATAGTATTATTTTTATGGCTTTAGCTTGCCTCACTTTCTAGTTGCTGCAGCTGTGTCCTCATTGTATTTTATAGCCAGAAAAAAAAATCACCCCTCAGCAGTTCCTATAATTTCAAATTTATAACTATGTCCAGGGTAATTCACCCATAAGCCAACTAGAAATAAAAATAGAGGAGATAGGCCCGTCCATTGGAGTGATTTCTTAACTGCAGAAAACATTTTCCTTTCTTTAAAAGCAAAGCTGTAAAATCTGTATAAATTCCAATTCGTAAACCATGAAACTCTAATTTTTCCACTTCTCTAGTCACTTTGAGTAAATGATTTTGCATATGTGGGTTGTCAAAAATCAACAAAGTGGTCCAAGGGAGTGTGAGAAATTGATTTTGACTACATGAAAGTCTTTTAAGTGATGGCAAAAGATTCTTCAGGTAAATTAGGGACCAAAAGAATTCTATGTTGCTTGGTACTGAAAGATCCATATCTTTAGTTTGCATTTTTCCCCCTGCTATATAAGTGTATTTCAATATCTTATTTCATTGTTTTTAGTTAACTATGTATTTCTTCAACAATTTAACAATTAATCCTCTTTTCCTTTAAATCTTTTATATTTATTAAAATAAGTTCTCACTTAGAAAAACTGATAGGGTTATTTAAACAAGCCTGGTTTTAAACGCCATTATTTATGGTAAGAAACTTCTTATCCAATTTTGCTTGAATATTCTGGCTATGATTCCATCAAATTTCCTCTTATTCTTCCTGTGTAGAATAAGCTCTAGCAGGCAAAACCTGTGCTGTGTTTTATGGGGTGTGACCTTTATTTTTTGTGATAAATCAGAGGTTAAGTCATATGGAGTAGTTCCCACTTGTGTAGCTGGAATGCCTCTATTGAACCCCACACATGTATATCTTGTGAAATGAGAGGTTTTACCACAGAGCACCACGTAATAGTGATCTTTTTACTTTCCACAAGCCAACACAACGAAGCACAAGGGCTTTTCAGATACTGTCTTACACCACGACCTAATCATTCCCCATCAGTCTCAGACCTAATCAGTGTGATGAGCAAGACTGATAAACCCTAAGGAGCTGTGCTGGGGGTGTGTTCACTCCATTAGAAGAGATGGATTGAAAAGTGCTACTTTTTAAGCAACTATCATCACTCCTCCTAGGCATTCCAGACTTCATGGTGTATCTTACCAAGGGAAGCGTCCGACACAAAGGACTTTTGGTTCTATTTAAAGCCTATGGCTATTGAACAGTCACTTACAGAGAAGGATTTTACTGTAATCAGATTGTTTGCTTACCAGGTTTTGCTTCCACTCTTTATTATGTCCTTTTGTTTCTTGTTCTTTTCCTTATTCATGTGTTCATTCAATTAAGTATCCCAGTCCCTCCATAGCTTGGAGAACCTAGACAGTGTTAGTGAAATTCAAGACCACCTGAGGAAGCTTAGTTTCTTTCTTCCCCAGCTTATCAAAAAGGTAATTGGGTTGAATTTACATCATGGATTGAACTTTAGAAATTTCACTGAATACTTAATTTAAACACAAGTATATACATAGCAAACTACAGTTTTTATGAAGATTTGATTATACATGCAGTTTGGATGTCAGTTGCAATCTTCTTTCATTGGGACTCAAATAACTGACAGAGCATGGCATTTAAGATTGAAAACTTTGGGGAATGGGGCGCCTGGGTGGCTCAGTTGGTTAAGTGACCGACTTCAGCTCAGGTCATGATCTCATGGTCCGTGAGTTCAAGCCTCTCATCAGGCTCTGTGCTAATGCTCAGAGCCTGGAGCCTGCTTCAGATTCTGTGTCTCCAGCTCTCTCTGCCCCTTCCCTGCTTGTACTCTGTCTCTCTCTCTCAAAAACAAATAAACATTAAAAAAAAAAAAGAAACCTTTTAGGAGTAATTCTGCCAACCTCCCAGTCAGTGGGCATACTAGGCAAGATTGCAAATGAGGAGAAATTTGTACTCTGCACATCCCAGATTGCGTGTGTCCTTTCCTCCTTTCATGATGGATTCCTCCAAGTTCTAAGAGTCAGCTGTATAATGAGCAAATCTTCTTAGGAAAGAGTTGATATGAGTTGATATTAGATATTTTTTACTTTTGTGTGAATTTAGATCTGTGTATTACCTCTTCCAGACCTATTTGTATTTGAACAGTTTAGAAATAAATGCCATCTTTTATTGAAGATAATTCAAGAATAAATAACTGTACATTATGTACATTATGGGGATGTAGACCCATTACCAACCATAGCAATTGACCTCTTTACATAGGCTTAAGATTAGCCCTCCCCACAGCAATCACTGATGGGTTAATTTGTATAATGGGATTAGTTTCACTTCTATTTGAAGTGAAGCCAACCCTTGGGATCACACAGCTATTTGTATCTTCTTTAAAATAATATATCATGAGAGCTATTCAATGAAAGACATTTTTGAATTAGTACAGAATATATGATTTGTCACAGATCTAAAAATTGTGGTAGAGATGTTACAAGAATGACTTCAAAGAGAAAATGATTGATTGTAATTAAAAAACAAACCACATATCAAGCACTCAATCATCAAAAGTCTTATAGAAAAGGAAACCTCTATTAGGACATAATTATATACCACACTTACACACCTGCTATTCCACTTATAGAATCATTTGTCTTCTAAAGAATGACTAGAGAGATACAGAAAAAAAATGTATGTTCACACAGGAGACAACAGGAAATAGTAGCACTTTAACTAGTCCTGACTTCCCATCAAATTCATCTGTTCAAGTCAGTTTCCTGTAACAGCTGTTTTAACTTCATTCAATGGCACAAAAACTCTCTCATGTGCTACTTCATATATAAAGAAACCCTGGGGGTGTCTGGGTGGCTCAGTTGGTTGAGCATCCAACTTTAGCTCAGGTCATGGTCTCGCGATTCGTGGGTTCAAGTCCCGTGTCAGGCTCTGTGCAGACAGCTCAAAGCCTGGGGCCTGCTTCGGATTCTGTGTCTCCCTCTCTCTCTGCCCCTCCCTCACTTGCTCTCTCTCTCCCTCAAAAGTAAACATTGAAAAAAAAAAAAAAAGAAACCCTGTGTCTTAATAGTCAGAACCCCCAGTGCCCACAACTCAGGTCCTCATCTAGTGTCTTTCAAAGGCAGAATAAAAGTATGACTGTTGAAAAGAATCAACCAAAATTTGTGTGAATAGTTACAGAAAAAAATTAATATGAAGGAAAAGAAGAGGCAGGGGATTAATGAAATAAAATCAATTCTGCCTACCTTGAAATCCAATGTATCTCTTTCATTATCTGAAGTCTCTGAGGTGGAAAATATCAAAGTTATCCAATAAATTGGTGTCTTAGGATAAATTTTGAGTAGGGAATGTTAATAAGTAATTAGAGTTTCAATAGATTAGTCTCTCTGCCTTTTCTTAGACACACAATTTATTAATTTTCTCAAGCAAACAATCGGCCACAGAGTATGCATTTTATACTTCCAAATTTCTCAGCAAGAATGTGCACACACCCTAGGAAGACAAGGGGGCTCCACATCTTTTCTACATCAGCAAAATTAGGGCCATTGAGACATAGCCTATCAAGACACAATGTGACAAATGGATGCTATAGTTAATTTGTAAGTTACCTTCCATCTCACAGATAGAATTTCCTGAACCACTTTTAGCTTGGATTCTTTGTCTTCTTCCTCTTTATTTTGTTTATATTACTTCATATCAAACTTTTGTTTTGAAAATTTGTTTTCCAAATGTAAATTATTTTGTAGCTAGTCAAATCTAATAATTTTTCTTTCAAGTAACATTTTATATCTCATTATATGAATGTGATTTTTTTTTATTCATCTCAGTCATAGAAATATCAAGTGTTAAGGGAATAATTATAAGTGAAACACTGTGCCAAATACTTGCACTGGCATGAAATGGAGCACTGAATATTTTAACAAAGACCTTGTGGTCTCTAAAAAATAGATCCCTTCCTTTGATTCCATAGCCTTCCTCAGCCTTGGACAGCCCTACTCTTAAATTGATTATTTGAGCATCGGAACTTTAGATTGCTGTGACATGAAGGTTGGAGAGGTCCTTGGCAGTTTACAGAAAAGTAAATTTCTAAGTAATGATTTATTATATGATTAGAGTCAATATTCTATATATACCAGCCGCTACATTCAGCTTCCTCTATTTTAAGAGAATCTGCAAGTTTATCTTTTGATGTTTTGCTGGAGATTATTTCTGGGTTAATCAGACACTCAACAGGTATTTATTAACCATCTCCTCTTCCTCTTCTCCTCTGTATCTTTATTCGGTGTGGTGGGAAAGCCACATAAGAGCATGTCAGGCTTTCCATTCCTTGAAACCTTGCTATCTTGTTGAGCTAAGACCTATAGAGTGACATAATCAGGGAACAACTGATGTAAAACTATGTGGTACTTACTGTGCACTTGGAATTCAGGGGAGAAAACAATACTTGTTGGAGTAAACACATGCTTTGCAGAGATCCTTGGAACTAAACTAAGAACTGGTAGAGTTTTGATAGGCAGAAGGAAAGAAAATAGGCATTACCTGGGGGCAGGGAGGGGGGGAGATCATCAGTGGGAATGTGGTTGGCAATGAGAAGAAACCATAGGGAACCAGGGTGAAGAATGCACCAACTGGGGAAAAGTTGCCTGTTGAAGGCTACAGAAAAATATTTCAATTGGCAAAAGCTGTGTCTGATTATGGAGCCTTGGAATTCAAACTGAGGACCTCAGTATTGATGGGGGAGCAAAAAAGGAGACACCACAAATTATAAGTACAGAGATAATGTGATAGAAGCCACATAAAAGGGAGACCAGAGTGGTAGATGCAAGGTGGCTAGAAATCAAGTATAATGCACTATTCACAACCTAGGTACTGTGGTAATAAACAACCAAATATGCCATGCTGTGCACCAGCTATGTCCTTTGATTTCACATTGATTTATTTATTATACTGCCATCCTCATTATCTAAAGCAGAACACTACAATTTTATATACCATCTGTGAGCTCCAAATGGTCATAATTAACAATCACAAATGTTCTAAGAAGGTGATGTGCTAAAAATAGTCTTATCATGCTTGTCAGCAGGCCGCTTCTGTGAGCACTATGACATTCTATGAAAGAATGAGTACATTTTGTTATGCCTTCACCTGATTATTATATTTCTTACACAGATTATGAAACTACGAAACTATGCCTGTCTAATTAAGCATCTAGAGGTTTAATATTTTGATTGAAATAGCAAGACCATACCAAAAGTAAGTTCCGGTTAGTGTCATCTAGAGCTTAGTATAAAATTCTTATTGAATGTAGGAAAAATGTCAATATGGAGGTGTTTGTGGTAAATGTAAAGTACTTTTTCACTATTTTGTCACCAAATATTCCCATTCTTTAAGAAAAACCCCATTAGGAGACCATGGTTTGGTGCTGAAGGAGAACAATCCACCCTTCAGAGTGTGTATGCACAATTCTTGGAGAAGCCAGATGGTCTCGGCAAAGCTAGGATTGAGAGTTTGGAGTTTTGTTTTCATCACCCCCCCACTGGAAATGGTCAAGCTTGTTATACATATTTGAGGTTTTCTAAACTATTACAAATAACCAGAAAAGCAATGGGTCAAAAAATGTGCTAAATTTCATCAAATTGAAGTTGCCACTAATTCTAAGATGCACCATTATCTTATTACCATAAGAAAGAGAAGACATTTTAAGTTAAACTGTGGCACAATGCTCCTGTCTGAATTTTATTTTATTCTTAAAGATATTAAAGAGACTTTTAAACTTACTTAACATAGTTTTTTTTTAAATTATGTGTCACTCTTTCCTTTTAGAAGGAAAATAAAATGAAATGGATTGGTTAAAGTATTCCTAAAACTCTTCCCATTCAGGGTCTGACTCTTCCAAAAGGCTTTAGACTCAGAACTCTCAGTGCCTGTGTTTTTCTTTACAATATCATTCTCTTTGCCCTCATGAGCCTTGATGATGTGTTGTTTCTTAAAGAATCCTTGACTATTTTCTATGGGACTTTTCTCCCAAACTACCACCAGATTTGATGCTATCATTTTGTCCTTGCTATAACGGTTTACATGCATGTCTCAAAAACATCAACAACTAACACACTCGATGGGTTACTTAGTGCTTGTGGTCCTTTTCTGACAGAGTTTAGCCCCCCATCCTCCATCTGCTCAGCTGTCGTGCATCCTTTTTGAGGGGAATTAATGTTTTGGGGGGGGGGAAATTTCTTATTCTTAGATTTTTGTAGTTTATAATTCAATATGGAGCTAAGGTTTTGACCATTGGTAATCTTGTATAGTACATGATAGGCCACTTTTTGTAACCCAAATTCACTATTTTGACTCCTTGATTTCATGCCATTGAAAATCTAATTTTCAAAGCATGCTGAGTTTCATCAGGGTTTCCGATTTGATTAAATTCCATTTGATGTTTTTCTCAATTAAATCACTTTTATTGGAAGTTAAGTAGTTCCTGTTCAAAGTCAGAAGGAAGTGTCTGACCAAATTGTGTCTGATGCCTTAGTACTAGTCCTGCTGGATGCATGAATCTTGCCCATCTGCCTCTAAAATTTTCTTCATCCATTCTGATGGTTTTGGCTATTTCTCTTGTCTTCTTCACACGTGTTGCTTGGGTGTGGTTGTCAATTTTTTCCCACATATCTCAGTAACAAAATGTAACATAGATTCATTTATTTGTGGCTCTCTTCCTTTCTTAGTTCCTACAAAGCACTTGGTTGTTGTTTTTACAAGAAAACATGAAATTTCAGTCATTCACAAAAGACAAATTTTTGCTTTACTAAGGTCAAATTTATATCCCATTGCTTTTTACATTCTTTTCTTTGTGCACAATAGCAGTTCATATCAAAGCTGAATCATAGTACAATCTTCCTAAAGACATTCTAAATGGCAATTCAACTCAACATGCTTATAGGGCAGTGCATGTCAATTAACTGAAGTGACAAAATATGAAGAACTCTGATAAGATAGTAAGGGACAGCTACATCATGACTGGCCAACACTTATTATAAGATGCAATCAATGTAAGACTTATGTAGGGGCTGAGAAACCTCCTGGAGAAAATGAAACTTGAACCACATCCACTTTGGACAGCTTGGGTCGGCCCAAGGAAGGGAGCAAGGGAATGAGGATGGGAGTTGACCAGTAGAAGTCATGTTGTAATAAGAGATGATGAAATCCCTGTGGGAGAACTCTGCCATAAGATCTGGCCAGTATACCCAGACTCAGGCTCAGCAACAAGGCCTATGCATGAGTGGAGAGAACCCAACAACCCTGCTGTGTGGGCCCCTCTACTTTGCCTAAGTCTAACACAGAGCAGAGGAAGCTTCTCCTCATTTTGTATTGGCTGTTGTGGTAATAAAGATGGCCCATAGCTATGGCCTTGGGCGAGTAGATGCTGGCAGAGAAAAGTGCTAGTCAGTGAGAGCATCTTGACTCAGAACAAAAGAGGTTCCTGGCTGACTAGACTAATTCAAGGATATAAGGCACCTTATGGAGACTGTGTGAATAAATATTTATTGAGTGATTCTTGTATTCAGGATATTGTGCTTTTTAAATTACTGAAATTCCTGCAGGAGCAAAATCCCTTCATGGATCTAACAAGGGTATAAATGTAATGTGGCTTCCTCTATAACCATGGAATGGTGATGCTTGAGAAGAGTTGGATTACCCTGTTCAGTATTAAATCTCTGAGAATATACAAAGAGGAAGTACAGAAATGGATTTTTCTCTTCCTTTATTTTATCATTGTAAGAAGTTTTGCAATTAAACCCTGAATTTGAATGCTGCCCTTATATGCAGAGGAGTCAACCATGAATGTATGGAGAAATGACAAGAAAGCTTCAGATTCCCACAAATCTCTCTACTGATATTTTGATAATGCTTAAAATTTATCCAGCAGATATTCCTTCCCACACTTTTTGCTGGGGTCCCTAATATTAAAAAATGATTCTGAGAGAGGTTAACACAGGACATGCTAGCATTAACACTATAATGTGAACTATTTTCATGGATGACTATCCTATGGAATGGAGGGATTGGCAGATATAAGGGCACAGGTTGCTTATGATTAAACCATGATTTTTTTTTACCATGCCTTTTACCATTACCTTTACCATGATTAGGTAAAGGAGCAGAAGGGCGTATGAAAACAGGGTCAATGACAACTGAGATAAAACTTAATTGAAACTTACTGTAACAAAGAGATCCCAAAATACAGTGGCTCAAGAAAAAGGTTTATTTCTCTTTAACAGAAAAGTCCAAGGTGAATGTCTCAGAATGTTTATGGGGTATGTGATTCCATTAAGACTTACTCAGGAACTAAGTGCCTTTCATGATGTAACTGCTTTTGTCACCATATAAAATGACCTATTCTTTTCAAAACCCAGTCCAAGTCACATGTACCAGACATCTAGAGCAATGCTGCCCACTCGAACTTCCTGCAATGATGGCAATGTTCTCTACCTACATTGCCCAAGAAGGTAGTTGCCAGCCACGTCTGGCTACTTAGGACTTTACCTCATTGTTTTGATATTTTGTTAAAATTCTGAAGTTTCAGCCTTCAGTTAAACTTTTTTAAAAGCATTTTTAAAAGTTTTTAACATTTATTTATTTTTGAAGGAGAGAGAGACAGAGTATGCACGGGGAAGGGGCAGAGACAGAGAGAGGGAGACACAGAATCCAAAGCAGGCTCCAGGTTCTGAGCTGTCAGCACAGAGCCCAATGCAGGGCCCAAACCCACATCCGTGAGATCATGACCTGAGCTGAAGTCGAACGCTCAACCTACTGAGCCACCCAGGTGCCCCTAAAAGCATTTTTTAAAGTTTATTTATTTACTTTTGAAAGAGAGAGTGCACACATGAGAGAGAGCGCAAGAGCGAGCGGGGAGGGGCAGAGAGAGAGGGAGAGTTCCAAGCAGGATCTGTGCTATCAGTGCAGGGCCCGACGTGGTGGTACTTCAACTCAGGAAACTGTGAGATGATGACATGAGCCAAAACCAAGAGCAGACATTCAACTGACTGAGCCACCAAGGTGCCCTTTCAGTTACACTTGTTAAATCAATGCTATACAATATCTGGGAGAAGCACCAAGGTAACTAGGAAAGGACCCAAATAAAGTGAGAGGCTAAGTACACTCAACAAGTGCAAACAAAATAAAAGCAGGAATGACAAAACACATTTCTAAACAGTAGAATTCAAATTTCAAAGAATCAAATGAGATATAGAAGGTAATAATATTATGAAGAATCTACAAAGACAAGATGTTATCACCATTTTAAACTTTTATGTAACAATCTGGCAGAATATACATAAAATCTCCTAAAAGCACAAGAACTTGATAAAGCAATCAGAGTAAGTATATAGAAGTATGCATCAAATTAAGAAGACAAGGAAATACAAAGACATATACTATTTAAAATTCTTATATTAAATTTCAAATAAATTGTAATATGTTTATTGTGCAATAAGATTAAACAATACTGAAGTATAAAGAAAAGAGAACATCTCCATCACACTTCTCCAATTCCACAACTTGCCCAGAATGACTTCTCTTGTTTTTTTCCAGAACTTTTTCTTATGCATTCATGGATCTTATCAATTCCTAAAAATAAATGTCCTTGATCAATAGAGGAGTTTACCAAATCTATCACCTAGTGATAGATTTTAAATTACAGTCAGTCCTTGGATTGCGAGTAACTTGTTCTGCAAGTGTTCCGCAAGATGAGCAAACATTTCTAATAAATTTTAACTTGATAAACGAGTGATGTCTTACAATATGAGTAGTATGTGATGCCAAATGTCACATAATCACAAGTGAGCCAATGGTTCTTCTCTCTCTGTCCCTCTGTCTTTCTCCCTCTCTCTTTGTCTCTCTGTCTCTCTGTTTCTCACTGCAGAATTGTGGGTGATTGTCTCCCATGCTTGGATGCTCAGTCTCAGGCCACAGTGTTTGGCAGAAATTGTGATTTTTCAGAACATTGGAAGGTGCCCACAACTGGCACTAGTGTAGTTTTTGTCACTTCAAAGCACCTATGGACAGTTCTTTGCTTTTCCATACAAGAGTACGCTTAGGAATGCTTTGTTTCATTGTAGGTCATTGACTAGATAGGTTCCTTGCTAAAGCTGAACAAAAAGAAAAAGATCCCATTGAGCCAAGAGATAGCAGTGATTTTGTTAGTCATAATGAAAGTCATCCTACACAATAACCCTCCTCTCTCTTGTCTCCCTCACACGAGTTACAAAGGTTTTCAAAGGTAATTGCAGGTTAATTTGTTTATTTTCCTTTATATTTTGTATTTTCCTTATTATTTTATATTATATTCCAGTATTGTATTCATTTTATATGAATATTTGGGGGTTGTGGAACTCATCATCTGAGTTTCCATTATTTTTGTGGGGAAGTTCGCTTTGATATACAAGTGCTTTGGATTACAAACATGTTTCTGGAACAAATTAAGCTCTCAAACCTAGGTTTTACTATATTTCTAAAAGTTTATTATTATAAATAATGGTCCAATGAACATCTCCATACAGATATCTATGCACTTGTGTGGGATATTTGTATGAAAAAGAACCAGGAAGTGGAATATTTGAACCAAAAATATGATATGGGGCACAGCCAAATTTGACAAGCGATTGTCATGAAGTGTGAGCAATAAACCTGTGTTCTTGTAAAAACCTGAGATGTGGGGTTTTTTTTTCACTTCAGCACAACTTGGGGTACACAGAGTTTATTTTACTCTTGAAATTAATAGCAACCCTTCTAATGATTTACTATATTGTTTGCCCAAGTCTTCTGCCTGTCACCTGTTGTCAAATTAGCTTTTGTGATTAAGGAAAGTCAAATTCATTTAAAAGTACTATTGAATTCATTTATGGTGTCTTACCTTGTCTTTGCTCAGTCAATTAGTATTAAAATATAATTCCTTCATCATGAAAGTGAGGTGAAATTTATTGTGTTTTTTGTCATCTTTCAAAATAATCTATGAATTTTTCTCCTTTAATCTGTTCAAGTAGATTTTTCTAAAACTAAAACACCCTAGAATAAGCCCCTACTTGGCCATTATATTAGTATTAGTTAATAGAAGGGTCAAGTTAATTTATTATTTTTTTATTTAAATTTTTTTTTGAAATTTTATTTATTTATTTATAAAGTGAGAGAGGACCAGAGAGAGAGGGAGGGAGAGAAAATCCCAAGGAGGCTCTGCACAGTCAGCATGGAGCCCAGTGTGAGGCTCAAATTCACAAACTGTGAAATCATGACCTTAACTGAAACAAAGAGTTAAACGCTTAACCAACTGAGCCCCCCAGGTCCGCCTAATTTATTATTTTTTTTAAAGGTACTGTGTATTTGTACTGTATTCATAAGTCATATCATCCTAGGATTTTCTTAAATATGTTTTGTTCATGTCCAGTTTGTGTATTTGGGTTATACTAGTCTTGAAAAATTAGTTGGAAAATTGTGTTTTTCAATTCTCTGAAACAGTTTAAATATGATTAAGTCTGTTCTTTGAAGGGAAAGCCCTTTTGGAATGTGGCTATTATCTTTTTCAGTATTATGTTCAAAGAACATTCATTTTTTCAATTTCTTTTAAAATCATTTTGGATAATTTGTAATTCCTGGAAGAGACTATAAATTGTCCTTTAAGTTTAGAAGTTTTAATATGTCACTTCCTTGTTCATTTTTATAAAATACTGTATTTGATGTTTAATACAAGTATTACTCAGAAGAGTGTTTTTAGTTTTCCATGGTGTGCCTGGGCCGCTCCATACTGCCTGCCTCCCTTATCCTTTTGTTTAATCCACTGTGGTCAGGGAATGGAGCCTCCAATACTTGTTAACACAGTTAAGTTAAGAACTTTTCCTGTATGCAAATCTCACTTTAACAATTAAAAAAATTGTGCACTTCTCAATAGGAAGGAATTATATTCTAATATTTACTAATTGAGAAAATATAAGATACTATAAGTGCATTTAATAATACTTTTAAATATATAGGAATTTACTTAATTACAATATAATCTAATACATTTGAAAACTAGTAGTATTATTGATGTGTAGGAGTACCGTTTAGTCTATCTGCCAGGAGCCTGATACTCAGCCAGATTTATAAACCTCTTACAGTAGCTGTATTGTCCCTGGTCCTGATTTCTACTCTTCTGTGAAGACTGATTATCTGTTCCTTGCTGTTTATGTCACCCACCCCCTTCCACCTTAGGGATTTCTAGGTTCAGTAGTAAAGAGACACAATTGACACATAACACTATATAACATGTACTATATGTTAATTTGATATACTTATATATTGATGCACTTATATATTGCAAAATCACTAGGACAGTGGCATTGGTTAACACCCTTATGTCACATAATTACCATTTCTTTTTTGTGGTGAGAACTTTTAAGATTTACTCTCTTAGCAACTTACATGCATATAAAACAGCACTATTAATTATAATCACTGTGCTGCCCATTAGATACCCCAAACTTATTCATCTTATAACTGGAAGTTTGTATAGTTTGACCAACATCTCCCCACATCCCCGCCCTTCAGCCCCTGTTTATCAACATTCTACTCTTGGATTCTATGAGTTTGACTTTTGTGGATTCCACATATAAGTGAGGTCATATAGTATTTGTCTTCCTTTTATCTGCCTTATTTTAATTACCTCAAAACCTGTCCATGTTGTCACAAAACAAATGGCAGGATTTCCTTCTTTCTCATGGTTCAATAATGTTCCATTGTGTGTATGTGTATATACATTATATATATATTTAATTATAGGCATGTTGTATGGCTGGTATGCAGGACTCTGGTTTCTTTTTACTGATCTCCTGGATTAGTAAACTTATAAAGTGAAACCAGTGTCTTTCTTGGACTTATAATTTTTTGGTGGAACACATCTTGGAGCATTTTTTTTTTTATACAGCAGGTAAACATTTTTACTGCACATATATGTACATTATACATAAATAGGCATTTCATTTCATCTTCTCATTTGATTGATAAAGAATTTTAATTTCTATTTTTTTTCCTTTAATAATGATGGAAACAATAATGATTGTTTGCTTGCTAGGCAGTGGTATTTCCTGGTCCTATTGTTATTCAAATTCAGTATTTCTGATGAGAATGATGGTGTCAAACTGGTTATTATTCCTTTGAATAAATTTGGTTTTTTTCCACCTTTCTAGAGGCTATTAAATTATTGTTTCATCCTTGGTATTCTGAAACTTCATGAGGATAGGTCTCTCTCTCTCTCTCTCTCTCTCAATTTACATATATATATATACATATTTTTTTCTCTTTAATCTTGCCCACACTCTTCATCTGACAATGCCTGGGTTTTCCTCTCGCTCCCAGCATACAGTTTGCCCGTTGGCTTCAGGACCAGCCAGTACATTAAGTTTGAGAAAAAGTGGACTGACACATACTGCCAAAGGGAGAAGTTGCTAGAGATTTACATTTGCCTTTTGCTCAGGAGAAAGTTTTTAGATTGTATAAATGAGAGATATCGGAGGGAAATTGGAGACTCTTTAGAGTTTCACAACACTAAGACTTGGGGGATGTTTGCCTGAGAGCCATGAAAATCAAGATCTGGGCCTGTTCCTACTTGATAAAGTCTGCAATGGATTTCACTTTCTTTGTCTACCAGAAGGGGATCTGGAACCACGATGGCCCTTAAAGTCCCCAGGGATCTAAAATTCTACTGAGTGGGACTCCACCAGCAGATACCACTGTACTTAGGGAGAGTTTGGAAATGTGGGAGGTGTTTTGGGGTTGTTGTAATGAGTGGGTGGCACTTCTGGCATTTAGTATGCAGGTGTTGGAATGACAAACATTTTAGAGTAAATGGTAAAGTCTTAACAAAAGAAAGAATTGGCCAGAAAAGAAAAAGCCAGTAGTGTTCTACTGAGAAACACCATGAGACAGATGATTTGTGAGGTGATGTCTCCTGCATTCCTGAAGTCTCCCAACCTGGCCTTTCCCAGGGCAAGAGGGGACATGACAGGATCCTCCTAGCCAGCTGACAGAGTCTAATTTTGCTGCTTTCTTGTCTCACAGAAGGCTTGAATGGAGCCACTCCACCTCTCTGACTTCAGGGTTGGCCAGCTGTTTTTGCCTAACAATCAAAAACTATGCCGTGTCACAAGTTTTTGTGTCATTTTTCCTCTCTATCTAGATAAGTTTATTACATTAAATTCACTTTCCTCAAACCAAAGACTAGTGAGCCCAGATGTCATTCCCCACGACTGCTATGGAGGAGGTGTGGTTGGTCCATGAGGCTGGCTCTTTCTACATGGAGCCTGGGGAATATCAACAGCAGTTTAGATTAAGGAGGCCTCTATGGAGGACAAGGTTTTGGTATAAGGATTTCACATGTGCTCAGCATACCTGAGGGAAAGAACTTCAGATCTGTGAGGTAAAGTTTAGAAGATTAAGAGCTCCTAATTGGGTCTTGCCTTGGCTGTGCTTTCATTAGCTTTGTAGGTTGTATTGACTTAAAAGCAATTTGAAAATTCACGATTTCATCTTAAAATATGTGTTTTGTATATCGAAGCCTGCTCCTGGCTTGGTTCAGATCCTTCTTAGAGACACATTTTAACTGAAACAGGCCATTCCCACGGCAATCTAATTATTCAGGAATAAACTTCCACAATTCTGTAGATAGCACGAATGAGAATCTGAGGAGGGGGAGGCAGCAACCCATGCACATGCCCCCTGGTCTTCTGCTTCCGGTCGTCCGGGGCTGCCCTGGCCTCTGTGTTCTCCAGCTCTGGAGGTAGCCCACAGGGCCTCTAGGGGTCTGGGCCTGTCTGCTTCCAGAGTTACTTCTATAAATCCTTTCCTCTCTATTCCCTCTTAGTTCAGTTACACTGAACTGCCACATATTCACAAATGAATTTCATCTCTCAAAAGTTTGGTCAATTTTGTTATTCTGTCAGAATGATTCTCTCTCCATTCCCATTCTTTCTCCTTAGGTAACTCTATGGGTCCTTTAATCCCCAGTGTAAGAATCACCTTCCAAGGAACTCCTCTTTCTGTTCCTGGACTTACCCCCATTAAAACCTTTCTCCAGGTATGGTCTGAATTACCCCAGGAAGACTCACTACAAGTGCATATTCCTGGCCTATAACCCAAACTCACTGAATCTGAGATCTGGGGTGGGACCCAAGAACCCAGATTTTTCGTAAGCTACTTAGAACATGGTACAAGGGTTTTGAGTGTCATTCTCTGTCTCTTATACTAAATCATAAACATTTTGATGGAGTCATGTTGTAATAGTTATATTTATATCCATAGTACTTCAACAGTGCCTGACACACAGTAGGTATTAAACATGTCTTTTTGTTGAAGTAATGGTCAAACCATGCTAAAAGTGTGATTTGATACTTGGCTCTACTCCTTGCTAGATATATGATTGGGACAAGTTATCAGAACTTTTTCTCAGTTTAATTTATAAATTGGAGATAATAATACCTACCTGCCAGTGTGATAAAAATGAAACATATCATTATTAGCCTGATAGATTTTTAGGTGGTTTTAAATATCCAGTCCTGAAAGGGTAAGAGAAAACTCCTATGAATGGAGGGATTTCTATGGAATGACTTTTCAAAAGTTGTGTGAATTCAAAATTTTAGCAAATTAGATCCAGAACTGGAAGGATCGAACTGCTGGATTATTCCAGTTCTCTTGCAGTGGTCTGCTGGGCTGGTGTTTTTCTGTGTATCTTCTGTTTCAAATTTTCTGGTATTCAGAGTCTTTCCAGACAGATAAATGATGGTGAACAGGTTGGATAGAAGCCTTGTGTCTGTGTCAAATGAGCTATTTGCCTGTAGGCACTGACTGTTCTTTTATTTTGATAATGCATTCACCTGTCCATCCAATCAGCACCTACTGAGCACCTACATGTATCAAGTGCTATTAGCAGGAGTAACTACCATTTTTTTGAGCACCGATTATGTGCCAGCTCCTGTGCCAAGAACTTTATGTGCTCTTTCACAGTTTCCAGAGCAAACTTACAAGATGGTGTTACTTATCCCCATTCTATGGAAGAAAAGTGTACATCCTGAATGTACACTTTTCCAATATTTTATAGAAAAACATTCTAGAACTAGCATTTGAGCCTAAACCATCTTAATCTAGAGACCTCTCTAGAGTCTACTGTAGTACCCTGTAATACCCTGCTTCCAGTGTCATATGCATTCAGGAAGAAATGCACAGTGCAGAAAGAAACATGACAGGAAGAAACATAACAGTGACCGAAAAGAAAAGCAAAATAATTCTTCCTTGATTTGAAAAATCCTATTTCTTACTAATTTTCCGGGGATTAACAAAGTCAGCTTCTTGTTCAGTTTGTGCTGCTGATCTTCACACCGTTGCACAATTTTCCTCTAGTATTACACATTCTTGTCTTTGGTGATGAGTTGGAAATGGTGATTGTTCACAAAAACTTGTACTATATAGAAGAGATGTGAATATATTGGAATGCATAGATGAGCTTAAAGTTTATGATAGGTACACAGAAGTTACAGAAACCCCTAAGGAGGTCCAGTATTAATATGTGTCAGAGAGGGCCTGGTTGGAATGATCCCCAACAAATGGTCCCACTATTCTGAAGGTGGAAATAGGCTTATATTTATTTTGACTTTAAGAGTGCTTCAGACTTTGGGCACAACTTCAGAGAATGGTAGAATAATTATGTTGGCTTTCAATTTTAAATTCTATAGCCTTTTAATGTTCCGGCTATGTTCATCAAAGTACTACTGAATGGGTTGGCCCTGAAATATTGTGTCAATTCCAATTTGCTCACTATGCTCACTTATTGTTCCCACTGTTGTGGTTAAAAATAGTTCCCAGGGGTGCCTGGGTGGCTCAGTCGGTTGAGCATCCGGCTTCGGCTCAGGTCATGATCTCACAGTTCGTGGGTTTGAGCCCCACATCTGGCTCTGTGCTGACAGCTAGCTCAGAGCCTGGAGCCTGTCTTCAGATTCTGTGTCTCCTTCTCTCTCTGACCCTCCCCTGTGCACGCGGTCTCTCTCTCAAAAATAAATAAAATGTTAAAAAAAAATTAAAAAACAGTTCCCAAAAGTTTCACCAGCAACCAGTGGTCGATCTACTCATGGTCAGATTGGCTCTTCATAGTCTAGCCAGGGTTTTTGGTGGTTTTTGTTTCATAAGTACCTTGTTCATTTTGCCAAGTAGAAAATATTGTAAGTTACTGGAGATTTCCAAATATCATAGGGATGATTAACATCTTTTTTTCTGAATTCCGTATATCCAAAATGTCTTTAAAATGTGGACATTACTCAGGTTTCTAGTGCTGTCTTTCCCTAATAGATTATTTTAAGCTTTTATCAGTCATTACAGAATGGGAGGGGTGAGGTTATTTTATAAATCTTTAGTACAGATTGAGGGAATACATTAAAACCTCAGAGTAAGAAGCTTCCATACTGGTTTAAAAAATAATTAAATGATTGTAGGTAGAATGAGCCATTTCACAGGTCAAAATGCAGGCTTAGGGAAAACCAGTACATTAAAGTCTAAAGCTTACTAAAAAAAAAAAAAAGCACTAGCTTTTGCACTAAAGTACTTTTTATGTATTTGAAGCTGTGACAAGTAAAATAAACTTACTTAAAATCTTTTTTTCAAATGAATAATAAAGGATAGATGAAAACCATTAGTGCTATTATATACTGAGGAGGAAAAAATTATTATAATGAGTATTTATTGAAAGCTAATGAATTCTTAGCACAGTAACCATCACATCTCAAAAACTTATAGATTGGAAGGGAAAATGCCTAATCTTCAAAGTTTCCAAATAAGAACTAGTCACATCAGAAATTGTACTATATTAGGCTATAATAAGATTTGATTTTTACTTTTGTGTTGTTTTCATGGTAAAGAACATGCCAGTAAAATGATTTTGATATTAATGAAGGCATGATCACTACCATTGGATGATCTAGTAATATTAATGATGGTAAAATAAGATTTTAGGATTTATCTTAGTCTTGTAAAAAATAGTCCAGTGACATTGGCTATGAATATTCTTGATTTTTACTGTAGATTTCTTAGTCTGTAAGCACATACTTTTCCAGAACAGATAAGATGACTGTGGTCTTCATTCTTATAAGAACATGTCAGAAAGAATGAATTCTGAGATGGCTTATTTGAAGGCTTTTCATCAAAGTCAGTGCCATGGAAATGATGGTTGTACTACCCAGCAGGACAGATACTTCTAAGGATGATGCCATAAAGAGATCTTTATGGTTTCCAAAGACATCAACTCCAGTTCACAACTCAGAAAATCTGCTATGACATGGAGGGTGTGGAAAAAAAGCTAAGCAAAGAAATTTATTAAGCATTAGTTGTTTTAGACTCTACTACAAAGCTGTCATCACCAAGACAGTATGGTACTGGCACAAAAACAGACACATAGACCAGTGGAATAGATTAGAGAGCCCAGAACTGGACCCACAAATGTATGGCCAATTAATCTTTGACAAAGGAGGAAAGACTATCCAATGGCAAAAAGAT
>CM053574.1:63930538-64114296 GCA_028646485.1 Cryptoprocta ferox
AAAAAAAAAAAAAAAAAAAAAAAAAAGCATTAGTTGTGATTAATATGCAATTTTCAGAGGTAAAGTGATTTTTAAAATAAATTCGTGTGTTAAATATGATAGTCTAATAAGATACTTTGTATGGTATTTCCACACCATACGTTAAAACTTTGTGTGTGTGTATGGGGCGGGGGGTTCATATTTGAATAAAGATCTGCTTTCCTAAGGATTTGAAATGAATTTATGTTATGCAATTAGCTTTGTTGCTAGGCAGCCCCAATAGCAGTTTTGATGTGTAATTTGCTTGAAACTATTAAAAGGGTTTTGCTGAAGGTTTGAAACCATCTGAATTAGCCTCAGAAAGCATTAGGTGTTGCTATTTTAATGAACTGAAGCTTTGCATTTGGGATTAAGTTTAGTGAAACCAAAATAATATGGAACTTTGGGAAATGAAATCTGTTGAACAAAGTTGAAGGAAATTTAATATTTACTTTATCTCTTTGGGCTTCCTGAACTTCTCCCATTAGTGCCTACCCCATATCTTAATTGGGGGGCATTTTCTCTGAAAGTGCATTCTAGGAAGCTTCTGCCTCAAAGGCTTCCTCTGTTTAAATCTGCTCTGTCTTGACTTCCTTTTCCCTGCACAGTGAAGTTATGGGCACTATGAAGAGTCAAGTCAGAGAGTTTCTGTTTTTCCTTCAACACATCTTCCCTGCTTCTGTCTTTGTGCTTGGAGGGCCATCCCAATGTTTTGTACAGAGTTTTCACTTCTATGGTCAAGCCTTTGGTCAGAAGCTTGATCTAGACTTAAAATTCCAACTTTCCTAGGAGATTGTTTTTGATTTCCTTTACGTTCCTGTTTTGCAAACTCTGACTCACCTCACCTTGGCCTCAGCTCCCAGAATCCCAGCACAGGTATGTCTGGGCTTTGAACATTCCAGGGGTAAAATTAGACACTTTTTTTCACTTTATTCTAGAAGGTGAGCAACAAAACCTCTGCTAGTATAATTTCTGATCTGAGAGGTACTTGGAGGACTCTGCTTTATAAGTCAAAAGATGTTTTTTACTCCATTAGTTTCATCTCGAGTGTATTTATTAATTTTTTCTTAGCAGTAGCTGCTTGAATTACAGACTATCTGCTTGCTTCTTGTCTGGGGTTTTGCTTTTTAAAGGTTGAAATCTTACCACATGCAAAGGTTTTACTTAGTTGAGGAATATAAATATATACTTAGTTAAAGATGTGAATATATTAAGATATATCTTTAAAACCTGCCTATCAGAGCCCTGAGTTTTCTTGTGAAAAGGAAAACCAGATAACATAAATATGGTTCAGGACATTAAAAAAAATATAATTAAGTCCCCCATGATTACCGTAATTTCTGATGGTAGTAGTTTCACATAAAGTTATCATTTTGATTTTGTTATTGTCAATTCTATGTCACAAATGTTTAGATTAAAAACTGTAGTCTATTAAATAATTTTCTTCTGAATGCATGTGACTTGGACCAGTGTATCATCTAGATAGAGTTGATGAATGCCTGAGTATTTTGATGTGAACAAACCAGGGCAGAATATTCAACTTTAGAGATAAAACTAATAGAATGCTTGATAATCTAAAATTAATAATTCATGATAATGAGTTAAGGATTTTATGAGAGACATATTAGTGCACAAATCCTCTAGTATGATGATGTCTTACATGACCAGCCATTAGCATCTTCGTAGGATTTCACTTATCAGATGTTTTCTAATACTAAGCATTTGGTAAGATGGAATAGTACATACAACTGGAAAGTTTTCAAAAGAGCAAAAGAGAAAAGGCTGACCAGTAGCCTCACATTTTGTACTTATCATTACCCTTTTTTTTAATGTACTGAAAAATAGACCTTTTATTCATATTTGGAGTTTCCTAAAACATCCTTTTTCTTCTGTTAAAGATTGAACCCCATTTAACGCTAACAGTTAGAAATGGACATGACTCATGCATTTGGTTTCATGTAGCCAGATTTTGAACTTCTCAGTTTGGGCAGGGTTCAACTTCGTTTTTAGCAATTTAACACTTTGTTATAATGATTTATTTACTTACCATTTTCCCAGCTATACTATGAGCTGCTGTGAGCCCCTCATTGGTAGGGAACTGGTTACATCTAATATAGTACAAAGCCCATAGTGGATGTTTAGCAAAAAGGGGTGTATGAGGACACAGTTGCTGTCACTGGATGCCTGAGCAGAGGATCTTTTGCTGTGGTTCCTGTTTCTGCTTGTGTGAATACAGAGCATCAGATTCAGGTGCTGTTGTGTGGGGCAGGAAGTTGAAGCTAGGATGTCCATTAGTGAAAATAATCATTTTGGACTAGGAAATCCTCTTCTTGACATCACTGCTGTTAGTAAGTAAGGATTTCCTTGACAAGTTTTCACTTAAACCAAATAATTGAATCTTGACTGAATGCAACCACTAGGAACTGTTTTGATGATCTTGTAAAAAAAATTCAGCTGAATATCATGCTGATGGCCCTACCCAGAATTATATTAAAATGGCTCAGACTATTGAAGAAGCAAATATTGGGCAGCAAATATTAGTCCAGTAGAGATATTCTAATGGAATGACTGCTAGATGCTGTGAACTGTAGATCTAAAATAGGAAATAGGATATATGATAACAATTCAGTCATCATTCAAATATTCTTGGTCCACTTAATTCTATAGATTTTTAGTTGCTATGCACCTTGTGTGATATGTATTCTGTATCTCTGTTTTACTTAATATGTATTTGAAAATAGTCAATTCTTCTGAATAGAAGAACAAAAAGGATGGATAGAATTTGTAGATAGATGAACCGGTAGCTTACAAGATAGAGGCAAAAATCATAGGATATTTTTAAATATGGATTGTGTAAACAAGATCATAGGTTGGAAAACAGGCAAAGTTGATAAGATGCATAAAATATAAAGTTTGTAACCTGTTAGATGCAAAAGATAGAAAAAAACAAAGAAACTCTGTGTGTGTGTGTGTGTGTGTGTGTGTGTGTGTGCAAACAGAATTTTATTCCTCTGATAAACATGTTGGTATGGCTGGGCCTTTCTGACCAGGAGCTGAACAGGTAGCAAGGCCTGCCTTCTGCCACTCTTACCATGAGTTCTGCATCTGGGACAAGATGGGGGCTGGCACTGCAAAGAAAGGGGGTTGTGGGGGAAGAACTCTCGGCCAGCAGGGACTCTTACTGAGTAGGCACCAATGCCTTGGACAGGTGGGCCTCACCCAGACCTTAAACTTAAGTACTTGAGGTGGAGGGACCACTCTTTCTTCCTGTTGTCCTGGGAATACCACCTGCCACCTTCTATTCTGGAGATTCAGCTTAGGAAACCCAGCCATGGAGGCCAGAAGAGTCAGGGAGGCTCGGAGAAAGAGGCCCTCAGACTGTGTTAGCAGGAACAAAGGTGAGCTGATGTCTGGCCATTGGCTTTGATTTGAGAGGTGTTGGGAACCACCTCATTTGGAGGAAGGTCCCTGAGAAAAAATGAAGCACTGGGTGGCAGCTGGCCTGTCCACCTTCTCCATTCTTGAATTAAATTTAAACCAGCCTGTCCACCCTCCCTTAAAATATTGGAGTGCCTGGGTGGCTCAGTTGATTAAGCATCCAACTCTTGATTTCAGCTCAGGTCATGATCTCACAGTTTGTGGGTCTGAATCCCGCGTTGGGCTCTATGCTGATGGCATGGAGCCTGCTTGAAATTTTTTCTCTCCCTCTCTCTCTGCCCCTTCCCTGCTGGCACTCACTCTCTCTGTCTCTCAAAAAGAAATAAAATATAAACTTAAAAAAAAGTTAAGTGACATTGAGTCAACGTAATTATACTGTTGAGTTTCTTTTCCACTGAAAATGTCTCAGTGACAAACAAATATACTAGCTTCTAAAAATCTTTATTCAAAATCTTTGCCTGGAACAAGGCAGCTTCATCTTTAAGTTGGTAGCTCAGTGGTTCTTCAAGAAAACAGCTTTATGATATCATATAAATGCAGGCAGAACTTGATTGTCCAGCCTTTCAAAATGTGATTGATTGCTCTTTCCTTGAGAGGTGAATAAATTATCACAACCTCATAAATCCTAGTAATCAGTTTTCCTCCTAGTTTTAAGAATTTCCATGAATAGCTCACAGGAGTCCATTAAATAAACATCGTAGAAGAGAAATAGGGAAAAATAAGAAGAGAAATCCAGAGTTAAAGTGATAACAGAGCAGTGTGAGTGAGACTTTGTGTGATCCAACTGATAGGTATGTAGTGTGGTCTCTGAGCTGTCTTTATCAAGTGGAGTTTGGTAATAGACTCTCAGAGGGAAGGAACTTGACAGGCATTAGGTAGAATGCTGGTTACCAGAAAAGTGTGCTCTTTGGCTCTCCCTGTTGCAGAGCTCTGACTGGGTTACTTTGGGCTAGTTTCCACCTTCATCCTGGGAGGAGAAACCATAGGAAGATTGGGGCCTCAAATCCACCTGATAGATGAATCACCCAAATCCCAAAGCATGTTAACACTTGCCTTTGGTATCATGTAGACTTGGGAATAGAAAAGTATTGCCATATGGTGTCACATAATTGATATTCAAAGGCATTTTTATTTTTATTATTTTAAAAAATGTTTATTTATTTTTGAGAGATAGAGAGATAGAGAGAGAGGGAGACACAGAATCTGAAGCAGCCTCCAGGCTCTGAGCTGTCAGCACAGAGCCCGATGCAGGGCTCAAACCACAGACCATGAGATCATGACCTGAGCTGAAGTCAGACCGACTGAGCCACCCAGGTGCCCCCAAAGACATTTAAAAACTATATATTCTTTTTATCAGTGTGCTGGCTGCTGTTTGGCTTATTTCTCAGAAGGGGGAAAGAATGGGAGATATAAAGTGCATTTTCTCTAACTATATTCCTCATATTTTGTTTTTGCTTTGATGCACCACTAAAGTCCATATGACATCATAGGTGTTTGAATTTTTGTTATAAAGGAACATTTAGGTGTTTTCAATGGTCACTGACTTATTTAACAATAGTAAAATTTAACTAAAGAAAAGCATTTTTAATTGAGGCTGAGAGATTTTGTTATCTGCTGTTATATGCTAAAGTGGTATGCTTTTCTCACTCAACAATATTCATTGAACAAAACTTATGAAGAGCCTGTGATATGTCAAACCCAAGTGCTAGGCATTGGAGATTGAGGTGCAAATAGGAAAGATTGGATTTCTGCCATTCTGGAACTTCAAGTCCTATGGAAAATCACAAACAAGTAGTAGGCAATCCTAAGAATATAGTATGCATTACTTGGGGCTTTATTCCCATACTGTCAACAGAAACTGATGTTTGATTGGTGTTTAGGAGATGTTTGTTAAAGGAATACTATGAAGTAAGGGTTATGGTGGGGGGAGTAAAAAGTGCCATGAGAATTCAGGAAAGCCTTTTTCCCCCCAGCTTTACTGAGGTATAATTGACAAATAAAATCGTAGTATATTTAAAGTATACAATGTGATGATTTGTTTCCTAAGTTTTCATGTTACTAATTAGCATCCTTTTTTTTCAGCTTGAAGAACTCATTTCAGCATTTCTCATAGGGAAGATCTAGCAGTGATTAACCCCCTCAGCTTGCATTTGTTTGAGAAAGGCTTTCATCTTTCCTTCTTTTCTGAAAGATGGTTTTTTCTGGATGAAGCATAGATAGATAGATGATAGATGGATAGATAGATAGATAGATAGATGGATGGATGAAGTATTTGTGATGCCAGTTTTTTCTTTCAAAACATTGAATATTTCATCCCACTCTCTCCTGGCCTGGCCACTCTCTCCTGTTTCTGCTGAGAAACGCATTAATAGCTTTACTAGGGTTCCTTTTTATGTGAGGATTTTTTCCCCTCTTGCTGCTTTGAAAATTCTCACTTTGTCTTTGATATGAGACAGTTTTATTATAGTGTGTCTTGTAGAAGATGGTTTGAGGCTGAGATTTTGGAGGGACCGATGAGCTTCATGAAATTGGTTGTCTGAATCTCTCATCAGATTTGGGAAATTCACAGCCATTATTTCCTTAACTAAGCTTTCTATTTCTTTCACAACCCTCTTTTCTTCTAGGACTCCAGTGATAGATAGACTTTTTTTTTTTTTTTTTTTTTTTTTTTTTTTTTTTACTGGAATGCTGTAGTCTTGTAGTCTTTCCTTGCTCATTTTCTGTCTTTTTTCTTTGTTCTACTCTGACTGGATAATTTTAATTGACCTGTCTTCTACTTCACAGATTATTTCCTTTGCTTGATCTGGTCTGATGCTGCTGGTGTTTGGTGCAATTTTTCATTTTATTCATTGTATTCCTCAGATCCAAAATTTATGTTTGATTCTTTTCTATGACTTCTGTCTCCCTTTAAACTTATTTTGTTCATATATTGTTTTCCTGATTTTGTCAAATTATCTTTCTATCTTTTCTTGTGGTTCATTGAGTTTCCTTAGAACAACTGTTTTGAATTCTCCATTTCTTTGGAGTAGGTTACTAGAAAATTACTCTGTTTCTTTGGTGGTGTCATGCTTTCCTGATTTGTCATGTTCCTTGAAGACTTGCATTTTTGTCTTGACATTTATAGAAGTAGTCCCCTCCCTCAATCTTGACTGACTGGTTTCAGGAATCCTCCCTGTTAGGGATTCTAGGCTTTCTCAGATCTTTTCAATGGATACCTGCTCCACACTTCTTATTCCCACTTAGAGGGGTATTCTTAAGATTATTTGCCTTCTCTCAATCCTGCAAAGCCAGTCTGGACACTGACGGCTCTTATTTGATTTCCATAGGGTGATGCTGAAAGAGATGCTGAAAGAGAAAGTTTGTGCTTTCTCCCAACATTGCAGATTTGGGCCAACTTTCTGCACATGCTCACTAATTGTCTGCAGAGAGTCTCTCTAGCCACCTTTGCCCTCAGGAACATACATAGAGAGCTGGCCATAGCATGGGAAAGGACATGAGAGCAAGGTTCTCAGGGCATTGGGGTGTCCCTGAGCTAGTTGCGGGGGGATCAACAGGTGAGGAATTGCTGGTGGCTCCTAGGTGGGCTTCCTGACTGAGTCTGTAAAGCAATAAGTAGGATATGTGTCTGTTTGCTCTATTCCATGCTGAGCCCTGACTGCTCTTCTCCCAGCTGCTCACTGTCCCTCACTCATACAGTTTACCACTCAGTAATCTGGCTGGGGTGGCAAAGAAATGGGCCTCTTTGGCAGTGTCTTGCACAGTTGGGGAAACCAGATGCTCATGCACTCACCCTCATTTCCCCCTGTGGTAGAAAGCACAGACAGAGGAGGTCTCTCTTGCACTGAGGTTTGTTGCCTTGCAGAAGGGATGAAACAGATAAAACGAAAGCATTACTCTTACACTTCCCAGTGTGCCCAATCTTGGACTTTGTTTAGCTCCAGTGATGTTCTGGAACTTCTCCAATGGACTCCCAGACTTCCACGAAGGCATTCTTGTCTGTTGGTGATTGTCAAAACCAGGGAGGTGGTGGAAAACTACTATACTGCCATTTTAATAATGTTACTCTGGAAGAGATTTTCTTCACTTGATTTTAAATATGATGTGGGAGCTATGTAGTTTAGTAGCCAAGGGGTTCTGGAAGAAGTTTGCCTGGATTTTATCCCTAGCTGCCCTTTATTACCTGGGTGACCTTATCTAAACTTACTGGGACTTTGTTTCCATGTCAGCTAAATAAAGATGACAATACCAAAGGGATTCTGAGAACCTTCAATGAGCTAATAAATGCAAATCACTTAGAATAATGCTTCTTACACAGGAAATAATAAATGTTGGCTAATAGATTTACATGACAGATGACTAAAAGCTTAGGGACAAATTGAATATATCTAAACTGCTACTCCAATTTAGTCCCTATTCTTACTTCTAATTTATTTATGTCTTATTCAGGCTCACAACTCCTTAAATAAAACCTTAGGCCCAGATAGTCTTATAAATAGCCTCACTTTAGTTTAGATCACTTTTTTTTTCCATCGAACTAGTTATTGGTAAAACCTTTGGTTTCCAGAGTTTTTGGGAATTTGGAATTGCAGATAAAAACTGGAGACATGTGTTTTGTATTTTTCATGGGTTTGCTGTTACTAGTGTGTCTTCAAACACAAGATATGTATGGGCCATAAGTACTAAAATAAAGTATAATTTTTATAGTTATGGCAGATATTTGGTGATCAGTGAATATCCATGTGTTTCCCTGTACTTCCCAGCCTCCTTTGCACTTAGTTTCGGTCAAAGGACTGTAAGTAGAAATAATGAAAATCATTTCCTGACAAGGTAGTTAAGAAATGTGTGCTTCTCCATCACTCTTTTCCTTGGTTGTAATAATAGAGAGATATCCACAGAAAATCAAGTTTAGATTTTCTTCCTCGTTGAGAAACATAAAGAAGGTATAAGTCAGATGGACCAGGGGAAATACTCATAACCCCTCTCACCTCCAGCTCCTGCTTACTACTTCTGGAATCCATTAGTAGGTTCTTGTCCACATCCTTGGAGGCAATGTCAACTGACCAGCTCTCTTTCTCTGTTTCTATTTCAAGGACAAAAGTATACAGACCTTACTCCTATAATATGCTAATATGCTACATATTGACAGGAGATGAAACTACATATATTCTTACATGAAAATATAAACAAATTCCACAAGCTTCTGAAAGAACATGGCTTTCTTCATGGACAAAGTGTATTTGAGGTAGTGAAGGGCAACAGGTGAATCTTGAAAACATTAAGCTGTGTGAAATAAGCCAGATGCAAATAGATACTAATACTAGATATTAATCATTAGCTAATATATACTAATGAAACAGTTCATTGAAATTCATTAATGTTTTATTAATCCCATTTTTGACAAGAATTTTTTTATTTTAAAAATAATGGTCTCTTTTAGCATCTGGTAACAAATCACAATGTTGCACAAAAAGCACAGGTGGCATTGAATACAGTAAGTACAATCTTCCCTGTTTAGTGTTACAGGTAGTCTAGGTGTTGGTAGTTACAGATACTTCTGTCTGTAATTCAATTTTTCTTTTTTTTTATGTTTATTTATTTTTGAGAGACAGACAGAGCATGAGCTCTAATTAGATTTTTCATGAGATTCAATGGATCACAGTCTCTGGTATCAAAGAGCTACATATCAGAAGTCTAGGAAGGAAAATTGAGTATTTTCCTCTCTTGAAAAATGTATTTGGTCTCAGAAGTGCAAGGCTGTCAGAGCAAAACTTAGCTGGTCTCTTTAGCTTCTCCAGCATGTCTTGTAGATAATTGTCTCCCCTCCTTGGTCCTGCTATTGCCCTTGATGGGGATGGTTTCCCAGCTTATGTTTTCCTGTTTAAATACTTTTTTAAAAATTTTTTTAATGTTTTTATTTATTTTTGAGAGAGAGAGAGACAGAGAGAGAGACAGAGAGAGAGCACGAGTGGGGAAGGGGCAGAGAGAGAGGGAGACACAGAATCCAAAGCAGGATCCAGGCTTCTAGCTGTCAGCACAGAGCCCAATGAGAGGCGTGAACCCAAGAACCTCAAGATCATGACCTAAGCCGAAGTCCAGTGCTCAAATGACTGACCAACCTAGGCGCCCTTTCCTGTTTAAATTCTAACCACACCTCAAGGCTTGTTGAAGGCTCATCAGCAGTAAAACCCCTTCCTGATTAGCCCAGTCCTCCTGTAATGTTCTTGCATAGCATGTATTTTCTGATCACTCATTCCTTCATTCGTTTGTTCATTTAATCACTCATTAAAAGCTTAAACTTTTTCACAGGTAACAACTATTCTAAACAATATTCTCTGAGAAAACTGACATGACTAAATTTTATTTCAGTGTGAGTGAAACCAATCAAAGAAAATAATTCAACGATGGACTTAATCCTTAGCAGAAGCTGAGGCAAGACCTTGATTTAGAATAGATTCTACTAAGACACTGTTTTTAAAATCTTTTCATTCCATGAGTTCCCTGGAAGTCCCAAGGTGGCGTCTTCTGTGCTGAGTCCTCTGGCTCTTTTGCAGGCGTTGCTGTCCCTAACCTGTCCTGTAGAATTCCAGTGCTCCAGGCTTGGCAACTGGGTCAACCCCCGGACTGAAAAATACTTAACTCTCACCCATTATATCCATCACTTCATTTTTTGGTGTTGGCACTATGGTTTCAAATAAAGATAACATATCAAGCCTGTTATAAAAGGAGAAAGGAAAGAAACTGTACCATCATATAGAAATGTTACAAACTAAAAATTGAAGAGTACTCTCTCTGCCTATTTATCTTCAGTCACTGTGCACCAAGGTGCTTTGGCAAGAGAGGTATTTTGGGACAAACAGTAACTGATATGAGGAGCACATGTTGATTTGCTGCATCTATGAGATATAACTAATAACAGATGGATGTTATTTATAAACTCTTACATGTTTATCCTAGTTCTTTTGAACTCTTTCTATTCTGGGTCTATCAGCTGCTTCCATTTGGATAATTAATTACACAACCAAACTCAGTTTAAAATCTTGAAATGTATATATTCCCTTTATGATCTGCATACTGAATTCTGTTATTCATGCTGTCCAATGTTTTATATTTCACTTATTGCTTCTCTCTCTCTCTCTCTCTCTCTCTCTCATACACACACACACACACACACACACACACACAATGTGTTGATTAGTTTTTAAAACTTCATGTCAGTTTTTCTTTCCTTTTAGCTTTTTTTTAACCTTCCCCCATCCCTTAGCCATATCTGTATCATCCTGAAACAGAACCAGTAAAACTGTGGCCTGGATTATCATGTGCTGTTTTTAAATGTATTTGTTGCTTAAAATCATTATTAAATGATTTTTGATAATATGGCTTCTAATAAGAAAATGGTTAAGTTATTTGGCTCAGTTGAATCCATGATACCATTCTACTTCTAGCTTCTCCCTCTAAATAAAAATAGAAATATTTTTAACCAGTAAGAAAATTGATCATTAGAATATAAATCTGGACTTCCCCAAAGACCAAGGGAGGGGATAGAGAAGGAGGAAAGGACCAAAGGAAGGGTGTGTAGAGAGAGAGAGAGAGAGACAGAGACAGACAGAGAGAGAGAGAGAGAGAGAGAGAGACAGAGACAGAGACAGAGAGAGAGTATTTGTTTTTACAACTACATATGAAGAGTACTACAATCAGCACAGCGGAGCATGAACTCTCCTTATCAACTCTGAAGTGAAGTCCCTGTCTGGTTAGGACAAAGTGAGTTAGATTGGAAGAAGAGTATTTAAATGTCATAGAAAGTCAGGCAGGGTCTAACCAGTTCTAACTGGCACCTTTTTTTGTGCTTGAAAAGCACTTAGATTCCAAATTTCTTCCTTTATGAAATTATCAAAGAATATCAAAGGAATTACTTCTAAGTTCATCTTTCTATCCAAATGTCTATAAAAGAACTTAAGTGAAAACATTTCCAATGGAAATGAAATTGTATTCAGCAAGAGTTCAGAACACTAAATTATCAAGATTGGCAAATGGATAAATAAACAGCTGTATAGATGAAAACAAAGTGTAATATATTAATTATATCTTGAAGAATAATTTCAGTCATGCTTTTCAAAAAATTCTTCATTTGTAAAATTCATTGCTGAAGAAACAGTTCTTAATTCTGTCTTAATAGTGATGTCCTTTTTTTTTTTTTTAACTGAAAAGTTATGGAGCTTTATAACTGGTCAGAATTAGAGTACAAAATTAGGTACAGAGTTAGGAAACAAATGGATGTTGAAAAACTGACCAAAAGCGTCACCTATACTTATGGGACAGGTAGTGCAGATGCCCTGAAATTATTCCTATTGAGCCCAGATCCTTGCTTAGTAATGTGGAGGTAGCCTTAAGCCCAACATAGGTTCACACATTCTCTCTGTTCATAGTCTACCTGTCCTTTCCACTTAAATTTTTAACTATGTCTCTTTATATTTCTAAGATTATGGGATGGTCTCATTCTATAATTACTTAAAATTTTTTATGTTTATTTATTTTTGAGAGAGAGAGAGAGAGACAGAGTGCAAGCAGGGAAGGGGCAGAGAGAGACACACACAGAGACACTGAATCCAAAGCAGGCTCCAAGCTCTGAGCTGTCAGCACAGAGCCTGATGCAGGGCTTGAACTCATGAGCCATGAGATTATGACCTGAGCCAAAGGCAGATGCTTAACCGATTGAGCCACACAGGCACCACTTATTCTATGATTACTTTTTATTCTCTAATACTTTTGTAAAAATAATCAATGGTTGTTCTATTAAGTTTTTTCCTTATATAAATATTTAAGAATTTACTCATAAGTATTTACTGCTGCGTTTTAAATTCCTACTATGATAAGTTCCTGCAGGTATAACTCATATAAAGAAAATCTCTCTGGGGTCCTCAATAATTTTTAAAGGTTTAAAGGGGTCCTGCAACTGAAATGTTTCAGGATCGCTAATCCAGAAGAAAGAGTCCATTTTATTTCTGGAATGGGACCATTCTCCAACTTCTGTCTGAAGGTCTTTCATATTAGAAACTGCCTAGAATATTTGCTTCCCTTTTTCCAGACTCTTGTGAAGACCTCCCAGCTTGTTGACACATTTTCCTCCTACAAATCACAGTACAATTGATTAGATGCAGTTTCCTTTGACCACAATCATCTTCAGGCCTTAATCCACCTACCCTAATCAGTTTGATTGGATTGCAGCCACAGTCTGGTACTTGGATTTCAGATCCATTCTGTTTTTCAAATCATCACATTTATTTTCTACCTCTCAGGGTAGGCCATTTGGTTCATATTTCCCAAACTTAGTTCCAGAGAGCATCCCAGTCTTTCAAATTCTAGTTCTTTTTAATGAAACTGCCATCACTGCATTTATTGTACCAAATACATAAATAGTAAAATCTTAAGAAAGGCAAACATGGAATTTGTTAAAACTGTTTCAAGTTAAATTTTGTGTTTGCTCTTCACTATTTTGAACTGATATAATCATAAAAGTCTGGTAGAATTATTCAGATACATGAAATGACATCTGGAAAACAAAGCCATGTTACTATTCATTTGAAGGGCTTATGAAAAGCTGTTAAAGTGAATAATTTTGAGGAGCTTGGAAATATATTAATACTACATGAGGCAATCATGCAAATTAACAGGAGCCCATTGGTCCTGGGTCAAATTGGATAAGGCCCAAGAGTAATTTGATTTTGAACAAGTGGGAATTTTAATAAATTTAAAAAATATTGTCTGTATTTATCAACCATAAAACTTAGTTTGTTACACATTTCTTTGCCTCAGTAACATATAGAAAGCCTATTTAATTCTGAATTTTTATTTTTCTACACTACAACATTTAACAATTATACGTATCATACTTCATACTCATATTAACTTTTGTTTTTAGTCTTTTCTTGAATAGTGGATGGAGGTCCAAAGGCTTTCTAGTTTTAGCTCTGGTTAATAGCTGTACAAAAATCATTTTTTTAATTTTAAGGTAGAAATAAAAATTCCTTTTCCCTCATCAGATTCATGGGAATTAAATTATTCATAAATAATAAAGTGTTTTAAAAATTAAAGGTCTTGTTACAATTTCCCAGGGAGAGCATAGGCTTGGATTTGAGTTCAACCCTGGGGTTTGGGTTTTACCTCTTACTGGCTTATTAGCTGTGTGATTTTAGTTATGCTATTTGACCTCTCTGAGCCTCAGGGACTTCATTGGTAAAATGAAAATAAAAAACATCTCTGGAAAAACTTTAATTCCTTCTTGAATTTCTTCCAAATGGTTGTAGAATGAGATTCTACAACTGCAGAGGGTACCCCATTTAGTTTTGCTTCCTTCTGTATTCCCTGCCTCAATGTGGCAATGTCTCCTATGACTGGAGCAGCTGCTGATGTATTATTATTGTATTGCTGAGCCACAATTTACCTCAATAATTTCTGGATTAAACAATAAACATTTGTTATCTGACAGAGCCTGTGGGTGAGGAATTCAGAGGTGGCTTAGCTGGGTGCTTCTGGCTCAGGGTCTTTTATGAAGTTGATGCAAGATGTTAGATAGGGCTATGGTAATCTGAAGGCTTGACTGGGGCTGGAAGGTCTGCTTACAAGATGGTTTAGTTTCAGAGCTGTTGACATGAGGTTTCAATTCAATGGTGTACTGAAGCTGCTTATATATGATTTTCAAAAATTTTTAAAGTTTATTTATTTATTTTGAGAGAGAGAGAGAGTCCAAGCATGGGAGGGGCAGAGAATGAGGGAGAGAGGGAATCCCAAGCAGGATCTATGCTGCTAGCACAATGTTCAATGTAGGGCTCAAACTCACAAACTGTGAGATCATGACCCGAGCTGAAACCAAGAGCTGCATCCTCAAATGCCTGAGCCACCTAGGCACCCATTCATACCTACTTTTAAGAGATAATTGTTAAATTTTAGGAATTTTGCAAGCCCATGGTAAAGAAACACAAGCATTATTAGAAATTAAATTATGTAAACTTAAATAAACTACATTAAATCTAAGGTAGTAAATACTCAAAACTCATCACTTCCTAATAGTTTTACTACTTTTTTCCTTTGTTTGATGCCCTTGTGGTTATTTACGTCCACTGTATCTGTATGCCAGAAGTATTATGTGGTTGTGTCCTATTGCACATCTTAATTTCATCCTATCTCTGCATTCAGTGATATGTTTTGGTAGCTTGAAGTCAGTCATGGTGGGAATATTTATACTTGTCTATCAGTAAACACTATAAATCAGCACTTGATTTATTGTTTTATTGATCGTTTAGCTTTAGAAAGTATAAATTGTGTTCTGCACATCCTTTATAATGGTAAAATTGCACGCACACACACACACACACTCACACACAATTTTTTTTGAAAGCCAGATGTTAAGTGTTTATCAGCCTGTCAGCACTGCCTCAGTTCCTCTCCCACATTTCGACCCTGTAAGGCTACTTGAATGGCCTCATAATATTGAAGCTGGCTTCCTCTAAAGCAGTGATCCAATAGAGAGGATAAGAGTAGAAGCTTCAAGGTCTTTATGACCCAGCCTTGGAAGTCACACAGTCATTTCTGCAATATTTTAGTGGCTACATAGGTAAGCCCTATTCAGTATGGGAGGAGATTATACAGGATATAAATTCCAGGAGTCAGGGAACATTGGGAGTCATTTTGGAGGGAGATTACTATAGTCTACCTCCTGGTCCCCAATGATTCATGTCTCTCGCTCCTGAAAAATATACTCACACTGTACCCTAAATCCCCCCAAATCTCATTCTATTGCAACTTCAGCTTGAAGCCCAGATTCCCATCACCTACATCAGACTCAGACACAGATGCATCTTCTCAGGTACAGTTTCTTAAGTGTAGCTCCTTGAGTATAGTTGCTCTTGATCTGAACACCTGTGAACCTAAAGACTATTTCCCCATCACAACACCCCCAACAAGCTATTTCCCCATCACAACACCCCCAACAGACTGGTGGGATAGGGGTAAGATAACAGCTGTAGCCATTTCTGTTTGAAAATGTGGAAAACAGGAAGTGAACAAGTGTCAGTCTCAAATCTAACTGGATATACTTTGGAAGGTGCTTGATTAGGATGCAGTCCTACTTCTCCACGGTTCTTGGATCTGCCCTCTGGGCTCTTGGCTCTGCTCCCTGAGTCACTCATCCTTTGCCAAGAAAGGTAAGCCAGGTTTGCAGCTGTGTAGCTTTCCAATGTGCTTGCTGAAAGTTGAGTTTTGGGTGTCCAAAGTCCTGTCTTTTCATTTTGTGCTGTTTCTGCTCCTTTCAGTCCAAGCGAGTGGTGTTTCTACCAATACAATTGTCTTAAAAACTTTGTGGGTCCCTGCTTAGACAAAAGTCATGTCTACAAATATTTTTTTGAGCTAAGCCCTCTAACTTGGGCTTCTGCTGAAATCGTTGAAGAAATTCATCGTGAGGCTTCTTAGAAGCCCTACTTTTTTGCCAGAACAGTTCTCTGAGACACCATGTTAATCTCTATGAGGTTTTAACAATGGGGTTTTCTAGCCACACCATTGGCTTATCATAAGACCATATTTTCCTGGTAATGTCTTGGACTTCATCTTTGCCTGGAAGCTATTCTGAATTTTAGCATTGTAGTCATCTTGAGAGGCTAAGAATTTTCAAAACCAGAAAGTCCTTGGTCCTTTTTTGTTTAAAAGTCATTCCTCTCACTGCTTGCATTTTGTCATAAGCAGCAAGAAGCACCCCAAGAACACCTTTAACACCCTGCCTTGAAATCTCCTTAGTTAGGATTTCCCCTTCATGTGGTACATTTTCTACTTTCCACGTAACTGCCTAAAGTCGTGTCACCAAACTTCTTAACATTACAGAACAAGCATCCTTTTTCCTCCAGTTTCCAATGAGTTTTTTGTGTATCTCCTTTGATCTCCCACACCCCCCACCTCCTCAAAGGCAAACTAGCTTCCACCAGATTGTGAAAAAAGTGTTCACCACACTCCAGGCTGTCACTAATATTCTCCCTAGAGTCTTTGCAGCTTTTGCCCACTGCCTTTTCCAAAGCTACCTCCATATTTTTAGTTGCTCATTACTCTGGTACCTCATTTTCAAGTATGAAAGTACCAACATCAATATTGGTTATCTATTGCTGTGTAACAAATTATTTCAAAACTTAGTAGCTTAAATTAATAAGCATTTATTATTTCACTATTTTTGTTGGTCAGGAATCCAGAGTAGCTAGGCTGGGTGGTTCTGGCTTGAGATCACTAATAAGGTTGAAGTTAAATTTTTGGCTTGGGATGAAGTCAACTGAAGCCTCGACTGGGGCTGGAAGATCTGCTTCCCAGGTGGCTCTCAGTGAAAAGGTTGTTGGCAGGAAGCCTCATTGGCTTTTTGGCAAGAGCTCACAGTTCCTCCCTGTGTATCCTATCTATAGGGCTGTTTGAGTGTTCATGACAGCTGACTTTTCACAGAGCAAGTGATCCAAGAGAAAAAATTTATAGCTGCAATGTCTTTTATGACCTATCCTGAGAGGTCAAACACTGCCATTTCCATAATATTCTTCTGGTTCCACAGGTCAATCCTATTCAACATGGGAGGTGATTACACAAAGACATAAAATATCAGGAAGCAGAGTGGCGCCTGGGTGGCTCAGCTGGTTAAGCATCCGACTCTTGATTTCAGCTCAGGTCATGATCTCACAGTTTGTGAGATTGAGCTGTGTGTCAGGCTCTGCACTGGCAGCATGGAGCCTGCTTGGAATTCTCTCTCTCCCTCTCTCTGACCCTCCCCACTTATTCTCTCTCTCTTTCTCAAAATAAATAAGAAACATTAAAAAACATATCAGGAAGCGGAGATCATTAGGGGCTATATTGGCAGCTGGCTATTACAGATACCAAATTCAACATTTATGCCATAGACGTTCACTGAGGATGTCTTGCTACTGGGGCTTCTCATATATGACCAGAGCTATGTGTAGATGCCATGCTTGGTGCCTGGGCTACCACCAAGAATTCTTGAAGTTGAGATTGCTGATACCTCTTAGATAAACACAATGCACATATAGCACTTAGCACACTTCCTAAAGCCAGATAAGCATAGCAACAGTAGTATTTTTTTCTTATCATTCTTATTTTACAGATATTTGATCAATATCTGGCCCAGAAGTGCAAGTGGCAGCTTCTGCCACAAATATGGGGGACAGTCTTGCCCTCTTCATTCCAATTTAAATTGTAGTAAAACCAAAAATCTAGAATGTCGGTTTTCATTGTTCCTCAGTCATAGTCCTTTGGCTAAGCCCTGGAAAGTTGGGCTTGTGGGCTATCAGAATGATGGACATTGTGCTTCCCTCCAGTCCAATGACTGACCTCTTATCTTTGAATCAAGTTTCTGCCCCTCCCATCTGCTCTCCATTTCCTCTAAATATTCATTGTTGTCACCCCCACATCTCCAGCCTGAGTCTCCTCAAACCTTCATGCAAGTAATCCCTAGTGGCACCACTCTACCCCCAGGCTTGCTTGTGCATGCCTGAGTCATATTTGTGCTTGAGCTGGGACCTTCCCTGCTACCAAAAAGAGAGGCAACTGAAAACATGAGGGTCAAAGTGAAAGCTAAGGTTCGAATATAAAACTTCTAATTGACTAAACAAGCCATATATGTTCTCAACCTAAGAGGCTGGTTCCTTCTTTTCTTCCTTCTTTTCTCATTGATGGCTTACCTCTGCAGAATCATCACTAACTCCAAACCAGAAATGATACAGTTGTTGGGTATCATTTTTGATCATATCTGTTTGAGACAACAGATATTGCCTTGAAGTAGATTCTTCTGTTTGATTTCTGAAAATTAGATGAGAATCAAGGAAGTGTGGAATTGTTTGAAAAATTTGATGCTTGACATTTTAAAACAGTCTGCTTTTTCTCAAAGCACCCTTGTTTAATCAAGGTAAAGAATACTGCTCAATGCATGACTTACAAGACAGTGCAGATGCAGCTATTTGAAATTATCTTGTCATACATCTGTCTCCACTGCTGAATACTCTGGTGATTCTACTTTCTAAACACTCTGTGTAGCCCCACACACAGATGCTACAGGGTCCCCTGAACCGGGGTCGCACTATAGGAAAGAGACAGACGACTATCTCTATTCTTAAGATAGAGATAAAGTAGCAACCACACAGACTCTGGATTTTATAAAGATAAATGCTATCATTGTTTTTAAAAAACTCATATTATTTCATAAAACCGACCTAAAATAGTTTAAAATGGGGTAATATGACAGGATTGTTAGGAATAACATTGACACTGATTGGGACTATGATTTATGATTTGACTGGTTTTAGGTTAATTTGAATTACAGAAGCTAAGGGTTTACCACTCTTCAGTCTCTTTGGAGACATGATGTGAGATGGACTGGTACTGGTTCAAGGAGCCACAGGCCTTGGGGAAGTAGGGGAGGAGCGTGTGGAAGAATTTCAGGAAAAGTCGGGGAGAGACTGCAGGCTTGAATAGCCAGAAGTGTTGGGGTTCCACTACGAAGATCTATAGAGGGAAAGAAAAGCTGGCCTGAAACAGGTGTCTAGAAGCTAACCCTCAGGGGTGTAGAAATGGGAAGTGGTGGATGATTGCCCCATTTATCTTGTTGGCCTAAGTTGAGTCATGTGTTCATTTATTCTTAACAAACTATTTTGGAAAGTTACTCTGTCAGACACTGTGCAAGCTCTACAGAATGAATCCCACTATTTTAGGCTCTGGTTTTAGCTCCACCTTGGCTGACATCTGTCAGGTCAAGGCATTGCCCATTCATACAATCGATGCCTTAAATACCAAATACAATGCCCTATAGACATTCCCAACAGTCAAGTGTGTATGCTTTTCAACTTCAAGACACAGTGGAGAGAGAGAAAGAACTTCAGATCCATTCCTTTAAAAGCTAGGCTTCAGGAAGTCCAGTGTATTTTATATCTCAAAGGCAAAAAGGGTGTGTGAAGTCAAATAAAAAGAGACTAGAACTCTGAAAACATTACCTTGGGGGTTACGTGAAACCAGCTGTAGCAGAAGAAGTGATGCTGATCTTTGCTCTTAAGAGGTCAGAGCTGATTTTTAGCCTGTGCCTCTGAAATGATTTTCACTGCTGACACGGTTTCAAGTTCTCTGTCAAAGGCAGATGGCTCTCTGGAATATATTTCATTTTCTACATCTCTTGCTCACTAGCATTAGCAATCCTGTGGGTGTACCTCCTACTCCTGTTTTTCTCACCCGAGAGGTGTGCAATAACAGGTGCTCCACAAACACAGTCTGTTTGCCTTCCTTGGCTTGGTGTTTGCAATATGACTTTATTAAGAATCATATAAAAAGGAAATAGGGAGGCAGAACCGAAGTCGTAATTTTGCGTGGCCACTAAACTAAAGCAGTCATTCTTCTTGCTTATGCATTTTCCAAACGTAAAAGTAAGTAAGAGAATAGTACAAGCCATCCGGCCTGCAGACCTAGGACAGAGGAAGCCGCAGGCATAAACCAACCTGAGGTTTTACACCTACGCCTTGTGGGACGGTGAGTTGCAGTCCTTGGATGTTATCATTGTTACAAAATGACAGCAGGGAAATTAAAAAAAAAATTAAATGCATTGCAGCTAATATTCTTTGGGTTTGTGTTTCAGTATTACTATGTTTTTGAAGTGTAGGAAGTTTCCCTACCTTGAATGTAAGTTTTGCCACGAAGCTAATTTTCCATTATTGACATCTACAGGCCTTAAAGGGCTGTCCAGGTTTGGGAAATGCACAGCTATTCTGCAATTGTGATGATGTAACCACCCACACACACGAGTTTTAACCGCACTTGTATTTAATCTTACTTCTCAATTTCAGAAAGATGCTTAATTTGAACTCAAGCAGCTAAAACAATTTCATTATTTTAGACAAAGCCTGTTTTATTTCCTTTTTGTTTTTAATTACCTTGTTGAACATTATGCAAGTCACTGTATCAAAACTGATATCAGTCTGTAAGTATTTAAGAAAAAGTGATTACCTCTAAACTTGAAAGAATTGAGCAATTAATTGAGAGTCATAGCTGTGCATTTAATTATATTTCATATGAATGAGTAAAATCAACTGTGAAGGCTTCTATAAAAATCTCACATTAATTATTTGATAAGGTCATGGGAAGGTTTGACCCATCTGAGAATTTAAGTCAAATGTCTACCCAGGGTGATTATACTAAAAAGAAGGGGGGAAAATTTCCAACATTTTGGTATGGAAGGTTCGGAGGACTTCAAGGTTGTTTCATTTTGCTCATTTTCTCAGATAGAAATGTACCTTAGGCAAAGACAATTTGTTTTTGGTAATTTTTCTGCATTGGTTTTCTATGATTGTTATTCTCCAGCTATTTCAACTAATTATCATGGTCTCCCCAAAGGCTGCTGAAACAAGGATTCTGAACAGAATTAGGCTAATTTTACTCCATGGCTTATTAGGCATCTACATGCTTGTGTTACTGTGCTAAGTACTGTATCAAGCAACTGAAATAGCTATTATCCCTGCCTTCCACTTGGTCACTCCCCAAAATGCACTGCAACAGCTGCATAAACCTTCCTTAGCAGCTACCCCACCCACTTCCATGCAGTGCAGGGAGGAAAAGTGAAGGCAGGAAGAGAAAGTAGCTCACAAAGAATGAGGAGATATTGACATTATTCACCCCTCTGAATAAGCTCCTTTTTGAGTCATCGCAATTCTTTGTGTGGAAGCGTGAGTTGGCACACGGAATATTTGCAAGGGCAGATGGGGGAGGGAACAGGACGATTGTTGTTCCTTCCTGTCATTTCAATTGCAACTGCTAAATCCACACTTTAGCCTCTTGTATCCACCTCTCTGAGCTCTGATGTTTATTTTAGGTTGCATGCCTTCTCCATTTTCATTACATACACTGTCTTTTCTGTGTATTGAGAAAGGATGAAAATCCTGATTGGAGAAAATCACTAACTTCGCTCTCATAATGGTGCTTGGCACCCTGTTGTTGCCTTGCTTCGGGTTAAGCTATCTAAAATGCATACTCCTCAGACCAGATAAGTTTAGAATATGGAGAAATGAATAGAGGGCCTATGTTTTGCTTAATCACTTTTTAAAGTGTCTACATCAGTAAATTTAATTATTTTCCCAGCCAAAAATAGAGTAATTATGGAGACCCAGCTTCCTGAAAAGGGAGTGCTCAACAAAGACCTAGGTAAAAATGGAAAAAGTACCCATGGCTCTTCTTGGGTCCTTCCCTCAGAGGTTGGGGTGGGGTCCAAACATCATTAGGTTTTGCAAGCTCCTGGGGTGACTCTAATGTGCAGCCAGGTTACTCCACCAGTAGAGTAACTAGATCAGACTTTCAGTATACAGAGAATTAGGACCAATGAATACCTCTTCTGTTACACTTGTTAGTGGGAGAAGCCTGAGGAAGATTTGGCAAACAAATTAGATTTTTTAAATGACAATAAAATTACCATATAACAAATCCAACTCACTGCTAAACTGATTGATATAAATGTGATTTAACTTCATTACACCGAAAATATTGTAGCAAAATGAACAGAGTTGAAAATGAAAATTAAATAGTTTTGTAATTATATTACCTGAAAAAGTCAAAACTTGTCCTTTACTGCTGTTCCCCTAGCACAGCTGTCACAGAGTAACTTCATTTTTGCATTCACTTTACTGTTCAAATCAAAAGATAAGTATTTTATTTTTCCTATCAGTGCATTTACCATATCATATTGTAATTGCTTATTTTGTTGTTGTAATTGTTTCTTTAGTTATCTATCTATTCTGATAGGCTTTTCAAAGCTCCATGAGACTAATGGTAACATTTTCTTGCACACTCTTGTATTCCCAGTGCCTAGTACAGTACTGGAGTGTAACAGATATTTGTTAAATCAACTACTGTTCCTACATATTATTCATATTAAATAAGTTAAGTCAACTAAAGTGCTCAGAATAGGGTCTACCACAACAAAACTACACAATAAATGTTAGCTATTATTTATATTGATGAATTACAACATCTGTATAATATTCTATAACTATGATTTCTTGAACATGTCTTTATTTTTATATATTTGGGCTTTTTCTGGCTTTTCCAACATTGTAAATCAGATGGATGAATATTTTCATGCAGATGGCTTATTTCCTCTTATTGACTGTTTTCTAGAAGTATTTTTTCAGAAGAGACATTATAAGATCAATGAATAGATGATTTTTATAATTTTTGAAAATGATTTTGAAAATACTTACCATGGAACTATTAAAAAATATACAAAGTAAACAGAATAGTATAATGAATCCCCATTATCTCTTGACCAAGCATCAACAGCAATCAACTCTTTGCCAGTGGTGTTTGATCTCTGTTTCACCCAATTCCCCCATTGTGTGAGTGCACACCACTGTGTTTATCCACTTACTTATTGCTGGACATTTGAACTGCTTCCAGTTGGCTGTTATGAGTTAAATTGCTGTACTTTTCATATAAAAATTTTTTAATTAAAAATAGGTTTTCATTTTTTCTGGAGTAAATACCTAATTGCAGAGTTTTTGAGTTATATGGTAAGTTTAGGTTTATAAGAAACTGTAAAATCTTAGTCCAAAATGGTTCGACTATTCAGAAAACTTTTTTTAATGTTTATCTATTTTTGAGAGAGAGACAGAGCACAAGCAGGGGAGGGGCAGGGGGAGGGGGAGACACAGAATTTAAAGTAGGCTCCAGTCTCTGAGCTGTCAACACAGAGCCCGATGCAGGGCTTGAACCCACAAACCATGAGATCGTGACCTGAGCTGAATTCAGCCACCCAACTGACTGAGCAACCCAGGCACCCCTGGACCATTTTCTATTCTCACCAGCAATGTATCAGAGGTCAAGTTGCTCCATATCCTCATCAGCTCCTGGAAATGTTAGACATTTTCAATATTAGGCATTCTAGTGGTTACATTGATATTTCATGGTTTAGTTTGCATTTCTCTGATGACAATGATGTTGAATATCTTTTTATGTTCTACTGGGCCTTCAAATATCTTTTTTTGTGAAGTATTGTTCAAATCATTTGCCTATGATTTTATTGGGTTGTTGGACTTCATATCATGAAGTTTGTTATATATTCTGGGTACATGTCTTCTGTTGGGAATATGTACTGAGAATATTTTTCCTGGTCTTGGGCTTCCTTGTTATTTTGTTTACAGTGTTTTTTGAAGAGAAGTTTTTTTTTTATTTTCATAAGATTCAATTTATCAATTTTTATATGGCTCATGGTTTTGTGTACTAAGAAATTTTGTGATGCTGAAGTTGCATAAGTTTTCTCCTATATTTTCTTCTAGAGGTTTTATAGTATTAAGATTTATGTCTAGGTCTGTGAAACATTTAGAAATAATTTTTGTATGATGTAAGAGTTGTTTATTTTTTTTTATACGGATATCTACTTGTTCCATTACTACTTGTTTAAAAGATTATTCACATCCTTTGGCATGTTTGTTGAAAGGCAATTTACCATATATGAATATATACATATGCATGTACATGTATAAGAATAATATTATGAACCTCCAACCATCCATCACCCAGCTCAATAACTATCAACATTCTGCCAGTCTTGTTTCATCTATGCTTCCTTCCTTTCTCTCACCGATTATTATTTTAATAAGTTTTAAAGATAATTTTTCTAAGTGTTTTATAGTTTTAATTTTTAGGCCTAATATCCATCTCAAATTAAGTTTTGTATATGGTGTGAGATAAGGGGTAAGGTCCTTTTTTTCCCCATATGGCTATTCATTTGTTTCAACACATTTTTGATAAGATTTTTCTTTCCCCACTGAATTGTTCTGATGCTGCTGTTAAAATTCAATTGATCATAGGAGTGTAGATCTATTTCTAGTCCCCTTATTCTGTTCCATTGATCTATTTGTATCTTGTTACATTTTAGTGCCAGTTTTTATTGTCATCAGAAATGAAAATTTAAGAGTATGAGGTAGTTTCTTAGTAGGCTTCCTACAAAGACAGGTTTGTTTTGAGATGGGGATTTTTATGTAAATGAATTATTGAAGATGTGGTCTCAGGAGTAAACTGTAAGAAACTGAAGGAAACAGGATACAAAGCAGAAAAAGCAGCTAGGCAAAAATATGGCTTCAGGAGGAGTCTAGCTTCAGCCAACTTCCACAGGGGGCTTTTGAGCATGAATTATACCACAGACATGGTTTTGCCTCAGAAGCAAGGGTGCTGAAAGTCAGTTGTGGTTGGCTGTGGGCCACCTCTGCAGAGAGTATATTACCACCCAGAAAACTCCAGGTCAGATGGCTTCCCCCAGTAAAGGGCAGTCTCTGGAGCAGAAGGAAGTGTGAGCCATGAGTAGCCAACATCCACACAGCTGGCAAATGAGTGGACCTCACCAAAGAAGTACGTCTGAGTGGGCACCAACAGCATCTGTGAAAGAAGTACCTTTGAGGATAGCTTTAGCAAAGATAGTCCCTGGGCTTTCCACAAAATTTTGGCCATGTTCCTGTCAAAGCACCATTTGTAACTCTGGAGACTGGGCTGTCACTTTTCCCCATTTATTTCTTTAAATCGGCTCTTCATGTTATGTCAAGTCTTTCTTGTGATTATGGGGAAAATAGAAATAGTTCAGCATTTAGCAAGTTAACATTTGCCTTTTTTAGTGTAATACATAGGCAAATAAATGGTGATCTCTCTTATCATAAATGTGTATATTAAGATGCACTTTTTTGTATATTTATTTTATTTTATTATTTTTAGTTCAAGTATAATCATCATACATTGTTATATTAGTTTCAGGTGTACAATCATTATAGATTCAACAATTCTATACATTACTCAGTGCTCATTGTGATGAATGTACTTTTTAATACCCTTTACCTAGTTCACCCATTCCCCACTATCTCCTCTCTGATAACTACCAGTTCATTCTCTGTATTTAAGAGTCTATTTTTTTGTTCGTCTCTCTTTTTTATTTCTCTTTGTTTTGTTTTTTTAATTCCACAAGAATGAAATCATATGATATTTGTCTTTCTCTGACTGACTTATTTCACTAGATTCATCCATATTGTTCCAAATGGCAAGATTTCATTCTTTTTTACGGCTGAGTAATAGTCTAGTGTGTGTGTGTGTGTGTGTGTGTGCATGATATATGTACATTTATACATGTATACCTATGTACAGTATATATATGTATGATATATATATACACACACAACATATATATATACACTATATGTATACTGTATATACACACAGCATGTAAATATACAATATATATAGTATGTATATATTTATTACATCTTTTTTATCCATTCAGCTCTAAATGGGCACTTGGTTTTCTTCCATATCTTGGCTATTATAAGTAATGGTGCAATAAACATAGTGGTTCATATATCTTTTTGAATTAATATTTTTGTTTTCTTTGGGTGAATATCCAGTACTGTAATTACTGGATCAGATGGTAATTTTATTTTTAATTTTTTTAGGAACCCCCATACTGTTTTCTTTCATACAGTGGCTGCACTAGTTTGCGTCCCCACCAACAGTGCATGAGGGATCCTTTTTATCCACATAAGATTCCCTCTTGTCCATGAGTGGAGAAATAAGTGATTTTAAAATCATGATGGTTCTCAATGGCTCTAGAAATCCAAAGTTAAATATAGAACTTCAAAATTTATAGGGATCTCTTTTACTGGAAGCTAAACTAGATATTTATGGAATCATTAGCTTCTACTTGGTGTAGAGACTTGACCTAGCAGATTTCATCACGAACTCAACTTTTCCAGTGGCAACAGGAAGTCCTTCTGATTGCTCAAATCTCTGTTTGCATTTCCGAGTTTACTTTGAATGAGACCAAAAATAGAATTCTGTGTTACTCTGAATAAACAAGGCAATTGTAGCACTTCACTGTTCTGCAGCAATAACTGTTTATTAAGGAGACTGCCATGTACACAAGTGAGCATTCAGCTAGAGTGATTCCATATTTTTATCTTTTTAGACTCATTCATATTTCTAAAATGTGGAAACTGAAGTGGAAAACATTTCTTGATGTACTTACTTATATTTTTAATTTTTTGAAATATGTGAAGTAACATCTAAAATGTGTGAAATTGCTTTGTAAATTAAAATAGCAATGTCCCATACAAATTTTAATTGCTATTAATGTTACTACCTAGAATTAATCTGTAGGCAGTGATTACAGTTAAAGATAAATACACCTGCTTCATTTCATAAATGAAACAATTTGACTTTAAGTTACTAGGAATGAAAGATTTGGTTAAAACATGTTCCCAAATAAATCACTCCAAAATCAATACTTGAGATTCATATATTTATTGTATTAGGGAACAAAACTAAAGGGAGGAGCTTGTAAGAAAGTTCAACCAAAATATGGTATCTCTATGAAAGGCATGAAAGGTTGTCCAGGAATAATATCTATCTATTCATATAAGTTAGCTCAATGAGCAAAGGGAGGAAGTAGTTTAAGAACCTAATTTGGAAGAACAATCTGTACATTTTTTGAACTGACCCAGAAATTAGTACTAGAAGTGGTTCTAGAAGAACTCAACTTAGGAAGGGGGGGATGGTTCTCTGAAATGGTTCTGGGTTCTGAAATTGATTAAATTTAAAGGCAATAATGACCTTGTTTCCACTGATATAGAGGGGCATTAAAAGCCCATGGCATGCATGGCAAAATAATTACTTAAATTTTCACCTGTTCCCTCTTGTAATCAAGTGCCTATAGAAAGAAAGTGTGTCTTTGAATGACCATGTATTTGTTGCCATAGAACATTTTAATATGAATAAAGAATATAATAGAGTATAATAGTATGATAGTTGCTTCTAAGTTCACTCAATGGTGAACTTAACTTTTTTTCAGAAAAAAAAATGATGAGCTCAGACATTTAAATTCAAGATGCATACAAATCACCAGAAATCTATGATTTCTTTAAAAGAAATCCTTATCTTATGTGCCACAGATTTCTGAAAACCAGATCTAGAATCTTATGTGGTGGATGACTGAATTACAATATATCTCTAGGTGATGAGGGCCAATGGCGTGCCTGGTGACCAGGGTGGAACTTTTATTTATATCATATACTTCCCCTCTGAAGAAAACATTGACAATTCTGTAGCTAGTGGAACACCATTTGTAGGATTTGTATGTAATTTTTAACCATGATGTTTGACAATAAGATTTTGAGACCATTTTATCTGCAATAAACCTTGAAAATATTTGCATCTATAAATTACTGAAAAGATAAATTATGAGATTAAGGGGAAAGGATGTGCCATCAATGGACCTTGGAAATTTGACAAACAGCTCAGTTTGCTATGTTGAGGATATAACCTGCACAGGGCAACCTTGGACACAAAATGTGAAAATGTAAGTGACAAACCAAGTGAGTTTAATAAATGGATTTTGATGATAGTGTTCATTCTAAGGCCCATATTGAAGGCATTTAATAGTTCTAAGGAGTATAAAAAAATGAGCACAAAAAGGGGTAGTGTGCTATAATGGAAAAGAGATAGGAAGTGTTGGAGCTTGACTGACCTTGTTTTGGATCTTTGTTCCAACATTTATTAGATATGTAATCTTTAACAAGGTACTTAGTTCTTCCCCTATTAAAATGGTAATAAACTACCTTGCAGGGTTTTTAAGTGAAGATTAAATGAGGTAAAGTCTAAAGTTGCACATGGTAGGTGCCATAAACGTTTTTCTCCTAAAACTTGCTCAGTTTTCTTCTTACATATTCTTTTGGGCAATTAGGGAGGAAATTTACACTTTTATGCCAGTAAACTGTATCAGTCCTTCTCAAAGCTTAACATGTATTTGATTTACCTGGGATCTTGTTAAAATATGGACTGTGCTTCAGGGTAAGTTCTAAGATTCTGCATTAGAATAGTATACCCCCAAGGCAATGTCCACACTACATTCTGCAGACCTCCACTGAGTAGCAAAGATTCTTATCTAGGTAACTGCTTTTGTCACACAGTGGGAGTGTCACTGGGTTAAGAACCCAGGCTGGAGGAATGGGCTGGCTTTCAAGTCAGTTCAGATCTTGGAGTAGTCTGCTTGATCATCATATAATAATCTGTGGTTTGTGTGAAATGAGTACTTGACTGAATAAAACAGGAATCCACCCAAAATATAAACAAGTATTGATGTGTAAACACAATCTCAACTCACGTTCAAAAATTGAAACAAAGAGAATTACGTTTATGACATTCTCTGTCACTAAAATCTATTTTACCTGGCTTAAAATTTGCTTGTTTTTATAACATAATCATGTATGTGTGTGGAATTATTTTGGTTTTTGTTTTACCCTTTGATAGAGTTACTGATTCAGCCAAGGCCTTTAGAAAGTACAAGAGCCCAATTTCAGTTGAGATAACTTTTCAGTAATTTTGAATTACAATATTTTTATTTTTATTTTTTTCAGGGCCTGAGTTGCAGAACATTGGTTATACCAAGTAATTTCATGGTTCATGATTGAACATAAGGCTTTAATTCAATTGTGGACATTTAAAAGATACTTTAATCAGCAAGCACAGTGCAAATTCTTAATATTCAGTCCAAAATGAGGCATTTAAAAAATTTTTTTAAACGTTTATTCATTTTTGAGAGACAGAGAGAGACAGAGTATAAACAGGAGAGGGGCAGAGAGTGAGGGAGACTGAATCTGAAGCAGGCTCCAGGCTCTGAGCTGTCAGCACAGAGCCTGACATCAGACTCGAACCCAAAACTGCGAGATCACTACCTGAGCAGCAGTCTGACACCCAACTGCCTGAGCTACCCTGGTGCCCTGAGGCATTATTTTTAACAGCAGCAAAAAGATTTGCAATCACTTAGTCATTAGGTTTTTAAAAAGTGCCTCACACTGGAGAAGACTTAATCCATGCAATGCAGGAAGAAAAAGATGACTGTGAATTGAATTTTAGAGGGCAGAGGTTACTGAGAGAAAATCACCACCCTTGCTGTGAAATAATCATTTAAAAAATGCTAGAGACACACAAATTCTATAAATACAAATGGATTGATGATTTCATGAATCTTTATGATTTTTATTTATAATTTTTTGAGCCTTCACCTTGTAGCTAAATTCTAGCTACATTTTATTCTGGAAGAAAAAAAAAGTTCAAAGTAAAAATGACATTTAGAATGGTGGCTAAGAATCAATTTCCAAATGTATTTAGCAAAAGAAAAATATTAAATGTTACACCTTCTAGCTCTGGGCCTCCGACTGTCTAACAAAGCACACACATCTCCCAAGCAGACTGTAAGAACTATAGTCACAAGGCTTTCCCTCAATCCATTTGACATCAAGCATGCAGGCAGAAGCAGAAACACTATATCAATCAACTTTTTCTAAATAATAGATTTAAAGTTTCTTTTAGGTAATAAGCTTTGAAAGGCCAAAAATTTTTCAGTTCTCATTTGGAGGTCATAATGCCAATTTAACTTTCAGTTGCCTTAAAAAGTCCCAACTTTCCTTCTTTCTTCCTCTTTTCTTTTCTTTTCCTTTCTCTTCTTTTTTTCCCTTTCTTTTTTCTTTTTTCTTTCTTTTCTTTTTCTTTATTCCCTTCCCTTCCTTTTCCTTCCCCTCCCTTCCTTCCTTTTCTTTTCTTTTCTTTTCTTTTCTTTTTTCTTTCTTTCTTTCTTTCTTTCTTTCTTTCTTTCTTTCTTTCTTTTTCTTAATTATTTGAGAGGGAGAAAGAAAAAGTAGGGGAGAGGGCCAGAGGAAGATAGAGATAGAATGCTAAGCAGGTTCCATGTACAGCACAGAACCTGACTTGGGACTCGATCCCATGACCCTGGGATTATGACATGAGCTGAAATCAAGAGTTGGAGGCTCAATTTACTGAGCCACTCAGATGCCTTAAAAAGTCCCAACATTAAATAAGAAAGCAATGTGAAAACTGTGAGGCCTTGAAAGGAGGGCTTTGAATAGTCTACCATAAGAAAAGTGGTAGAGTATTTTGTTTTTGTAATTTTAAAAATTAGAGCTAACATAATTGGATCTTTAATCCTTTCATTAATAAAGGTTATAGGTTACATGATTCTAGTTTTGAATTCCCAATGCAGTTTTTTATTCTATGCGCTATACTATATAAGAACCAAGGAGCATCTGGTTTATTTAGTCCCTAGCCCTGCTGTCGTGGAAAGAACAGTAGGTGCACATCTGAATATCTGGTTCCAGTTCTAGCTTGACCAGTTATTGACTATATAACCCTGGGTACGTCACTGGGTCTCCCAGGACCATAGCTTTCTTGTATGTGAAACAATAATGTTGATAATAACAAAAGCCACAGAGCTCATAAGTACTTTTTTTTTTTACTAAGTAGTAAGTAAGAAGTAAGTGTGAAACTAGGATTAAACAACTCTCTTCGACCCCAAGTCTGGATTCTTTACCACTGTGCTGTTCTCACTCAGTAGGTGGACTCATTGAGATTTGCCACTACAATTATGTGAGGCCATATGAGACCATCTCACACATCCATCCAAACTATTGAGCAAGATGATTTTTCATCTTATTTTTTAATATTTCTAGGGATAACATTTGAAAAAATAACATATTAAGGAAGTCTTTGTATAGTTACCATTATGATAAAAGTATTTCTTATTGTTTAGGGATAATTTTCTTACACAATTCTAGTGCATCTCTTTAAATATGCCTCCTTATAATTGTGATAATGTGTTATATGTGTGGAAATGGGCTATCTCATATCCTCTCTTTCCTAGGATATATATTCTTAACATCTTCCTCTCCTGTCTTCACAAATCCATCTTTTCTCATACCTATGGTTCTTCCTCATTTCCTCCCAACAACTTCCTCTCGTTCTTCTTAATCTGTTTGGTCAACATGTATACATTCATTTATTCAGCACACATTTAAGAGCAACTCCATGTTGGGTGCTATCTTAGATGCTGGGAATATCACAATGAAAAATTTCCTCAGAAATCTATAGCCTATTTATCAAGACAGATATGTAACTGATTGTCATAATATTAAACATGATGATTTTATGTGAGAGGTGCCATATAAATATCAAAATGAAGTACTTCATTCACTGGAGAGTCAAGTTTGCTAGAGGAGGGGATGCTTGAGATGAGTCATGAAAGGGACAGAGGAAGAAGGGCACTGAGAATAGCAGGGACATTATTCGTAAACAAGAGAGGCTCAAAAGAATGTAGTTGGGGAATATGTAGTTGGGAAGGACTACCTTGAAGAGTGTGGCTAAGGAATAGCAAAAAATGAAGATGGAGAGGTAACAAAAGGCCTGTGTATTTAAGAAAGGAATTTAAACTTGACTCCCCAGACTTTGGAGAACAAGTGAAAGATTTAAAGTAGGGGAGTGACACCATCGGATAGCCAATTATTTTTTCAGTAATCTTCTTGAGAAAGTTCTAGGAAACCTCCAAGATAGTATACACATGAGGTTTCCTTTTTTGTATATTAATAACTATAACCAAAGCCAATTCCTGACATCAGCAGGGAAATTTGATGCAGAGTATACTCTCTGAGTGGAAATAATTATTTCTCACAATTAATCACATTTTTCCTAGCTTTCCTGCGATATAATGGACAGACAATATTGTGTAAGGGTAAGGTGAACAATGTGATGATTTGATATGCCCATGTACTGCAGAATGATGACCATGATAAGGTTAGTTAACATCCGTCACCTCATACAGTTATCATGTGTATGTGTGTATGGTAAGAAATGTAAAGATCTATTCTCACAGCAACTTTCAAGCATACAATAGTACAGCAGTTTTTGTGTGGAAGTGGAGAGACCATACAATTTACCAACTAAACTAAACTTTTAAAAGCTAAATGTGGGCATTATTAATAATTATGCCAGGACATGGGCATAACTATTGACTGTCCCATGTAAACTGTGACATATGCTATGCTTATCATAGGCCTGTGCAAGACTGTGAAAAAAGCTCAAGGGTTTCTCTTTAGAGAAACACACACATGCACCCTACATTTCACAAACAATTTGAGTGGTCTGTGAACCCAGTTCCGTTACTCTATGGAAATTTGGAGATCTACTCTCCTAGATTAAGAAAAAAGTCCTGGGGGCACCTGGGTGGCTGAGCGGGTTAAATGTCTTGAATTAGGTCATGAGTTCAAGCCCCACATCGGGCTCTCTGCTGTCAGCAGAGCCTGCTTTGGATCCTCTGTACTCCTCTCTCTTGGCCCTTCCCCCACCTCTCTAAATAAATAAATAAATAAATAAATAAATAAATAAATAAACAAACATACATTTAAAAAAAGAGAAAGAAGTCCTGGACAAAATTACCCCAAATTCCTTCTTTAGTAAAACTTTATAAATCCATTGCTCTGGTATGCTGATAATCATGAGTATTAGCTCAATATCTCAATTCTGGGAAATTCTCACTCTAAGTGCTCCACCCTGGGCTGCAAAACAGAACCTGGTGTTTCTTTACATGTACGGGGCTTTATTCCTTTACACTTAAGGTGCATCCTTCTTCCATAGTCATCCATGAAACCGAGAGATCTGACCAGCCACCACAGGAGCCTTGCTTTTAGTCACACAGGAGCTATAAACTGAGGCCAGCTGCTCCCAGCAAGTCTGCCGACCCACAGAATGAAGCTGACTAAGGGCTCCATGGGGTCACCTGATCAGGTGTTTCCCAACTCCGCCATTCCTGATTACCCTGCACCCCAGACCATAGTCCTAGAATCCCTACACCAGACTAGCTCACAGACATGGTAGCTGTGAATTCTTGTGTGTGCAGATGCAAATGTCTATTTTTCAATTGCATATAAAATCATGGACTTGATTTTCCATTTGAATAGAATAGGTAAGAAATACTGGCAGCTTGAGAGGTATTTAGGAAATGGAAATCAAGATGACAAAGGAAGGAGTAACTTTAAATTCATAAAGAAAAAAAATAGAAAGGAGAATATACCTGAATGAAATCCAATAAATAACGTGGAATAGAGATGGTTATGATTCGAAAATGTTTGAGCCCACTTTTCTATCACCAAGGCAACCATCACATTATGCAATTGCAAAACAACAATGAAAAAGCAACAATAATCAGAACACCAAAACTCCAAATGAGAAGGACATTTTGTGTACAGATGTGAATTTAATAAAGGAGAAGATGGAAAGCTGCTTTGTTCAAGCTAACTTTTGCTGGTAAGAAAAAAAATGTATTTGGAAAAATTAACATTCTCTTCTACATTTTCAGAAAATATCAGAGAAAATATACACATGCCATTCAAACTATATATTAATTCCAACTGGATTCATAGGGGCTTTTGTTGGTCGTTTCTCTCAAAGATGTGGGTGTTTCAAATACAGTGATATTCTATATTTATTTAAAAGTCTCACTGTGGTGAGTATCTTATTAGGCTACTTCTTTTCTCCAGAAGTTTGAATTTTAATTTACACAAGCAGACAGATTGAACAACTTTTCCTTATTTTTGTCCTTTCTTGTATTTGTAGGAGGCACTTAATCAAAGAGGTTGGTGTTCAGTATTTAAGATAAATTATGCATGAGAACATTGACTGGGAAATTTTATAAAGAGTATGGTAAAAAGCTAATGGGATGTTAAAGGTTATGGTCATCACCTGGTTTTTACTTGAAAGCTAAACAGGAACCAAATATGTGTATTTACATAAAATTTACATAGGGCTATGTAGAAAGCAAAGACCTTTTTTTTAAAGTTATTTTCCAAAAAGCATTTGTTTTTTTTTGTTTGTTTTTTTTTCTCTTTTTGTTCTATCCATTTCAACTTTGATCCTCAACTTCAGTATGCACATTCACATACACACAACACACATATGTGTGTGATAGTACTGGCAGAGGTGATAGAGGGTAAACTAGTAACTTGAAAGACTTTAGTGCCCTTGGGCCAATTTGAAGAATGATCCTATAATTTTGTATTATTAAAACAGTGTCGGGGGCTGCGTGATGTCTTTTATCCTTTTAATGGTAGCTTTAGTGATGCATTAGTCCACACACGTTGGCTTTGTCCACTGAGACTGTTGTAACAGAAGTGTCCTAAGCTGGGTGGTTTATAAACAACAGAAGTTCACTTCTCACAGTTCTGGAGGCTGGAAGCCTAAGGTCAGGATGCAGCATGGTCGAGTGCTGATGACACTCCTCTTCCAGACTTGCAGACTGTTGACCTCTTCCTGTGTCCTTCCATGGCAGAGTGTGGAGAGGAAGCAAGCTCTCCTGACTCTTTTAAGATGATCTCATCTAATCCTAATTACTTCCCAAAGTTCCACCTGCTAATACTATCCCACTGGGAGTTACAGTTTCAACATAAGAACTTTTTGTGGTGGGGGTTAGGATACAAACATGACATGTTAGGATACAAACATGTTAGTCTCTAACACAAGTTTTTTTGTAGTGTCCTTACTTCCATATCTGAGTCCTTAGCATCTGACTTCAGAGAGGATACCATAATGACAAAGGTGATCTGCAGCTCTGGTGACCAGGAGCCCATAATCGCACGCAATAGGCTATTGCATTAAGAATATCTGAAAACCCAGGCAAGACCCAGAGGATGAAGAGAGTCCCCTCAGGAGAGCTGCTGCCTCTATGGCTGGATGAGTAAAATCTGTCTGAGGTGGCAGACAGCTGCTGCAAAATAATCCTCAGTGCCCCCCTGCACCTCCTTCCTCTAATTTGTGTCCATGCTACATGATGACACTCTTGGTTCCTGACCGAGTTTCTCTTCTAAACTTTGAGAAACTGCCTGTCCTGGCACTCAACTTGTCATGCGGACTATTACTATAAAAGCACCTCTCAACTCCCTGGACCCACTCATGTTCCACAAAAAGTTAGCACAGAAAACCCTCTGCCCCTAACATCAGACAATCCTTTCTTTTTTGAAATGTCCCTTGCCTCCTTGCAGCCAACCAAAGACTGTCACATGTACTGAAGACCAATTAGAAATCTCCCCACGTCAGAAAATCCCACCTTACTAGAATGCTTCCCAACCAGATATGCACTCGGTATTTGCTGTTTTTACTTGATAACACTCTCCTTTTGATACCCTCGAACCCCTGCTGTGACAAAAAACAAGGGCAGGATGTTGTCATGCTGCAAGCTTATGAGTAAACAGCCTTTGTTAATTCTGTCTCAGACTTCATTGTGCTTTTGACAACATCAATTCTGCTCTTGTCATTATGTCTGTTTTCGTTTCAGGCTTGTGGAATGCCTCCCCCATGATTCACCTTAGGCTTATATGCTGTCACTGTCCTGCTCCTCTGGGACTGGTGTTGGTATGAGAGCCACCCTAGCTGGGGATCACAACAGTGAATGCAGCCAAGAGGAAGCAGGGCCCACATTAGCAGGCCATAGGGGGGTGGGTGTGGTGAACTGTTTCTGCAATCCCCCATTGCTGTTTTCATGATGATTCATTTCTATGCAAGAAAGGGCCTATATTTTTGATCTGTATGTATCTTCCAGGCCTGGTTTTCTGGTCTCCCTGATCCCGTGGTGTGTTTTGATTAAATCTCCTTTCCCCCTACATTAGCCTGAGTTGGGTTGTTTCGCTTGCCAAAAACCTCCTGATAGATAGTCTCTTTGAAATGAGAAAGAACCCAACTTGGTTTTACCAGGAACAATGCTTCCTGAAAGTGCTGACCTCATTCCCGGGGCAGGTGGGCGGGGAGGGGGGGGTTAAGATAAGCATTCATTCATACGATGGGATTTCAAGGAGGGTTGAAGCAGAGCATTGTGCAGTGTAGAACAGAAGTGCAGAAGGGGCATCCAAGGGCTTTAGAGGCTTCCCTTAAGGCCTGTCCTGCTTCCAAGAAATGCAGTCATGGGAGCAGAATAATGTGGAGGAGTCTGAAAGCTCAGAATTGCATTAAATGACTTTCCCATATGTGAGTTATTTGTCTATTGGAAATAAATCTATCTGAAAGGTGTATTGATCTTTTTGCCAGGCTGGCAAAAATCCCAGGGAGAGGATTTACCACTGAGGAAAGCTGGGGGTTATTGCCTTCATAATCATATCCATTTTTAGAAGCTCCTTTGGAATCTTGAAACTGCTCTGATAAAACTAGTGATTTCTGGATCACCACAGAAGTGAGATATTCTATTTTGGCTTTGGGAATCAGAACTGTGGTTAATTAATGCCTTTCCTTCAGGCTGAGAACAAGAATGTTATAACACCTGAGGCCATATTCAACTCCAAATTAGCATATATTATACCCAGTGATAACTGAAATTGCTCTGAAAATGTGTGGTGACAGCTTCAAACCCAATCCTGTTTATGAGTGCTTTGCAATCGGTGAATTATTCAGAATGTAGAAAGAAAAGGCAACTGGAGATAAATGACTCCAGTTGTATTATTCTGCATTTATTTTCAGTATATCTTAATTACTTCTCTTGAAGTACGTATTTTTGATAATTGATTAAATATTCAATTTTTCTTTTGGTTTGTCTTTTGGAGAGGATCCTGATTTAAGGAGGGATGATGTTGGAGGACATCATGCTGAAAAAGTTAATATGAGTGAAATTACATGTCTGGTCTCCAAAGATTCATTTGGAGGATTAGTCAGATGAAGAGTTTCCATTTGATTTTTAGCTTGTTTGGATTTTGTTAGGAGCCTATTGGAAGACATGCTCTCTAAACTGGTACCATTACTTTCTGATCATAAGACACCTGAATTTTGATTTTACCTTTTTTATCAAATCTTCTCTTGGAAACCATGTAAGTGAGAGATCTGGAAAATAGGATGGGCCAGGCATTCTTGGGAAATGACAGTGGTATCCTTCAGCACTATTTATTTCCAGTAAAGAGTTTTGAATACTTTATCAGTGCAATGCTATGCATTAAACAGCACAGGAATTAAGCATGATATATTGTCAATTTTACGTGAAACCATGGATGGCAAAGATTTTAAATTAATGTATTTTTGGAGGATGGGGCTATATAATATTTATCTCTGTATATCAGGTACTGGCTAGCATACTCTCTGACCTATGTTGGCACCTAGGAAATACTTGAATAAATGAATAGGGTAATGATCTTTGAGGATTTGTAACATACATCGGGTATTACACCCTTTTTTGTAGGCTTTCTTTTCTTCTGTTTTTTTTTTTTTTTAAGTCATTCATTCAGCTAATATGGTTTGAGGGAACACTTTATATCAGAGACCTCATAGGTGGCTTTGAATCAAGCAAGGGTCCCTGTCTTCTGAGATATCACACTGCAGTGGCCATTGGGAGGGAACGTCTTTGATAATCTTGTCAATTGTCTTTGAACAATCGGATCTGTCATTGGTCAGTTTCCGCTTGTGATGTTGGAAGGATGACAGCCACAGTTGGGGGAAGAGGGCAGTGGGAAGGGTCCTGATTGCTTGGGTATCACCCAATCAGTGAGGTGATGCACTTGAATGTGAATACCTTTTGAAACAAAAGTACCCACATGTAGAATACAATGAAACGAAAAAAGAAAATTTTGTGAACTAAATTTTATTAATTAACCAGGAAGGGGAGATTCTAGTTGAACCCAAAGCCTTGGTGAGCAGTCAATCTCTCCTTTTGTGAAGCCAGAGTGTATTTTTTTGATTACAATGTCTTAAAAAGTGAGCATCCTCTTTTTATAAAGACTTTGTTAATCAATACTGGGGCGGGTTACTAAAGACCTTTGTTAAATTAATTTTAATTAACTAATAAAGCTCAAGCAGAGCAGAGAGAAAAATCAGGTCTTTTTTCTTAAAAAAAAGACATCTGGTATTACTGCTTATGTTGAACAGAACTCTTCTAATATAACTGTGACCATCTGAAAACTGTCTCTCAAGCATAACTTGTGGATTTGAAGTAGAATGCATAATTTCTTACTAAATGAATAATGTAATTTAGGATTGGCATATCCCTTTATTAATCTTCTTTGGGTCCTTTTTCTTGTTTGAAGGCATATTTCCTTTAGGTTTCTTCTGATTTGTTTTTATTACTTTTTCTTTGTTTTCAATCTGCTGAGGTTTACTGGTCTGAAACCCACACTCATTATTTACCCTCTGCTCTATCCTCCAACCTTGCTATTTCCTTACTTCCTGAGTCCCTAAAAGATCTATAATCTTCCACCTACTTTGGGTTCAGAAGTCCTTTGGAGGCCTTTTTAAAGAAAAATTCCTTATATCCAATCAGATTTCAAGAACTTCATATTATACAGTCAAATTATTTTGCCCCCGTTCTTTTCCATTTACATTCCCAGTGTCCTGTAACCTCATTTCCTCTTCCCTGAACAAGATGCTGACTTGGTCTCTCTGTTTCCAGTAGCTTCCCTCTTGGTTTCAATTTGCATATTAAAAGTGGGTTCATCCTTATAAATTGAAACTGTGATCATGCAGCTTCCTGCCCACAGATTTTCCATGATACTTTACCCTTATCAAAACAAATACAAATTCCTTAGATTAGCACACTGGTTTCCACATTCTAGTCTTATCTCTATTAGCTTTATTTCTCCTGAAACACACCCTATGTTCCACCAAACTGGATTTCTTGTGACTATAGAATTGCACTGTCCAATGCTATAGCCACCGGCCATTAGCAATGAAGAGCAAATATACAATGGATAGACCATATATAAAAGTAGAACTCTACCCATAATGTGCAGTCAACAGCCTAGAAAACCAACCCATGATCTACAGTAACCAACCCAAGAAGCCAGTCTGCTATCTGTAAGTGAAACTCAGACCACTCACTATCTCCAGCAAGTCTACAGGCAACCAGACAATAAGCTCTGTAATGATCATCCCTAAATGGCCAGAACTTGATGCAAACATGATAGTTTCTGAGTTTTGTCCCCACTTCCAACTTAGGACAAATCAGAGAAAGCCAAATATGCATCCCTAACCAATCACACAGGCTGCCACACTTCTAATTAGCTTTCCTACAGCTTCTCTGTGCCAAGAGCTTGCAATCAGTGCATACCTACTTCCCTTTTTTCCATTGTAAAGCTTCCCTTGTCCTCTGCCTTTGAATCTCTGCCAAAACAATCGATAGTGGCTGACTCCCTTGGGAGAGCAACCTCTGAGTAAATAAATAGCCTTAGACTGTTTTCATTTGGTTGGTCTTCACTTATTTCCATAATGGCTATTTAAGCTTAAATTAATTGAAATTATATAAAATTAAAAGTTTAGTCCTTCAATTTCATTAGCCAAATTTCAGGTGCTCAGTGGCCTAGTATAGCTAGTGACTACCTTACTGGACAGTGTGGATATGGACCATTTCCATCACCTCAGAAAGTTTTACTGGACAACTCTATACATGCCTTGGGTTTTCCCACTGCATGATACTCCTGCTTGAATCACCTCCCCCACATGTTTACACCTGCTGAAGTCCTACCTAGCCTTCAGGACCTTGCTGGCTACTTCCCTCAGGAAGCCCTCACTGGTTCCTCTGTTTAGATATAATCTCTAATTTCTTAGGTTATACCTTTCTTATGGTACTTTCATAGTCTCTCTTCTAGTTCCATGATCTCCTCCTTCCTGCTGTATCATAGAAACTTTGATCTTGTACTTCCTATACAGTAGCCCCTTAATAACTTTTCTTTTTTCTCCTTCCTTTCTTCCTTCCTTTTTCTTTCTTTCTTCCTTTTCCTTCCTTCCTTCCTTCCTTCCTTCCTTCCTTCCTTCCTTCCTTTCTTTCTTTCTTTCTTTCTTTCTTTCTTTCTTTCGTCTCTTTCTCTCTCTATATATATATTTAAATGTGGTTTGGAGAAAATAAAGGATCAGATTGAATTACTCACTTTAAGAAGCCATGGAGGGGCACCTTGGTGGCTCACTTGGTTAAGCTTCCGACTTCTGCTCAGGTCATGATCTCACAGTTTGTGGGTTCAAGCCTCTCATCGGGCTCTTTGCTCTCAGCTCAGAGCCTGGCATCTGTTTCAGATTCTGTGTCTCCCTCTCTCTCTGCCCCTCTCCTGCTTGTGCTATCTCTGTCTCTCAAATGTAAATAAAAGTTTAAAAAAATTAAAAAAAGAAAAAAGAAGCCATGACATATGGAACTGGATTTCATGGTTTTCATTTGGGACATAGAATGTATAAGCAGTGTTGCACATGGCTTTGTTCTTTTCTTCCTGACTCTGCATCTGTAATCCTCTAGATAGCTTGAACACTAGGAGGCTGTTTATACAGTTATCTGGGGATCATCTCAGCATCTCCTATTGGTATTTCTCAAAAGTTGTATGAGCCTTCAGAAGTCTTTTCATAGAGCAGTGACTGGTGGCCGGGGACAGGTTGGGGGAACAATAGGGTTAAGATTCCCAAAACACTTTTAAAATGGTTAACTTTTAATAGTGTCTTCAACATACCAGGAAAATTTATTTCTCTGTGCCTTGCTCTTATTTTCCCCTTGCTTGAAATATGACCCCAAGCTTTTCTACCCTTATACAACCTCTGTTCCTGGTGAACTCCTCCAAATGTCAAGGTAAACATCACATTGTCTATGAAGTCTTTCTTGATCTCACCAAATGGAGTCACTCTTTTCTCAGGCTGTTTATCAATATCTGATTGTACATCTCTATTTTCACAGTGTGGTGGATGAACGTAAGAACTAACTCTTAAAGTTAGTAGGAGAAATACACACTGACAATGGAAGGAAATTAACCCACTATATTTCTTTTTCTGAATTTTGTTGTTACTGTTACATATGGATACCTTAAGATAAGGAAATTTTAATATTTCTCTCCCTTCAGCACCGACCTAAATCCAAAAGTCATGAGCTCATCATTTCCTAGAGTGGAACTAACGAACCCTTTCTTCACTTGTATACCAGCAGAAATTATGTCTAGGAGAAAGCATTTACTATTTAGTGGGTGCCTAAGGTTGTGAAATCTGCCAGAAACAGAAATTGACCAGAGTCTTGGAACTTACTTATTTGTCAGAATGTAAAAGATATCCTGGGCTAGGAGGTGAGACTATAATTCTAGGTCACTAGTTAGGGATGCAATTTTAAAGGTGAAGACAACACAAAGAAACAGAGAGGGAGAAGAAAATAAACCATGCGTGCAGGGCTTTGAATGGATTAGGCAGAAGAGCCATTTTGGGGGGTGGGAGTTCAAGAGAATCAGGTGTCCAGTGGCAGAGTAATTGATCCCATCCATCACCATCACTCCCCTACTCTGTCAGGTTTGGGAAACATTTCCTGAACCATTCAACAAAGAACTACCTAAACCTTTATTACTGTTTAGTATTTTGGGGTGTAGGAAGGCCTTTGGAATGGGTAGGGATGCCATGCTCTGATATTCATCAAACATTGGTTCACACTCTCACTCTTGGCAATTGGGTGCCAAGATACAAACAACCAGCCAGAGAAATGACAAGAATGTTTTCCTTTATGTTACCAATCTTAGAGGGTGCTGACAAGGGGAAAGAATGTTCCCCTTAGAATGATTAGTACAGAGTTACAATAATTATTCATTCATTTATTTAACAATATTTGGAATAGAATTTTGGAAAAACTGTTGGTTTTAGCTAAACTGAATAACTTGAGAGCAGATGCTATATCTTATCTCTCTTTGCCTCGTGAATGCACCCACAGTGTCTGATACCTGGCAGGTGCTTTAAAAAAAATTACAGAGTGAATTACTGAACCTGTTGATTTATGAGGCTCAATTATTGGGCTAGAAGTAAATGTACAAGCTATTCTATTGGAAGATAATTTGAGAACTATTTTTTCAAATTCATGGACTTCCTTTTTCAGGCTGGAGGAAGAGATGTGGATTTAACTTGAACAGCCAAGACCAGAATCCTCTTGTGGAGACAAATTACAGAATTATGAGATCTCTGAACTGAGAGACTCTTAAAACCTGCCTATTTCCATTCTTTTATTCTGTGGATGAAGATACCAAGATTCAAACAGTTTCCACAGAGCTTTATAATGTGAAAATATTCTTTTAGTCTTGCCAACTGCCAGGTTAATTTAGAGGTTGGGCTTTGTAGTTCAAGTTCCCATTTAATTTCTCAAAGTTCATGAACCCTTCCCACTTGGACACAGGTCTGGGTGTGGTGCTTATTGTTTCCATCCTTTCATCCTGCTTCTTTCAACCACTTCCTGGGAACTCACCTCACTCCCACCTTTGCCTCCTCCTCTCCTGCGGACTCTGGAATAAACCTGCATTCAGCTCGAAGACTCCTTTTAGTTTTTCCATCCACTCTTTACCATCCCCTAGGTCTGAACCTCCCCCAACACATGGAGGACTTGGGGGGAGAGAGTGCCATTTAATCATGGAAACACATAGTTCCCTCCCCCCCATATCAGAGCATTTTCTTTCATAATAGGAACAGATAAATAAAGGGGTTTTTAAAACCATGGTAATGTTTTAAAAATCTCTTGTCCATTGATCCTCAGATCAATCCAGGGTTGCTAGGGGTTATTCAAGGACCAAGTGTGAGATGCTAACTGGCATTAGTTCATGGAATGAGATATGTAGGAGTTGAAACAGATCAGATTACACGCTGCAGTGTTTTCTTGTGCATTTCTTCTGGGGCCCAAGTCAGAACTATGACTTTTCCTGTTACTTTGGTTGGAGGGAGGAGCAGTAATCTTGTGTCTTGGCTCAAAAGAATGAACAAGGTGAATTAATAGCTCTGCTTTCTGATTTAAGTTCCTGAAAATCCAACTAATGGTGACTTAAACAAGTTGGGGTTTATATTTCTCTTATAGTAGGAATCTTGCAGGTGAGAGGTAGCAGAGTCAGTTCTATGGCTAGGTGATGTTGGAGAAATGTTAGGAAAACATGTCCTCTGCTGACCAAGGCCCCAGTCAGTGGTAGTGGTCAGGGCCTGTGAATTAATTGACAATCTGAAATTTTAATTCAGTTTCATTTTAGTGGACAGGAGGAAATTGTATTGCACATGCATGCAACAGCTTTCCAGAAAGACTAGCTCTCCAAGGAGCCAGGGGTAAAAAAGTTTATGTATCAGCATAATTGGCTGGGTGTTGGTGGTTAGAGCTTCAGTGGGAAAGTATGGGAGGTTCTGATAAGGCTTGCTATACATTTACACATTTTCTCATCCAGGTGCTGGTGCTGTTGGTCATTCTCCTTCCTGGCTGAGAGCTCCCTGGAGGGGGATTTATGGCAGCAGAATCTTCATATTTTCTAGGTGCTGAGGATTAGGCTTCCCACTCAATGGAAGCTGAATTTTCAGAAAACTCATTTGAAATGAGGGGAGTTTAGACAAGATTCTTTCTCAGCTGCTGTTTGTTCAGGTGTTTTCATTATGAAGTAGTCTTTATGCCATTTTGGTGGGTTTTGTAAGCCCCTTTAGTATCTCTGTGTCTCATGGTGGCAGGAGCCCACCGTGCATTCAGAGTGGGAGGTGGGTAGTGTGGGGCAGAGCATTTCTCCCCTGGGCTTTCTTCTATGGTGGGGGGAATCTCGTCACTCAGCACAGTCATCAGAACCACCTCCCTCTCAGGGATCTTTATAATACTAAAGATTCTCAGGAGCTCCTCTGCAAATCTGATTCTGTGGGTCTGGGTGTGTGGTTGGGGATTTGGGGGAAAGGATCTGTGATCTGCACTTATAAAAACACCAGCCAGGCCTTGAGCTGCTCCAGGAGGAAGTGGTGCTGCCTCACTGAGCACTCTTGGCACACAGATGCCTGCTACTATTGCCCGATACTGGGGGCTTCCTGAGGTTTTGGACCTGACAGAATTTGTCCACTCTGGCTCAAAGTTGAATAGGTACCCCTGATGCTTCGCCATTGTTCTTAAAGCTTGAATGTAATGTATGTACTTGTGTTGACATGTGAGCTCTTAGTTGGTTGGTCCCGTGGTTAAAAGTAAGGTTGTAAAATCACTTCCGTCTCCAACAAAGGCCATTATAATATTAAGATGATCATTTAGGAAGCGAAGGGTACTGTGCATTCAGTTTGCGGTGATATTTTAATGTGAAGGAGAGGGGCTCTTTGGGCCATAAAACATCCATTTTATGGATTTTGAGAGAAAAAAAGGAGTGATCTAAGGTGCTGGCACACACAGATGGGGAGAATATTGAACAGACATGCATGGCTATGGTTATAAGGGTGTTCAGCAGAAACAGACTCCCATCTGGGACACCAGAAAGTGGATGCACAGTTCTGAGTTCTGGAGGCCCTTTGCTGAGTTCTGGAGGCCATGGTGACCTCCGAGTCTCAACTTTTTCATTTGTGAAATGGTAATCATACTCTTTAAATGAAATAATGTACGCCAATGTGCTAAATAAACCATGAAAAGACACCCTTCATGATTTCCAAATACGGAGATGGGCCAAAAAGAGGTCAAGTGAGTTATTTGGAGGGGTTTGTTCAGCCCCTGAATGGGGCGTCCTTACTGCCATTCTCTCTGTCTTTCAAAAAAGAGATGTAATTCCACACATGCCCTCTTGGGCTCAGCCCACAGGATAGGGAGACTGGATCCTCACCAGTGGGTAAATTCCTGTTATATTTGACACAGTAGCTCCCTCAACAAACTTCTGTCAGGGTCCAATGAATCTGAATCTTCTTCCCAACTAAGCCTCAACTTTAGGGTTTCTGTGTTTGTTTTTGCATTGCTCACTTTTAGCAAGAATCCTGCTAAAGTGGCTTAGCCAGAAACCCCCATCCTTGATATCAGATCAGCCTTTATATCTAACTGGGTTCCTCACCCTCCCTATCCTCCACATACTATCTGAGCACCCTGGCCTACGTTTAGCACATATCCTGTGAGGTCAGTTTAGCAACAATTATCCTACCCTCTTGGTAATTTTTCATTCACTGACTCCCCACTCGCCTAGCTCCTTGGCTATAAAATTTCTACTTTTCCTTGTTGTATTCTGACTTGACCCCAATCACTCTCTCACACTGCAAAATCCATTCCAGTGAGCCATGCACCTATTGCAATGGTCCTGAATAAAGTTTGCCTTAACAGTCTTTAACAAGTGTCATGAATAATTTTTTCTTTAATATTTTCTTTGCTTTTCTCAGAGATGCAGCATTGTATCTTATTTCATGGGCCAATTTGGTATATGTAATGTTTCTCTCCACCATTCCTTGAAAAACTTATGTATGTGTAGCGAAATAAACTTTTATAACTACTTCCAGAGAGGAAAATAATTCGGACTATTTACTCCTATGTTTGATATAGCTGGTAAAAGAACTAGCTGATAGAAATGTAAAATAAGTCTATTCTTTGGACACTAAAAGTCTTTAAGAAGAAACACAGAGATGTCTGCTCAAGTCTGCTCAGGGGAAAACATAGATCAAGATGGATTGGTCGAATGTGAATTGCTTCATCTAAAAATGACACAACCATTTTAGTATAATAGGGGATGGCATCTTTGTTTTTTAAGTCTGGGTTTAGAGATATTTACAATCCAGTGGTTCTAGAGTCTTGAGGGATTTTCCTTCCCTTCTATTCCACAGTTGTTGGTTTTTCTAACATCGATTTCTATAGCTATTCTCAGTGTTACTCAGAACAGTGGTTTGACTGTGGTTTCACAGATTGAAGATGGAGAATGTGTTTCTAGGTTTTATTTTATTTCTATTATCATGAAGCCCTTCTAACAAGTCTCAACCTTGTGAAACAGCTGATTTCCCTCAGACCTACTGAGTATATTAATATCAGGAGAAGCAAGAGGGATTAAAACATTTTTGTTTGTTCACTTGTTTGCTTTTTTCTGAACTTTGCCTTGTACATAAGTGCCAGGAAGACCTGGAAACCCACAGCTCAGTGGAGAAAGCACAGGGTGGGGCAGCATCACCTCAGAAGCCCTTCCCTATCACCAACCATGTTACCTTCACAAATCCTCATGTTGAAAGAAACTCAAAGAGATAACTCTTGACATAAAATAGACTGAATTCTTCTAAGTGTTGGTGGAAGTGAGTGAAACCCACTAACTTTGTTTTTTAACTGTAATTTACCATGTAAGTAAATTTGCTTTCAAATTGCTGTGTTTATTTGTGGTTCCCAGATTAATCATATGTTTAAACCCATTCTACTTCCGTAGTTGCTTTTGGCTTTAAAACGCACTGATATTTGGAATTGAGAATTCCCCATCTTGTGCTTACCTCCAAGTACTTCAGGGAAGCTTGCCTAGTAAACATGAGATTCAGGGGAAAAGCATGTTGAAAAAAGCCCCTTCTCAATAATTTTTGGAACATGAAAGTTGAAGGATGTCTAACTGTCAGGATTACGCCTCTTTCTTTATGTAGTTTGGTATCTGCCTAAGATATATTAAACCCAGAGAGCATGCCTTCAAAGCCATCACATCCTTCTACTAAAATCACAGGGCTCTCAAGAATTTCTGTGCGTCTGTGGATTGCATAGGAGGCCAAATCAGCGTTACCCTTCCAGGTTTGAATTATAGGTTCAACAGGGAAAAGTGAATCTAATGAGGGATACCTTCCTGGTGTGGTTATTTTTAGAGGCACATTTAGGTGACAGAGATTCTATTCAAGTGTGTCCATTATATTTAAAGGTAACCTTAGCGAGGGTGTATATTTTAATTATTTCTCTGTGGTAGAGCTGGCCTCTCACTGGTGCAGTCAAGCTTTCTCACCTGGCTCCCTTGTGATCAGCAAAATGCCAAGAGACAGAGTGACACTTGCCAGGCTCTGATAGCAGATCCAATCCATGACCTTTGCCTCATTAGCAGCCTGACCCAACCAATCAGAAAAGCCTGCCTTTGATTCTGGTAGCATAGATGTGACTGTGACAGGGACAGCAATGGTCTCTTTGGTGTGGCTCCAAGATGAAGCTGTGGTTCTGTTTGAAATGCTTCATCAATGCAGACCTACCAAGTTAGGATGTCTTTCACTGTCTGTCTTTCTGCCTCTCTGTATCTTGTTCGCTCTTTAATTAAAATGACAAAATGTTCAAGTTGCCCACTGATTTAAAGTAAATGCAAGCAACTTTGTGAACTTTATTTCCTTTTTCTCAGAAATGCATTAAATGCTCACAAATGTGCATTGAAATCCAGTATTTAGATCTTTAGAATTTTTTTATTAGAAAATTCTTAACCATTTGTTTGAAATACTTACAGACTTACAAAAGAAGTAGCAAATTAGTATAAAAAAACCAATATACCCTTCACCCAGCTCCCCAAATATTAACATCCATCTTATATAATCTTAGTATAATGATCAAAGCCAGGAAATTAACATAGGATACTATAACTCATCTACAGATCTTACTAAAATTTTTCCAATTTGCACACTAATATCTTTTTTTTTTTTTTTCTGATCTAGGATACAATCTAGAGTCATGTATTGTATTTAGTTGTCCTGACTTTTTAGTCTTCTCCAATCTGGGACAATTTCTCAGTTTTTCTTTATCTTTTATGACTGTAATGCTTTTGAAGAATATCAGTCAGTCATTTTGGAAAATCTCCCTCCATTTGAGACTGTGTTTTCTTCATACCCAAATCAGATTATCAATCTTTGGCAAGGTATCACAATCGTGATACTGTGTCCCTTTCAGTGCATCATACTGGGGAAATGTTGATATGTCTCACTTCTGGTGATGTTGGCTTTGATCACTTGGTTAAGGTAGTGTCTGCCACTGTAAGTAGACTGTTATCCCCTCTGAAATTAAAAAGTATGCTGTGGATACTTCAAGATTATACACACTATTTCTCATCATATCTACTTATATCTGTGAATTTTTTCATAGTTGCCTAGTGGCAGTTCTGTTTTATTTTAATGTAGTCAAAAACTCAATTTAAAAATAATCTCCATTATATCTTTATGAATGAAGAATTAATAAATTACAAAGTGAAATGTCAAGAAGTAGTGCTAACTTGAAGGGGATCACAAACTACAACTTCCATTTATAAAACCAATAAGTCATAGACATGTAATGCACAGCATGGTGACTACAGTAAATAGTACTGTATTGTATATTTGAAAGCTGCTGGCAGTGGGGCTCCTGGGTGGCTCAGTCGGTTAGGCTTCCAACTTCGGCTCAGGTCACGATCTCATGGTTTGCAGGGTTTGAGCCCCGCATCAGGTTCTGTGCTGACAGTTCAGAGCCTGAAGCCTGCTTCAGATTCTGTGTCTCCCTCTCTCTCTGCCTCTCCCCTACTCACAGTCTATCTCTCTCTCAAAAATGAATAAATGTTAAAAAATAAAAAAAAAGAAAGTTGCTAAAAGGGTAGTCTTAAAAGTTCTCATCACAAGAAAAATAAATGTAACTGTATGGTGACAGATGTTAACCAGACCTATGGTGGTGATCATTTTGCAATATACACAAATATTAAATCATTATACTGTACATCTGAAACCAATACAATGTTAGAAGTCAATTATACTTCAATTTAAAAAAAGTAGTAGTAATGTTATTTGTTAAGGATGCTTTTAGTTTAAAAAGGAAAATACAACTATATCTTTGGATTTTTGCAACTAAAACTATTAGTAGATGAATGAAATCAAAGAACTAAATAAATGAAGAGATATTCCATGTTCATGGATAGAAAGACTCAATATTGTCAAAACATTAGCCCTTTCCAATTTGTTCTAGAGAATCAATGTAATCCTAGTCAAAAGCTCAGCAAGTTATTTTGTGAATATTGACAATCTGATTTAAAGATATATATAGAATGGGAAGAGACCCAGAATATCCAATACAACATTGAAGGAGAAGAACAAAGTTGGGGGACTGATGCTACCCAGCTTCAAGACTTGCTGTGAAGCTACAGTAATTAAGACAGTGTAGTATTAGAGAAGAATTGTCAAATAAATCAGTGGAACAAAATAGAGAACCCAGACATAGACCCACATAAATGCAGATAAGTGACTTTTGCCAAAGAAGCAATGGCAATACAAGGAGCAAAGATAGACTTTTCAACAAATGGTCCTGGAGCAATTGGATATCCAGTGCAAAAAAAAAAAAAAAATGAATGTAGACACTGACATTACATCCTTCACAAAAATTAACTCAAAATGGATCACAGAACTAAATATAAAACGAGAAGCTATAAAACTGTTAGAAACTGTAAAACTGTTAGAACATAGGAAAAAACCTAGATGACCTTGACTATAAAGATGACTTTTTAGATACAACACCAAAGACATAATCCACCAAAGAAATACTTGATAAACTGAACTTTATTAAAATTAAAAATTTGTCTGCAAAAGACAATGCCAAGAGGATCACATGAGTAGCCTCAAACTGAGAGAAGATATTTTCAAAAGATACATCTGTGTCCAAGTATATAAAGAACTCTTCAAATTCACCAATAAGAAAACAGCGCAATTAAAAAATGGGCAAAGACCTAGGTAGACACCTCTGAAGAAATAAAGATGACAAATAAGGATATAAAAAGATGCTCTACATCATATATCATCGAGGAATTTTAAATTAAACAACGAGATACCACTGTATACCTATTAGAATGGCCAAAATCTGAAAACTGAAAACACCAAATCCTAAACAGGATGTAGAGCAACAGGAACTCTCATTCTTTGCTGGTGGGAATGCAAAATGGTACAGCCACTTTGAAAGAGACTCTGGCACTTTCTTAGAAAACTAAACATATTTTTACCATGTGCACCAATCATGCTCCATAGTATTGACCCAAGGAGTCAAAAAGTTATGTCCACATAAACAAACACAAGCACATAAACGTGTTTATAGCAGCTTTATTCATAATTACTAAAACTTGGAAGCAACCAAGGTGTCCTTCAATAGGTGAATGTATAAGTAAACAGTGGTATATCCAGACAATGCCAAAAAAAAAAAAGTGAGTTATCAAGTCATGAAAAGACAGAGAGGAAACATATGTATATTATTAAGTGAAAGAAGTCAATTTGAAAAGGCTGCATACTGTATAACTCCAACTATATGCCATTCTGAAAAAGGCAAAACTATTGAAACAGTAAAATAATCAAGGGTTTCTAGGTGTTAGGAGATGAAGAGGGATGAATAGTCAGACCACAGACTTAGGGAGTGAAAATATTATGCATACTATAATGATGAATATATATCATTTACATTGTCTCAACCCACAGAATAAACAATATCCAGAATGAACCATAATATAAACTATGGACTTTGGGTGGGTGTGTCAGTTTAGGTTCATCAATTATAACAAATGTACCACCGTATAGGAGGAGGCTGAAGATGGGTGAGGCTGTGCCTCTGTGGAGGCAGGGAGTATATGGCCCATCTCTGCACCTTCCCTTCAATTTTGCTGTGAATTTACAACTGTTCTAATTAAAATATACATAAAGAAATAAGAATATAAGGGTGAGAAAAAAGAGTTTTGAGGTCTAAATCCCACTTTATCATTGTTAGTATTGGTCTTTTTTCTACCAACATCAGTCCTGTATTCTATGGCCTTTGGCACTTTCTTAGCCTCTTGGGTGGAAGAATACAACATACAATACATGAATCAGGATGCTATTCCAAACATTCACTGAATGAAGTAAGTTTACTTACTCTCTATGTCTAGATCCAGTCTCATTTCTCCCTTCTTTCATAACACTTATTGAACCTTAATGTATGGCAGATAATTTAAAAAAGTGAATTAAACATATGCTCTTTTAGGGATAAGAGGATAGCATATATTTAGATTGAGCGCTGGGAGTGTTGCTTGGCTGGGTTTGGCCTAAGACTCATTTATCCTGAAACCAAAAAGTGAAAATCAAAGTGCAGTGTCATAAGTATTATAAAGGATTGAGGAGAAATCAGTATGAAGATTGAAATTTGACAGAATCAATGCTTGATGAAGGGAGTTCAAATTCATCTATCTTGCCTTTCTGGTTTTTGCTGTGGTGTGGTTCAGACTAAGAGCTAATACCTACTGGTTTCTGCAAAGAAAAAAAAATCACATGAATGTGATTGAGCAGGAGTCCTTTGAGAGACACTGAATTATCTAGGTACCAGTGCCAAGGGAAGATGCCAGAACATGACCCTCTTTGAAGTCTGACCATGATTGGAGGCTTACTCTTCTCTACTTAATCCTGAATCATGTGGGAAAGGGCAACCCTTGAACATATATTATGCCTTTAAAAAGGTCAGTGAAAGGGTCTCCGACCCTATAAACTTTGTGACATTATTAAAGCATGCCAGCTTTTAACCAGTAAATGATGGCTTTTTTTACCATTTGTGATTTAAATAATTCCTCCAAATCTGCATTTCCCAGAATTTCTAAAAAGAATTTCAGGCATCTCTTTGTGCATTTTCAGAGCATCATTAATTTTTTTATTGTGGTAAAATATATAAGCGTTATCACTTTTACAGGGACTGAAGAGGTCAATTCATCCCATAAAATGAAGAATAATGAAAACACTGAAATAATACTTTCATCAGAGAGATGTGCAGTAACATTTCTAATAGGGAACTCTTCATGGAGAAAAAGCTTATAGAAACAGGAAAAAAAAATAGGATATCTGTAAAAAAATGGAACGGAATAATAACTATTTGTTTTGAAAATAGAGATTCTATACTATTTCCTGGATTTTTTCTGACTACATAAGAAAATGGAAAAAGGAAAGATACCATTCATTTTATTCTACTGAGCTACATATCCATTAGGCCATTTATGGGATAATAATGCATATTCTCTGTCATTTCAGCTCTCTCTGAATTTTTATTCTGATTTGGTCATCTCCTTCATCTGTTTTTATTAGAAGGCTGAATAGACCTGGATTGGAGATCAATAACAATAATGATGGCCAGTTCAATGACTCACATAGATGTCACTGCCAAGGCTTTAGGAAAAAGCTCTGACTTCCTGTGAATCCTGTTATCCCCAGCTCCCAGCGTCCCCTTTGAAAAGCAGGTACTGCTTCACAAGGCAGCCTAGGGCATCCCACTTGCTGCTGAGCAGGTTAGCAGTTGCTGGATGGGAAAGAGCAGCTCTTTTCCCCTAGCGTTTCACCTGCTATGTGCTTAGTATCCCATATAAAAGACAGCAAACACGCCAATCATCAGACGTTGAAAATTTAGTTTCTTCCAAGTCTCTGGGTAGATAATCATACTGTTAGTTATTGGAAATTTGATACTTCTTATAAGTGTTTATTAATAGCAGGTCAGTCTTGCTTGCTCAGAAACAGTAAAAAGCTCTTTATAACATGTTTCAGTTTAATACAAACCAACACTTATAGGAAATTTAGATGTAATCCAACTCCATTAGTAAAATGACACGCTATTTACAAATAAAATACTCAAACCAACTGAGGTCTAAAGAATTCTTCCCATTCCTTCGCATCTTTTCTCCTTGTAATGTCTTTTTTGAACGCTATTCAAAAAATATGACTAATTGGTCTCATTCTAACAATGTTAGATCTTTCCATCTTGTTTCCTTAAGAAACATTTGGCTGTACTTTTAAAATTTAATCTGAAGCTGCAATAAAAATGATGATTGGTTACCAAGTAGGACTCTACAAGGTAAATGCTAGCGTTAGCTACGTGGTCAGTGGCAACAGGAGAAAGAAAGAGCCAAGGTAGAAATGTGAATGTGCTCACCAGATCATAAGCAACCAGAAGAGCCCCCAACTCTACCCTATACATTTTGTCTGTGAGCCAAGTAAGTGGCAATGGTTAAACAGTTGATGCCCAGTAAAGAGAGGGACAAAGTAGAGAGAAGGTACTTTTATTGGTGGTAGGAATGAGCTTTCCACGGGGCATGTGAGAATTGTTTCTGTGCCTCATGGGTTTTACTGTTGCTTCCAGAGATGCTTTCAGTAATGGGTGCAGACACTGGGTCTGGTGAGGGCAGCAGCCCACCTCCTTAAGCAGCCACCGGAGGGGAGATGTGGCTGGGTGACTCTTCCAGGCTACTGCAGACTATGACCTTGACTTCCTCCTCGTGCCGGCATCGGTTACATCCACATTGTTTTAACACATACCAGTCCTTCCCCTGTTCTAGAAGTGGATTTGAGTGCTTTTATTTTGGGAAGTTTATTTACCAGCCAGATATGATAAAGGTTTCTAATTTAATCTAGCGATTGTAGTGGATAAGAAGCCTGGAAAGACTAGGCAAGCTTCTAAAGTATTCTCGGCAGGAAATGTAGTGAGTGAGGGAAAGGGTGTACAATTGCCAAGCGTGGCCCCATAGAAGGCCTTTTGGGGTAGAACTATTCTGGCATTTTAAAAGAAAAGTGCAAAGTGAAAAAAGAACACAGAAATTGCACACACTGTAATTGTGACTCCAGAAAATAAACAAATTTGTGCATATTACTGTGACTAGGATGAAACACAATAGAATGTTAAAAATGCCATTTCTGCATGAGGGAATATGGATGAATTTGTCTTCCTTTCACTTTTTCTTATTTCCAACACTTTCTATAATAAGCATGAATAACTTTCCATAATGAAACCTAATGAATAAACTAAGACACATACACACACATGCACACATGCTGAAAATATATTTTAAAGAGGATTTTAAACTATACTTACTGCTAAACTTATGTGGAGCCTGAAATTCCCATTATAATCCCATTTTTGATTGAAAGCGTTGTCTTCAGGAGGGTCTCATTTTAAAATACGAACTACTTCCTAGTAGAGGGCAACATTAATCCATTAACACCTCAAAATGAAAAATGTACCTTGTTCTCTAGCCCTTGATGACTGCAGAGAGCATGAACTTGAATGGGGAATACAGGCAAGGTCTGATGAAGAAAGGCCCAGGTCTTGGAAATTGTGGGCCTGTGGAGGGCACCGGCTCCTGAGGTAAATGTCAGAGAGGAAGCAGCACTGAAGGCTTTTTCAAGGTAGTCAAGCTGGCCTGGCCCATGGGGATGGATAAGGAGAACAAGGTAAAGAGAATGAGCAAAAACAAATTTGTCTTACGTTTTGCCCATGCCTCATGCTGCAGCCAACATGCTGGTTCATAAATCTTTTTGCAGGTATCTGTTTCTTCAGGAAAAGTCCCCAGGAGTGAAAATAATTGTATCAAGGATGTGGATAATCTAAGATTCTTGATTCCCCCATCTCAAGCCCATTCTAGATGAAAAGCACTATTTTCTACATGCCAGATTGGGAGCACTTGGTCCTAAAGAATTTCCATGAGACCTCACACAAAAAGGAAAAGCCAGGCTCACTGCCTAGGACATCTTGGCTGACTTTTCTGAAAGAAGCCAGCTAAATTCTTTTTGGTGACTGTTAGGACTTTCAGGTGGACTTTCACAGTTAGTTGTACTCGAAGCAATTTTGAAGTCACTTATTCTGGGGAGCAGCTGAAGCCACCTCAATGTGAAAGCAAAACACACCATCACCAGGGCTCAAGGGATCAGCTCTGGCTCTGCGTGTGTGCTCTAGCAGACCTCTTTGTTTACAGCAGTCAAATACGACTGTCTAGTAGGGATCAAATTAACTGAAAATAAGCTCTGGAAGGCTGACAGCTTTAATTGTCATTTAATAGACCCATTTCCTAAACTCCCTAATATCTTGTGTTGATTGTGATTGTCGAGGGTCCCGTGAGTAAATCTAATTTAAATTGATGCTTAATTTGGCCAGGATTGAAGAACGACTGGGTGGCAATTGTGGAACAAAACTGAGTAAAATTTCCTTTCATCTGTTGGTGGTTAAAGCATTTGAACTTTAATTCTTAAAGTACAGCCCATCTGGAATCCTTAAATGAAAAGCTTTAATTCTCAAAGAAAGGATTTGAAGGTCTCTTTGTCTTCCACTGAAGGTTTTAAAAGGCAGTCAGCAATTAATAAATGAGATCATTGGCAAAATAAAATTCTTTTTAAACCAGATTTTAATAGGCTCATATCTCAACCTTGGCTTAGTAATGTTTAGGATGAAAGGTTGCTGGTTATTTGTATGACCTCTGGGAGACCTATGATGATTGGTGGGGGTGGGGGGAAGAAATTATAATCCTTCAGCCATTCATGCTTGGGAGATTACTTTCAATAGGCACGTAAATTATCCATGTACTGCTTTCCTTTTGGGGAATATTTGGAGATGTTTACAATAACCAGAAAGTATATAATGGATCAATATTTGTCACGGTACTGTGGCGGTTGTTTCCTTTTACCCCTCATTCTCTGTTAAGGTCATCCTTGTCAGTTAAAACAAATATATATCCAGATATATGTTCTTCATATAAGGCATTTCTCTGCTTTTTTCCAGAGCTGTCTTCTGTAACAGATGCCAGGCACACTTTATACCATGTGAGGTTCTCATTAAACCTTCACATGAGATTGGGTCCTGCCACATAAATTAGTGGAGCTTCTCTGACACCTACTTAAGGATTATGTCCTTTTTATTGCCAGCAATCCAGAAGCAGGTTCATTACAAATATGAGTCAGACAGGAGGCACTATAGTATTCTCCCATCAATAGCCTTTTGGTTATTTCTCCAATCTTTGAGAAAAGGAAGAACTTGGGCTATAGCAGAAGGTGAGAAATGGTGTCTCCGAATCCCTAATACACGTTTGCACCCCCAAATTCTTAGATAAAATAGTTACATTGAGAAAGCCACTATTAGGTGGAAAAAATCTCTTAAAGATTGATGCAGTGGAACAGTCCCCAAAACCTGGGGTTAATAACCTATCCTGGGTTATAAGACAAGGACGATATGGTAGGAAAAAGGAAAGTCAATAGGTGATATCTAATATGAAAGATAAAATGAGCTTCTAGATGATAGCTCAGATTTGAGGTAAATGCTTGATTTTTTTTTCTAGTTCTATATGGACTTTACTATAAGCTCTTTCACAAAGTGGCAATTGTGTTTAAATATAAAACTAACAGAATTTGCTCTGATGAAATTTCTTGCCCTCATATTTGCTAACTGAATAAGAGGCTAATGTATAAAAGAACACATTTCAATTTTTCTTATGTAAATAGAAGATGTAGGAAATAACAAAGTGAATATGAAATAATTAAAACATTTTTTAAACTTCTGAACAAACCCCTTGATACAGTCCTATGGTTGAGAAATATATCCTAGTTTCTTTCTCCAAGATTCAAAAGCAAGGCCATGAGCTGGAGCTATTTGCTCATTTGAAGTAAATTGCCTTGACAGTGCATAAGAGAGAGAAGAACACTGAGATAATTGGGTTCAAAACAAGTGTTTGCAGAATGGAGACAGGAAGCTTTTTGCACAGATTAAAAGATGTGTAAATGAATGGTTGGGTTAAAGTTTGTATCCCAGAAAAGATACGAGGGATCATGATTCAGTAAAGCATAAAAGAGTAAAGAATATTTGAATACACATTTGGTAAACACAGCTACCTACTGTGTGAAAGCTAAGCATTGGGGGTGATCCCAGCACATGCGGCAGCAGGCACCATTGTGGGGGCACCATTGTGGGAGCACATTGTGGGAGCACTATTGTGGGAGCCCTGTCTACACCCCTCAGATTCTTGAAAGGTCACCTGCAGCTTTGGTAGGCAGTTCCCAACCACACTGAGGACTTTCTCCCTCAAATATCTGGGTCTTTCTTCCAGACCATGTTCTCCGGCTACCGTTGTGTGCCATGTCCGTTGTGTGCCATGTCTGTGCACTTGCCAGGCCAGAAGCTCTGGGGAGTTAAGAAAATCTCAGACAAAAGCCTCAATTGGGGGATGTGAGTTGGTGGATAACTGTTCCTTAGTGGGACAATTCTGGGATGTGAAGTGCACTGTTTCAGAAGGTCCCCCGCCAGAGGGAGGCATAATTGCCCACACTGGTAACATGCTTACTTAAAGGCTCTTCGTTTGCTGTTTTCTTTTCCTTGACTCACTTTCCCAGAAGCTATAGTCTGCTTCTTTGGATCACTTCCCAAAGAAACTACTTGTATCTGAATTTTTTCTCAAGCTCTGCATTAGGGAGAATCCAAACTAAGATATATGCTGGATACATGTTTGGTGAAGGAAAATAGGGGGACATTTTTATTTAAAAATATTGGGTTTTTTGGGTGCCTGAGTGGCTCCATCAGTTAAGCGTCTGACTTCGGCTTAGGTCATGATCTCCCCATGCGTGAGTTCAAGCCCCGCGTTGGCTCTGTGTTGACAGCTCAGAGTCTAGCTTTGGATTCTGTGTCTCCCTCTCTCTCTGCCCCTCCCCGACTTAGGTGTGCTCTCTCTCTCTTTCTCTTTCTCTCAAAAATAACTAAACATTAAGAAATGTATTGGATTTCTTTGAAATGTATAGAATTATTGAATCATACTGTATACCTGAAACTAATATGTTATTAGTTATTTGTACTGCGTTAATTGTACTTGCATGAAAAAAATAGATTTTTTAAATTTGCATTTAGAACATTGTTTAATGGGAATTGAGGATATTTGGTTGGAAGGGAATAAGAGAAAGTTACAAAGAGGAATGTTTGAAGGAAGTAGCAAGATTTACTCCCAGGCTGGTTGTGATACATAATTGAGTAGGAGGTTGTGGTGGAATGCGGTTTTTAGCTTTGGGGATGGTCACAAAGCTGAAACAATTGACCATGGAAATAGGAAGAAAAGATCTGGGGGGAAAACCGCACAAGGAGTAAATGTGTTTAGCATGTGAAGCCCTTAGAATTTGAGGTCTTTCCCTTCAGTTTGTCGTATCACCGAATTCTTCCACGTAGGGGTGGTGAGCATATTCTCAAGCAAATCCACAGCTACATTGTTTCCTTCTCTTAAAAAAAAAAAAAGACCAAGGTGAGGAAATGAAGGGAAAGAGATCCCAATGTTCTCAGGGCTAACTGACCCCCAGAGTGTGTGGTTCTCAGAGCTAAATGACCCCCAGAGTGTGTGGTTCTCAGGGCTAAATGACCCCCAGAGTGTGTGATGTGTGTGTGTTTTCTGTTTGCTTCAAACGTCTGAAGAAACAAACAAACCAAAAAATACCTTATTGCAGAGTAACACCTGCTATATAGTTCAAGTTGACAAGGCTACATTAGAACTGTTTATTCTTATAAGCATCTTAATTTAGTTGGATCCTCTTGGCATTCAATGTTATCCATTAACCTAGGCCGTTTTGGAAGCTGATGATATAGTCCTGTTTCTTATATTTTAAAACCCTTTCCCCATTCAGGCTTTTTATAAATTTATACTTCTAGTTTGGATTAATAAGGGGGTTACTTCTCTGCAGTTTATAACCCACAGGGTCTAGGTCTGCTCTCAAGGTTATGAATTGAGTTACGAGATGACAGAATGACAACAGTAAAATGGAAGTGATTTTCCCAACCATCCTCTCTCACCATCTGATGTGTGGAATTTTTTCCAGCTTTCACAGCTGAGGCACTGCTAATTGTTGAATTTGCATTAAGATTGTAAGCTCTGGCAAGCCTGAAATTCATTTTGGCTCATTTCCTCAGCCTCATTCCACAAATAGTATCTCCAGCCCCAAATGCTGAGGCCAAGGGAGAAAGATCCTGAGTAGTGTAAGGCATAACTCTGGTCTCTTTCTTATTGTAGAAAGATGCTTTTGATAGCAGTAAAAAAGACTTCTAAAAATTAGAACATGTTCCCTTAGCAATACCTTTTATGTATCACTGCAGACTGAAGTCCTTCATATCCTGTGGAGGAGGGACTGAGTTTTTCCATAACAGGGCATTTTGGGCAGAGAGAAGATTAGTTCTTTTTGGGGAATTTTGATCATTTCTTTCCAGCTTCTTTCAGTTCTAGCAACACCTTAGAGATGGTGGCTATGTGGGAGGTCGATCTATGTTTAAATTAACACCGATTCAACAATATATTTCAGCCTTTCTTCAGAATTCATCTTGTGGTGACAGCAAAAACAATTTCAAGCATAAATGAACATTTTTTGAGGATGGAGTTTTTTTTGATGCTAAAAATACTACATTAAATGATGGTGCCTCTCTGCATTATAAAGAGCTAATGTGGATAGGTTTAAGTGGCATGGTATGTTTCCTAGTATGATTTCAGTTGATTTTGCTGAAAAGAGGGTTGGGATGTCACAGATAGGAGTCACACTGCAAACCCACACCCACTTCATCTTACTAAACACATGCAGCCGGTTTCCTCACAGCAAATAGGATAAGTAACAGTTTTGCCACCTTAAAATTAGCTTTTAAGAGCATTCATCGGTATTTAGAGATTTGATAAACACATCCCACGTCAACTACCTACATCGATCATGATATAAAATTTGATCTTTTCTCCTTTGCATTTTTCCTAGACTGATGAAGCATTATTATTTTATGTTATTAATGAATGAAGTGCCTTTAGATATCAAGCTGGCAAATAATACTATTTAATATACAAATAAGAACAAAGGAAAAGATAAAAACAAGACATACCATGCCCTCCTCCAAATGAGAAACTCAATAAAATATGGTTGGTTAAATAGATTCTGGGAGGGGAGAAATCTGAGACATATATATCACTGATTTATTACATGTTTTGAATTTTGAATTGCTTTGGGATAATATGGATGCAAATGTAAACAACTGGGACAGTTCAGTGCTTAAAATATTTGTATATAAACAGGAAGAGAAATGATCCTACTAGGGTTATTTATTTCTTGATGAAGAGAGCAGAAAATGACACTAAGACCTTGTGATCAGTTTTTGCAGATGCTTCAGTTTATAGTATAATGCCTATATTGAAGGAAAAGGACTGAATTTATAGACCAAACTTTAAGAACTCAGATTGGAAGCAGAACTGGGGAGCGGAGGTGGGGGATAATCAAGGATGATGTCAGAGGTCTTTTGTTGTTTTGTAATGAATCACCCCACAACTTAGTGACTTAAACAACAATCATTTTATCATCTCTCATAACTTTTGTGAGCTGGAAATTTAGGAAGGACTCAGCTAGGTATTGCTGGCTTGGGATGTATCATGTGACTGCAGCCAGACAGTGGTTGGAGCTGAAACAGTGATGGAAACAGGACTGGAACAGCTCAGCTGTGGCTGAGCCATGGCCACTCTCATGACACAGTTTCAATGCTTCTCCATAGGATCTTTTCACACAGGCTGGTTTGGGCTTCCATACACATGCCAGTTGCAGAGCAGTTGGGCAACTTACATGGTGGCTCAGTGGTTGTAAGGCCAGGGCTCTAGTGAGCTAGCTAGAAATGTCAATGTTTATGACTTACACTCAGAAATCACTGTCATTTCTAGTTTACTGGTGACCCCTAAGTCACAAACTTGCCCAAATTTAAAGGAAGAAGAAACAGAATCCATTTCTTGATGGAGTGTCAAATTTCTAGAAAAACTTAAGAACAGGAGATACTCCTATAGCTACCTTTGGGAAGTAAAGTCTGGCATAGATGGCCAAGTGAAAGCAAAAAAAAAAAAAAAAAAAAAAAAGTAAAATAGTGGTACACTCTTTGTGTGAAACATTTTCTCCATGCGGTCAGGACACCCTCGGTGCTTAACCTTTTCTGCCCCTATCTCTTTTGATCCCAACTTGCTTTGAGTTGTTTGCATTTTCCTACTTATGAATTTGTGGATCCAAACCTGGGAGCAGTGACTCCTGGCTCTTCCCAGATTTGTGTCTATCCTACACTGGGTACCAGCTCCCTGCATGGGTTCCACTTCAGCCACCTTGTTGCCAAAGGGCTTTTCCCACATTGCTAGGTTGGTTCCTATACTAGCTGCATCTTTGAGGAGTTGGTGATGACAAAGCTGAAAAAATATCACTATTTTCTCACTAACATTGATCCCAGGCACTTGAATTAAGGTCTCCTGACTCCCGTATAGGTGCACATAGAAGATTTTACATATGCCAAACAGTCATTAGCAACATACATTTCATTTTTCGTTTTTTGTTTTTAGAAGTAACTCTCAATTAGCATTCAAACTCTCAATAAGGATTTGTTTACATTTTTTAACCTTCCAAAGAAATAGTACTCTTGGTATTTAAAATCCAAGAACCACTTAGAGACTTTGGAATGATGGGAGCAGATGTTTTCATCTTGGCCTGACTCTGCAAGGGACTCAGGAACACTGCATGCCTTGTAGTCCCTCATCCTTAGATTCTTCTGTCTGCTCTCAAATTTACCTGGTACCTGAGGTTTGACACAGATCAATCGGGATCAACAATGGTGTAGACTTCTCATCCTGCTTCCTTGGGCAAGCTTGCTTCTGCGCTGCAGCCAAAATTTAGGACAGAGAGTCAAGCTTTGGTCAAATGATTTTTTATTGCACCCCCAATATCAAGGTCTCTAGTGGAGAAAGATTGTGGGTAAAGAGTAAGCTACTGAAAAATTCGAGAAGAACCTTCTTCTCTCCTCCTCCCAGGCTCTTTAAAGTAGAGGTGTATAAAGGATAGCCAAATTGTTCCTTGGGAAATGTGTAATTTGCCATCCTCAGGCGATTCGATGAGATACTATATTTTATTTAAATTTCAGTCAGTTAAACACAAGTTACTTATCAGAGTGGCTGCAGACTATAATGGATAGAGTATGTCATTTTGGAATCAGAGCCCCAGGGATCTAATTTTAGCTATACCACCTAAATGGTTGGGTGAGCTTGGTACCGTGGTTTTCTTTTTAAAATTTTAGGTTCTTAGCCAATAAAATGAAACCATGCTTGTTATGGGCTGAATTGTATCTCCTCTTTCCCTAAATCATATACTGAAGTCTTAATCCTCAGTAGTTCAGAATGTGACTATATGTAAAGATAGGGACTTTAAAAAGGTAATCAAGGTGAAATGAGGTGCTATGGGTGGCAGGAATCCAATATGCCTATTGTCCTTATAGGGAGAGGAGATTAGGACAGAGACACATATAAAGGGAAGACCGTGTGAAGAACCTGAGGAAGATAACCATCTACAAGACAAGGAGAAGGAATCAACTATGCTAACACCTTGTTCTTGGACGTCTAACAACCAGAACTGTGAGAAAATTAATTTCCTTCACTTAAGCCACCCAGTCTATGAAACATTGTTACGGTGGCCCTAGCAAACTGATGCAATGCCTTTGGAAAGATTTTTAAATTTTAAATCACTATACAAATATAAAATTATTACTAAAATAATATTTATACCAGCTGTCCCTCAACATTTTCAGCCTGAGGGAATTTGAGACTTAGGGAATTGGACAGATCCAAAAAGTACCCAAAAAGCTATGGAGATTTCTCTAGGGCTCCAATAATCACTGTTTCAAAAGGGCGTTTCTTAACCTGGGCTCATTGAATAACAAGATGTGATGGAAACTGAAGCTTTTTCTAGGTCTGGCTATTTTCTAGGCTGTGTCAGGAAACCCAGAGAGAATGAAAAAGGAAGTTTTGTTGCTCCCTGCTCATACTAATGGCTATCTTCCAGCCCAGAAGGAAAATCCAGTTCCCTATTTACCACTCAGAATCCCCAAATGTAGCTGAATTGGCAGTCAGTTTCTAAGAAGGAATTTGAGTCATGGGATGAAAGTGGGGTTGTTATTCAGAAAAAAGGAATCACCTTAGGTTTCCTAAGGGGCAAAACAAATGCACTGAATTCTACATGCTTATTATTTAAAAAAATTTTTTAATATTTACTCAGTTTTGAGAGACAGAGTGTGAGCAAGGGAGGGGCAGAGAGAGAGAGCGAGTGAGACACAGAACCTGAGGCAGTCTCCAGGCTCTGAGCTGTCAGCACAGAGCCAACACAGGGCTCAAACTCACAAACCATGAGATCATGACCTAAGCCGAAATCAGATGCTTAACCGACTGAGCCATCCAGGTGCCCCTCTACATGCTTATTTTTATTTGCATTGGATAGAAGTAATTTTTCTAGTCTATACTTTTCAACTCAGTGTTTGGTTAACCAAGCTCCTGGAGAAAAGGTCACTGCCCTGAGAGCATTATGGGGGTAGACTGAATACACAGAAAGTCATAAGCCCCCCCCCCTTTTTTTTTTGCAGTTGATAAAACATAATTTGTATGAAACAGGCTGACAGCAGCCTGGCAAGCATGCACCTAGTGATAGTGAGTTTGCAAGGAAAACAAGTGTGGAAGGTTAAGTTGGGAGGAGATTTTGTACTTTTGTCTTTCAGTCTGCGCTGGTATTGTACTAGAGTCTGTGTAGGGGAGCCAGTCATTTTGTATTAAAAAGACTCAGAATCCATATCCAAGGCTTCCACACAGATTTTCATTTAATTACCTCCTCTTGCTTCTTTCTGCCCCAACTTCCTAAACCATGGGACAATTTCCTTGCACAAGTTTTCATGAGCTCTGGCCCCATCAAGGGAATTGTAATTAGAACCCTGACAAAAAGGATCATCACCTTAAAAGCTGAATGTAAAAAGAATACATTCATAAGTAACTTTTGTGCGACACCTCTATTTGTAATTCAGTTTTTACAAAAAACAGGACTATAAGGATTAAAGCTTTTAGTTTGATGGTAATGAGCAACACAAAAATTATAGTGAATCAGAACAAGTTATCATCAGTGGAGTGCTTTGATCAACCTGAGATGAAAGGCAATTTGTAACTATAAATGGTTCCTTTTTAATCAGATTAATTGTGTTGCTCTCTTTTGGAGGTGAAAGCTGTAGCGTCTGAAATTCAGGATAGGTAATGATGGCAAACATTACTGAAGGAACAATGATCTTATAGGGTTTGTCAGGGCATTTCATTTCTATCACTTACAGAAGCAATCATTTCATTAGGAATTTTATCCCTAATTTCAATTTCTAAAAATGAATTCTTTAGAAAAAGATGAGTTAACAGTGTTTTCATACAAGAAGGCACAGATCCAAAAAATGAGTTCCCAAGTTAGAACTCAGTGAGGTCAAGGTAAGGAGAAGTACGCAGATAAGTCAGGCTGGGGAGACAGTAGCAGTGGCCGTGGTGGAGGCTCAGGGAGACATTCAGACTGGATTCCATGGGGGCAGACATGGTGCTTCCCTTATCGGTGGCTGTGCTTGAGATGATTACTCCTTCTGCTGAGGAAATGCTGTTATCTTCCCTTCCTTCCTCCCATATCACTCCCCACATAGTCAGGAGGAACAATCTGGTAATTGATGTTTGTGGCTTCGTAAGACACTCTGTTCTCTTAGCCCATGAACCAAATGCCTGGATATAGATCTTCCTGGAATTCCTATGGGTTAAGAGTGCTGACATACTGATGGATTCACTTAGCCAGGTTTATGGGGCACATGCCATGAGATTATTAATCATTTTTTGTATTGTTACTTTACTCTTACACAACAGAAGTATATGCCATTTGACTAAAACATTGAGGGGATAAAGACAAACAAAAAGAAAATAATAAGAGTTGACTGAAAACTTTCCATCTAAGATAACCTCAATTGACATATAATTGTCCATTCTTTTGACCTCTTTTCTTTGCATGTACATATGCACATACATACACAGTAAACACAGTTTTACCAAACTGTGATAATTTTATTATAAATATGGCCATCTTTAATGCTTGCACAGTAGCCCTTTCTAAGATGACGCCATAATTTATTTAACCAAGACCCTATAGTTGTAAATTTCAATTGTTTCTGACTTTCTCCTAGAATAAACCACATTGTCCTGAACACTTCTATAAAAATTATTTGCATACACCCACAAAGATTTCCTCAGGATAAATCTCTAAGGACTTTAAGAACTTCTGTTACATATAGCCAAATTGTCATCCTAAAAATTTGTGTTCATTCATCGTGCATTCAACACGCATTTACTAACTGGCATTCAGTCTTTGGCCAAGATTGTGCTGTGAAATGGGTACATAAGCAGTGAATAAGATGACACAAATCATGTCCGCATAGAGAGGGCCATTACATATGTAAACAGCAGTGTTGAATGTCATACAAGGGGAAGCCCAGGAGCCACTGGAACTTCCATGAGAATCACACCAGCATCATCCCTGAGCAGTATATGGTGTGCCTGTGCCCCTGAGTCCTTGCCACTACATTCTATCATTTCACTTGCATTTTATATTAAAGTAAACAAAAATCAGGATCATGGGTAGAACTGTGCTGTGCATTTGTATATCTGTACAGTCCAAACACAAGGCATGATAAAGTCATTTATGATTCTGGTCTTACTTAGGATACAGGCTTATGAAGGAAATATTTAAATTTAGAAAATGGTATCAGCAACTGGGGGAAAGAATAGCTTTACAGGTTACAGAGCTGAGCCACCTTATCTTAGTACTGTGATGGGGACGTCACTCCTTCCTCATAGAATAACCTGCCTTTCTGTGGGTGGCCTTTTGAACACCCTTCTCTTAGGGATCAGAATGAATTCCTTGTATTGTTATTTTCCTTTTTTTTTTTTTACAAGTATCTGTTTCTTTTTCTAGATCATGAGCAACTTAATGGTGAGAAATAAGTCATACTCAGAGTTCCTAGACTGTTGACTAATTGAGTGACTGAGTGAATGTCACTAGACTGTTTTACTACCACATGATGGCATTTGGTTAGGACTCGGGGTTTATGTTATAAAACTCAAATTGCTTAAAGAAGGTATTTTTTAAAATAGTAAGCTTATTTTAAATGTTCCTCTCAAGCCCTTGTTCCCCTTCAAGCCTTCCTTTATTGTCCCAGGCCAAGGGAAGATGACACATCATCATTTTAGTGGCATAACAGGCTTGAAAGTCAGGCTAGAGGAAGAGATCTTAAAGTTTTATGTAAGGGAAGCTTCAAGTGGAAGAGAAATGGAGAAACCACTCCTTCCTACTTTGGGTCCATAGCAGAAAGGAGAGGGGAGACAGGCTAGGCATATGCCAGTTAGCTGAGTGGAGGGAAGTGCTGAGGACAATGGCTTTCTGTTTGATACCCTAGGAGGCTTTAACAGCTATGGAAAGACCCTCAGTCCTGGAGGTCTCAGAGAGAATGCAGTGGAGGGCTCAATACTCTCCATAGCCAACAAGGGCTGGGGGCAGGGCTCATCACTGGCCGGCAAGGTGGGGAGTGCAAGCAGAGAGGCTAAGTCATGAGTTACACCCTTCAGGGGCTGTAGCTGTGGATGCTGTCAGGGTAAGCAATGATCAGATGGACAAGGAACACCTAATCAGCGGCCCAGAGGCATTATTGAGCTCTAAGGACCTCTGTGTTCCAGATCCAGAAGGCCATGTGAGCTCTCTTTCCTTTAGTCAATCCAGTACCCATTAGAAGAGAGCCTTGCAGATGTAGGAGACAGTGAGCGATTGTCCCAGATCAGGGAAAGTAAAGTACATTTTCTCCCCACAAAGACAAAAAAAAAAATTTAGATTTTCTCTGCATCTGCGTTGAAGTGTGAACAATTTTGGAAGTCTGTTAGATTAGTGTATGTAGTGTATACATCAGGGGAAATGTATTGGTTTGCAGAATCCAAAGGATGGTAAAGGAGACAAGCTAAGCTATGATGAGGGTAGTGTTCACTTGGAGGCAGGAGCCCAGCTTTCTGTCTTCTTCAGAATCTCTGCTTGCTCACTATTGACCTTCTTTCTCACCACTGACCAGGTCCTTTATGTAAAGAAGTTATATATTTTATTCCTCAACAATCAGAAGAAGGGAGACCTCCCTTAAGTTTGTTTTGATCTCGAGTTCAAAATCCTAGGGAATGATTATATGGACCTAGCTCGAGTCAGATGTCCCACTTGAACCAATCAGTGGTAGCCTTGGGGACAATATTTTCAATGCCCCTCTACCTCTTGGGTCAGTTGTCTACTCCCAAACCAACAAAACATGATTGGGAGTCAGGGACATATAAATCCAGGATGGTCTCCATGGTAACCATGTATTGGAAGGACAGTTTCCAGAAGAAAGTAAGAATGAGGGTGATCTTGAAAGAAAGTATTGGTTGGACAGCAACATGACATCAACGGTGTCAGCATGTACACTCTCCAGGGCATTCTGGGTTCTTGGGAACAATGGGATATTCGGTGGTGCATGCGGGGAAATCCACAGCAATCAAACTAGCCTCCAAGATGGACCCAGTGCTTCCTCCTATATGAGGTGTGACCATATGTTGAATCTAGGCTGGTCTGTGTGATCAACAGAACACAGTGGAGATGATGGTGAGAAGCTTTGGAGGTTGGGTCATAAATGGCACGGTGGCTTCTACCTGCTCTTGTGGCTTACTTGCTCTGCTTGTGGGGACACTCAAGTTCATGTGGACAGATCTGGAGGCCTCCTACCAACAGCCAGAACCAATTGGTAGTCATGCCAACAGGCCAATTTGGAAGCTGGTCCACTGTCTTCAGATAATTGTAGCTCTGGCGGATATCTGATGGCAATTTCGTGAATGGCTCCTCCAAGTCAAACTGCCCGGCTGAGTTGTTCCCAAATTCCTGACCCAGAGAACTATCAACGACAGCACATGCTTATTGTTTTTTTAAGCTACTACATTCTGGAGTAGTTTATTATGTATGGTTAATTAATTTGTGTATGTTCTCTAACCAGTTAAATTGGGGTAAACTTTCCAGGCCTGAAGTAGCCAAAAAACCCATCTACTATGACTCAGAGAGGAAATGGGAAGAGAACTCAGTAGTATTTTCCTCGGGCTCTACAGATATTCTGTCAAAAAGAAAAAGGGAAAAGAACACAGAAAACAAAGAATCTCTGACATGTATTTTACCTAGTTTGCTAATGTCACCGGAACAACTGGATGCACATCAAGAGAGGAAAAAAAAAAAAAACACTGGAAAAATATTGAGAATATCTGCACTTTTATCCCAGCTTTTGGTCAAGTCATTAAGCCATTTCCGCCCAACCTCTCCAGGTGGCTCGAGGATCACATGAGCTAATGAAGGTGGAAGTGCTCTAAAAATGTCAACACCTTACAAATACCACATGTCACTGTTACAATCACGAGGACAGAGAGTGTGGATGTGGGTTAGAATTAGAAACTGTGAAAGAGAAGGAAAGGGAGAGATGAAATACAGGAAAGACTGCTTATTTTCCCCCCAATACAATGGCATCCTAATAATGGGAAAATATTGTTTAGTCAGTTTTGAATATTATCTTAATATTGTTTGGGAACATCTTTGTATATAGAGAAACTAGGAAAATCAGATCTCCATAGGACCCATGAGTTACAGAGTTGGTAATAAGTGGATTTCTAATAATTCTGTTTCCTGGCACGCTCCTGACATCCTGCCACATAACACAAACGCAGCTGGCTACAAGGGTCACAGCTCCTGCTAACCCATCACGCTCGCTGATGTATGACTTCACCCCTCTGAATGTGTTCTCCATATCAGTCTTCCCACGGGGACCCCATACCTCAGCAGGTATATTTCATGAGTGGAGGTGTAACTGATGAATCTTCTAATTTTATAGTCTGAAATGGGATGATAAAATGCTAGATTTATAGATAGTGTTTCATTGTGCACAATACTCACGTTCCTTATTCCCATCTGGTGTGAAGAAAAGAAATTTGTTCTCCCTTTAACGTGTCATGCTGTTAAATGTATGTTGCTTAAGATCTTGAGGAGTTGAAGCAGAGCTATCCACCAGCATAAAAGATATGGTGCTGTGGGCAACACTTTAATGCAAGCAGAGCTTAACCAAAGGCATTTTATTGACATTGTAGTTATTTTTTATTTTGGAAGCGGAAGATAAACCTTTATGTCCTGGTTTATTAACAAAGCCTGTCCTCAAATTAGGATGGGCTTTCTTAGATACACATGTGGCTGCCAGTTCTTCCCCAAATTTCATGCAGGCTACTCCATTGTCAAACTATATCAGAAATTCTGCCAAAGGAGTGCATTTTCAACTGCAGCCTTATCAAGCGGCCTTGCTATGGCCTTGCAAAATGGCTTCTGATAGATTTCCAGGAAATGAAAATGCAAGTTCCTCTTTCCTGAAACCAGAATCAGAATTTCTCCCCTGTACCTAACACAGACTGCCCTTCTGACTCCCCAAATTCCATAGAAAGAACACTTTGCACTCATATTTTTATATTTGGCACACTCTCATTAACATGTCATTTCTCTTATGGGGGAACAATTAGGTATTCATGTCATTACAATAGAAGAGATACACAAAAATATGAGAGTCACAAAGGAGACAAGAAAGGAAAAATACAGGAAAAGGAATGTGCATTATTCAAATTCACTACATTTGAATAACACTGGTCTTTATATAAAGAAGACCTCAAAAAAGGAAGAAGAAAGCAATGCAAAATGAATCTGTGAAGGAAATTTGTGAAGGAGTGATAAGTATCACAGAGTAAATCCTCTCTCTTTTTTTGCATAATGTCAAGTTATAGCATTTCCCATTTTTAACATCGGTGTGTGTGTGTGTGTGTGTGTGTGTGTGTGTGTGTGGTGTGTTATCAGTTGATACTGCTTTATGATTGTTTTACTTCTCATTATTTGCCTTCTTAGCACTTTGTTTTCTGCACCAACATCTTTCAGGAAGCTACTTAATTTTATCTTTTTATATTGGAATTGACAAGACCTTTTCTGTACGAAGATACATAGTTTGGAAATTATTTTGTATATTGTTAAAATAGTGTGAAATAAGCAATTTGAGGGCATGTAAATAAAGTAAAATTAAGATAGAAGAACTAATTTTCCCCAAAGTCTAGGAGTAAGAGATTTTTTTATTAGGATTATCATGATATTCTGGCTAGCACAGGAGCGCCATGGTGCCGCACCCCTTCCTGGGGAAATGGTTAGTTGATGGGCTCACATATTGCTACACAGCTATGACTCTCATTACTTTGTAACAATGTAATATTTCAAATGGAAACTGAAGATAACTGGCTCTCAGGCTACTAGGAAATAGGGAGAAGGGAGGAATGCATGAAAAGATTCTACTTCTAGTTAATTAGTTTGAAAATTTCAGATTCCCAAATGTTGCTTTCAAATCCTCTTTCATTTTCTTGTCCTCTGAGAAGCTAGCTGTGGCAATAATGCTGAGCCAGGCTGGTGATTCTTGGGCTACCTCACTGTGTTAGAAGTGGGGGGTGAAGCCTGTACATTTGGTCTGATTTTTTTTTTAATGGCATGAATTATATGTGTGTGGGAGGGCTTGTGTGTGTGTGTGTGTGTGTGTGTGTGTGTGTGTATTCCTCTTTAGTTTTTTGGAAATTAAAAAAATCATAATACTTGGGCCGCCTGGGTGGCTCAGTTGGTTAAGCCTCCAACTTCGGCTCAGGTCATGATCTCATGGTTTGTGAGTTTGAGCCCCGCGTCAGGCTCTGTGCTGATGGCTCAGAGCCTGGGGCCTGCTTCGAATTCTGTGTCTCCCTCTCTCTCTGCCCCTCCCCTGCTCTCTCTCTCTCTCTCTCTCTCTCAAAAATAAATAAACATTAAAAAATTGTTAAAATGATGATACATTTAGACTTTCATTAAGTAGCAGATTATGGGCTGCGTGTGGTTCCATGTGAATTTGCTTCAGAAACCATGTTACATTCATTCACTAGGAAAGCACCCTGTGACCCATAAGAATGGTATCAAGTTTAAAGATAAGCATGTAGTTTTCAAACCTTCCAGAATGTCTGACTGAGTTTTTTTATCAACAGAAAATATTTTAAAGATTAATTTCAAAGCACAAGTTAGAATTACCCAAATCCTCTTTTAAGGATTGGCAAACTTGTAAATATTTAAGTAAGGGAACACTCCATTACTCATCTTATTTTTAATAAACTACTAATATGTTTATCACATATATATTTTATATATGATAAATAATATGTTCATCATAGAAAGGGATTAATAGCCCATTTCTTGGTTTTCTTAACATACAATCTGGCTTTCTCTAAATGTTGGTGTACATTTCATTATTTTCAACAAGTGTTACCTACTATTCACAAGGGAATTTGGGGAGATCTCAAAGTGATATTAGGAAGAGAAAAACAAATACTTAGTGCAGAGTTTTTAGGAAGGGAGAATAATTACAGTTGGCAATTATTCAGTACTTATTTTGCATCAGGCATATTACATATATTATATAATATTATTATGTTATTATATTATATTATTATATTATTATTATTTGTTATTATTATATTATTATTATATTATATTATTATATTACATATTACATAATATTACATATTACATATCTCATTTAATACAAATTATCTCATTTAAATGTCGCCATGATTCCCACAAGATTGCTATTTGATAGTAGGTATAGAGATGCTAATGATGATTAAGATGCTTGATGAATAATAAGAATATAAACTTAAATTCTAGTGATGTGGGAGATAGGGTCAGAGAACACACGTTGGGGAGGCAGCATTTGGAGAGAATGGCTGAGGGGAGAATGAATGAGATGGCACTGATCTTGTGATGTGGATAAGAAACCTGCCTTTTCCTCAAAATGGCAGACACCTCTCCATGTAAATAGACATGACCAAGCATCGTTTTACTGGCTGCATAGTATTCTACCTTATAGTTGTGCCATGACTTCTGTCTTTTTTTGAACACTTAATTCCAGTCTTTGCTGATACAAACAGTGCTACAGGGAGCTGCCTGTTCACATATCCTGAGTCCTTCTGATTATTTGCCTTTATGGAATTCCCAGAAGTAGGATTTTGTAGTCAACATGTGTAGGCATTTAACATTTTACCCACAATTCTACACAGCCCTGTGTGGCTTCTAAGTGGCAGTGGCAAGCCACACACCCAATGCTGGCTAACCCAAGGCAAGGTTCCAACTACTAGGAGACTCTTCTATAGCCCTGTTGAGAGGGGAGCCCCTCCATATTGTTTTTCATCTTTAACTATTTGTCAACTTGGTAATTAAGAATTTTGAAAATTCTTATGATTTTTCTCTCCCTCTCATGCCAATACTGAAACCATTATCTTCCTAATTAACCAAAAAGAAAAAAAAAATCAGTTTCCTCTCCTGTGTTCTCATTTTGTTTATCGTCATCACCATTCATTTGGTCCCTGAGACTGGGAATCTTGCTCGTCTCTCCCCTGCTGTTCACCAGCCACATCCCATCAGCCAGTAAACCTTGCCCATTCTACCTCCTCTCTCTAGATCTGTCTCATTTTTCCAGCTCCACTACCACTGACTTCCTGTAAGACCTTTTCATCTTCTGTATAATCTATATTTCCTATGTTCTGTATTCGTATACGTTGGTGTCTAGTATTACATATGTCCACAGTGCCTCCAATGGCCTATCTAAGAGGAAGTATATGGGAAAGGATCACATAAAACCCCAGCTCAAATCCTTCCAGTGTTTCCTGTTGCCACAATCCTCACGATGTCAAGTGCAAGCACTGTCATTGGGTGTGCTGGTCTTTCACAGTTGGCCCTGGCTGCCCCTTTACCTTCAAGCCTGCCTTTCCCATCTTCGCTACATCCTCAACTCCAGCCCCTGCAGTATTTCCAGTCTTCACAGAAACCATGCTTCTCTGGCCTTTTCTGATTTTGCTCTGCTTGCTCTTTACTCATACTTTAAGACCTGGTTCATGTCCTCTAGGACTCCTTCACTGACCTCTAGAGTTACTGCTGGGCACCCCCTTCCTCAGGTCATCCATGTACCTTGTGCATACCACCAGCAGAGCAATATAAAAGGGATTTTCATTCCTGGAGGCCAAACAACAAACCTTGGTTTGAGCGGTAAGATAGAAGAAATAAAGTGGAACTCTTTTAGTGAATTTATCATGTGGGGATAACACAAGTACTTGTATATTGAGGAGGTTGTGAGATAATGCTTGGAAAGCCCTTAGACATATGTTTGGCTTGCTTAGTACATGTTAATTATCATTACTGTTTTTGATTCAAAATGTGTTTCTGATCCAGTGGACATTGTAAAAAGAGAAACAAAACAAATTCACAGTGAGTTACTAAATAAGTACAAAAAGCTATAGAATACAGGGGACCTATTTTTTTCCGGAATGATATCAAACAATACTGCTGTGCTTTAGGATGGAAATTACTTTTAGGTGTCTGAGATCATAAAATAATATTAATCCTTACTATGATAGCAACAACGACAAAACCAATAAAGATAATATTCCTAATTCATTCAATGCTTACTCTGTGTCAGGCCCTACCAGGCTAAATATTTTCTGTGAGTTGTCTCATTTAATATCCACGGAAACCTCTCAAAGCAAGACTTATTGTTCCCTTTTGACAGACGTAAACCCCCGAAATTTAGGAATTTCCTTGCCCAAGTTTCCATAATTGGAAAGAGTGGAATGAGGGTTGAAGGAAGTATAATTCATTGTGATTTCACCAAGTACTTGATGCATGTGAGTCTGCGCTTTAGCCCTCTTTTGTAACGTTACCTTCCATCTGCATGTGCAAAGGTCCTTACCCTTGGGGACCGATGGAAGATAACTTAAGACATATCTTGGTTGAAGAGAATCAGGAATCACTTTCTGGGTCATCATCTGTGTGCACTTTGGAAAATACTTTTGAGAGTTGCAGGAGATATAAGAAGACTTCGTCTGAATTCTCAGTTCAGCCACTGTGGGTAATTTGGGACCCTTTCCATGCTTCCAAGTGGACGTGTGTAGCTACAGAGGGAGGAGGTATGGATGCCGCTCTCTCTGTAGGCTCAGAATCCAGTAGGTGCTAGCAAAAGTAAAGCGGGGAGAGAAGCTTGTGTTTGAGAAATGTTATTCAGTTGGATTTTAAAAATAAGACATTTGGAACATCATATCAATGCTTAACAATGTGTCTATGCATTAAACCTTATTTCCAAATAACTGTAGGATGTGCTGTTGTCTAGATAGAATAAAAAGAAAAAAAATCTGCTTCTTTACATATTACAATTTGAATTTTCTTTTTTTCTTATATTCATTAACTTCTATTATTAATAAACTGAGTAACTGACAATGCATCTCCTACAATTTGTATGCTTATTGTAGAAATGCTTGGTAAATATATCTGCTATCTACTGTGTAATTATCATTGGAAAGCCACATTTCCCAGATAAACTGTTCATAGATTCACATCAAATCTTTAGAGATGTAGAGCCCCTGTCTCTCAATCTCATCAGAAGGTTCCCACAGCTAGATTACGAGATGGCTCAGTAGCTGGTCAGGAGAATATGTGTGTTTAAAGAGGCTTTTAATTTTGGTCTTTCATTTAGACAACTTAGATCTCTTCTGACGAATCCGTTCATTTCTTTGTTCAGTATAGCATCTCTGGCAAGCTGGTAATCATTGTTTCATGGGGATGGGGATGGAGTGGGATGGGAACAGATGCAGAAATAAGGGTCTGCTCCAGTAGAGCAAATGAAGTGCAGGGCATTTGGACTTTCCTATTTTTTGGCTATTACAGATAATGTTGCTATAATCATTCCTTGTATGTCTGCTGGTGTGTACTTCTGTCGAGTTTATACCTAAAAGTAGAATTTCTGGGTAATGGAGATTGTATGTGTTGAGTTTTAGAAGATCCTGCCAGTTTTCCAAACTCATTGTACCCATTTAAATGCACTGATGATTCCAGTTGTCCCTTATCCTTGTAACATCTGATATTTTTTGTCTTTTTCATTTTTTTGCAATTCTAATGCTTATGTCTTATTATTGTTTTAATCACAATGTCCCTGATAACTAGTGACATTGAGCACCTTTTTAAATGCTTACTAACATTTGTATATCATCTTTTCTGAATACTTAAATAAGACTTCTGACTGTTATTTAAAAATTGGGCTCCTGGACTTTTTCTCACTGTTTTTGTAGGTATTTTTTAGAGGTTGTAGATATGAATGTGGTGTGACACATATAGATCGTAAATACAGCAAATCCTTGGATTGGGAGTAGCTTCTTCTGCAACTGTTCCACAAGAGAAGCAAACATTTCTAATAAATTTTAATTCGATAAATGAGCAATGTCTTGCAATATGAGTAGTACATGACATTGAAAGTCACATGATCACAGTTGAATCAGTGGGTCTTCTCTTTCTTGGGGCAGGATTGTGGGTGATCATCTCCCATGCTTAGAGGCTCGGTCTCAGGTGGCAGTATTTGGCAGAAATCAGTGATTTTTCAGAACATTGGAAGGTACCCACAACTGTCATTGGTATAGCTTTTGTCACTTCAGAGCACATATGGACAGTGCTTTGCTTTTCCAAGCAAGAGTAAGCTTAGGAATTCTTTGCTTCCTTCTAGGTCAGGCTGCCTGCAGATATAGACCCTTTCCTCTGCTGCTTTATTGCCAGTAACATTACATACAGTAAAGTTAACATCGTGCAAGCATATACAATGGCCCCTATGCAGAAAAAAGATTCCGTTGAGCCAATAGATAGCAGTGATTCTGTTAGTGATAGTGAAAGTTGTCCTACACAATAAATCTCCTCTCTCTTGTCTCCCACACACCAGCCGTGAAGGTTTGTAAATACAGGCTAATTTGTTTATTTTTCTTTAAATTTTTGCATTTTCTTTATTATTTTGTATTACAGTTTTGTGATCATTTTTATACAAATATTTTTGGGTTGTGGAATGAATCATCTGAGTGTCCATTATTTTTTGTGGGGAAATTTACTTTGATATACACGTGCTTTGTATTACAAGCATGTTTCTGGAATGAATTATGCTTGCAAACCAAGGTTTTACTGTATCTTCTCCTTGTCTGGGACTCCTCTTTTCACTCTCTTACTGGTGTTCTAATGAACAAATTTCCCAATTTTATGAAGTCTAATTTTATGAAACTAATTTTTCAGTGTTTTCCTCAATAGTTAGTAACTTTTGTGTCCTGTGTAAGAAAATATGCCCACCCTTAATGTCATGAAGATATTCTCCTAAATTCACTTTTAGAAGTTAATTTCCTTCCTTGCTTCCTTCCTTTATTTATTATTATTTTTTAAATTTCCATTTAGGTTTGAAATCCACTTGGGATTGATTTTTATTTGTTTTTTTTTAAATTTCATTTTTGAAGTCTATTTCCTTTAGCTATAGGATTCCAGGTTGGGGTTTTTTTTCTTTAAGCACTTAAAAAATGTCATTTCATTGTCTTCTGGACAATGCATAGTTACAGTTGAAAAGTCAGCCATCAATCTTATTATTGCTCTTTGAAGGTAATGAGCCTTGTCTCCAAGACTTGAGTCTTCAGCAGTTTTATAGGTGTGGTTCTCTTTGTATTTATACTTCTTGACATTGGTAAAGCCTCTAAAATCTTTGTCTCTATTGTTTTATGTCATTTTTCAGTTTTGCAAAATTAGCAGCCAGTCTCTCTTCACATTGCTTCTGACCCATTATTTCTTCTCTCCTTCTGACACTATCACTTCTAAGATTTGATTCATGAGATCATGATTTTCATGTTTTTCTCAGCTTTTTCTCTTACTTGTCATTCCTTATTTTTCTTTGTGGTTTCAGTGCCGATATTTTCTATTGACCCATTTCCAGTTCACTAATTCTTCCTTGTGCTCTGTTTAATGTATCATTTAACTCATCCAAGTTTTAATTTAGGCTATTTTATATTTTTCATGTCTCTAATTCTCATTTGATTCTTCTTATAGATGATGTTATCTGGTGAAGCTCAATGTCTTGCCACCTATTAAATAAGAATTACCAATAATCTAAAACCCATTTCTGATAATTCCAATTTCAGTTCCCCTTAAGTGTTTCAGTTTTTTTTAACTTCTCTTGCTTTTTGGTCATTTGATCTTCTTGCATATTTGAACCTTTTTCTGCCCCCTCCATCTTCCTTTTGGTTATTTCATTATCTTGCATGCCTGTTTTCTTGTTTTTTTCTTTAAAATAAAATTATTATCTACTGGAATAATGGATCTAATGGATCTGCCATAAATGGAAATTTTAATGTGTAATTACAATCTTCACTCTACTTCACTTAGCCTTCTTTTCTTTCTATTTTTCTGTTGTGAGTCATATACAAGTTTACTTTATCCCCCAAACACTAAGTCACATATCAAGTTCCATGAGTTCTCTCTTTTCTCATGATCTTTGAAGTGAGTTAGGTAGAATATCTCTCGATTTCCTTTTGTGGGTAAAGAAGGAAAATATCACAACACTTCAAAAATATTTTCCAATGAAATTTTCTTTTCAATCTCAGGTCTTTCTAGCCTTAATGAACACATTTAGAAATAGTTTAGCTCTATTCAGTCATTTCAGGATAAAAGAATACTGATCATTGTCTTATGGCCTCAGGTAAAACAGACCAAAAAAATCTTTTTAATAACCTATTACAGTGATACCTGAATGGCTCAGTCGGTTGGGCTTTGAGCTCAGGTTATGATATTGCAGTTCACAAGTTCAAACCCCACATTGGGCTCTGCGCTGACAGCTCAGAGCCTGGAGCCTGATTCGGATTCTTCGTCTCCCTCTCCCACCTGCCAACACCTGCTCACACTGTCTCTTTCTCTCTCTCTCAGAAATAAATAAACATTTAAAAAACTTTTTAAAATAACCTATTACAAACTTGAGACAATATCATCCTTCTTCCTGATATAAAAAATTTGTTAGTACCTATTTAAAATGTTTTAGTTTTGGGATACCTGGGTGGTTCAGTCAGTCAAGCGTCTGACTTTGGCTCAGGTCATGATCTCATAGGTTGTGGGTTCGAGCCCTGTATCAGGCTCTGTGTTGACAGCTCAGAGCTTCAGTTTCTGTGTCTCCCTCTCTCTGCCCCTTCCCCATTCATGCTCTGTCTCTCTGTTTCTCAAAAATAAATAAACATTTAAAAATTTTTAAAAATAAAAAAGTGTTTTAACTTCAATTGTCCAAAATTTTGATGAATCCTTTAAAAATGTAAAAATTATTAGTCTGTGTATGCCAATAAAGTAGTTAGGTCAGTGTTCTGGAAGTTTGAGAAACACTGACCTGAATTTGTTGTCATTGGACATAATCACATCATCTACCTGCTAAGAACAAAACTAACAATCTTGGATTCCATGCAGTCCTGTGATTTTGAATGTATTGAATCTGAGGGGTCTGTAGAATACCAGTATCCAATACTAATAGGCAGTTAGAATTAGGAGTCTAGACCTCAGATATTAGGATATCATCAATATATAGAAGCCGTAGAAATAGCTGAGACACTAGGGTAAATGATGCAAATGGAAAGACAAAGAAGCCAGAACATGTAAAGCTCAGGGGAAAGTGAGCTGATGCTGTTAAAACTCTATACATGATGAAAAATAGATTCCCTTTACTCTGATGTACACAAATTATTTTATCTTTGTGTACCCTTATCACTCTTGTTGTAATCCCTAACTCCATGGCCCACACAAAACATATATATTTCTAGTTACCATTGACCCTTGAACAAGCACAGGTGAGCAGCAACAAACCTCCTGAGCAGTATATAATTTTTGAGTAAATATAATTTTTGATTCCCCTGAAACTTAACTAGTAATAGCCTAGTTGACTGGAAGACTTACTAATCAATAACATGAATAGTCGATCAACACAAATCTTATATGTTATATGTATTAAATATTGTATTCTTATAATAAAATAAGTTAGACAAAAGTTATTAAGAAAATTATAAGGAAGAGAAAATATATTTACAATACTGTAGTGTATTTATCGGGAAAAAAAGCTACATGTAAGTAGACCCATGCAGTCCAAACTCTAGTTATTCAAGGATTGATTGCACTTCTAAATCCACCTACTCAAAATCCAATAGGAGCTGAGCAGAGCAGAGTCTGAGATTATTCAAGTCCGTGTGTGTGTGTGTGTGTATGTGTGTGCATGCATGTGTGTGTGTGTGTGAAGTAGTCCTGACCCTGTGATTCCTGATAATGATTACTTGGGGACAGAGTGATGATGATGATGATTATGGAATAAAATGCCATTTTAGCTAAACTAAAATGTTCTGTCTTCCTACAGAGACAAAGTTCCACATTCCTTTTTGCCATCAAACTTGCTGATATCTCACATATCTTAAACTATCATCATTTTGACATTCTATCACTGCTACATGCCATTAGCATCCTGTTCCATAGCACTCTTGGAGAATCTTGACTGCCCTGTGAATTGACCCGGTAATTATGGCCAAATGCTTTAGGAATGCTCCTGTACATTATAAACACGTCAATGGGCATGTTGATATGATAATGATAATGATAAAATTACACTTTCTCACTTTCTGTAGCTTCCAGAAAGTCACTCACAGGGGATGCTTCCTAGTGTAAAGTAAAACTCTTTGCTCACCAGTCTCAATGTCTAGGATGTTGGAAGTTGTAGGAATTGGGGCCCAATGAGTAATCATCTTTGCATTTGTCTTGTTTCTAATTCAGTGAAAGACACGAGCACAGTATTATTAGAGTCTTCCAATGGGATGCCTGGATGGCTCAGTCAGTTAAGTGTCTGACTCCAGATTCTGGCTTGGGTCATGATCTTGCAGTTCGTGAGATGGAGCCCCATGTCAGGTTCCATGCTGGCAGTATGAGCTTGCTTGGGATTCTCTCTCTCCCTTTCTCTCTGCTCCTTCCCCACTCACTCTCTCTGTCTCACTCTCAAAATAAATAAACAAAATTTAAAAGAAAAGGAATCCTCCAAGATTTTTATACCCATTGAATTTATATAAACTATTAATATCAGAATATTCCTTTTTTCTCATCCCACTTGCTAAAGATTGTGTTGATCACTCGCATGGACTTGAAGGATTATAATGCAGAAATAGAGAAAAGTAGAGTCAACATCTCTGTCTCTACCTTCCAGTCCCAGAAACCACCATTGTGATGAGGTTCCCACTCCTGTAAATTGACTCCTTGGCTTCTCTCTGATGATATCCTTACCATCCAAGCCTGATCAACACTTGAGTTTGGTAGTGTCTGTTATTGAGAGTATGTTGGCAGTTTGGGGGAAAGAAGAGGTCAGATCCAGAAGGAACACTCCTTTTTGCTAGGGGCTGATATATTTTGCAAAGTATGTAGGGGCTTTCACTGGATATTTAAACAAAAGTTTCAGAATTTTAGTAAAAAATGTTGGTTTCTTTATTGTTTATACCACCTGTAGTCCTACCCCACTATATAACTGATTTTTGTCAGTGGTAAAAAAACACACTATAGTTGCCCTAACATTAGACATGTTCATGGATCCAACGAGGATCTTTTGATTTAATTCTGCATTTTCAGCTTTGATAATATTATCGAGTGCAGGAATCTGAGTCTCTCTGGACTGTAGTTTTCTCTTCTGTAAAACAAAAGAGTGAGAAAGTGAGAGAGTAAAGAGAAAACTTCTGGCTTTTTTCTTTCATACATTCTTTCATCAAACATTTAATGAGAGAACAAGAGGTATATCACAAGAGTGAGATACAGATAAGCCCACCAAAAAATATCATAGTCTATAGAGTAGAAGAGAGATGCCCTTGAACAATAGACATTTACATAGTATGGCAAATGCTATAATAGAGCTATTACAATATGCTAGAGGATCATATTTTCAGGAATAAATTATGCTTAGGAAGACATTTGGGACGGTTTCCCCAAAAAAGATGTCAATTAAGTTGGGGGTTGAACAATAATTACAATTTTATCCAGTGTAGTTACAGGAAAGCAAATTCCAGGCAGAGGGAAAGGAATAGATAAAAGTTTATGCAATGACTCAGTTTATGACACTCAGATTTTACTAGATAACATGTGTGGATGAGGGGAATGGTGGAAGCATGTGGCACAAAATCATTAGGAGCACTGAATGTCATGCTAAGGAATTTAAGAAAATGGGCAAGTTAAGTGATTGTTTCTCTTCCTAATTTTGAAAACATAATATGACAGGTCTAAATAACGAAAACCAAGATAGTTCCTTAAAGGTGATAATTCGTGGCTGGATGATTTCTTAATAAAAAATAAATAAGAATAAGTGTGTATCAAATTGTCTATCTTTAGTGCACTGTGGACTCCTAGACTAAGTCTCCTCCTTCAAGTATTCACTTCATCTGTTAATGTTTACTTTAGTTACTGGTATTTGGATTGGCTCTTGAACTATCCTGGCATTGATTCATCTTTTCAGACAGCTGCTCCTTTTGAAGCATCATTGCAAAAGATGCTTCCCTACTTGTCTAGACAGTGTGTATACTTGTCAATCAAAACATAAATAGCACTGAAGCTACCTGCATGTCCAGAGGCTGGAGGAGAGATAGGGCTGCTTTCCCATTGAAGATCTGCCAACTTTAGAAAGACCAGATTTTGTGAGCCCTCTGAAATTGTAGAGAGGGACCCCAACATGAAAACTTTTGCTTCTGCTGTCAGTCATTTATAGACACCCTTTACTATTCCAGTAAGTTTCTAAAGGGCTTCCTAAGACTACAGAATTACTAGGCTGCAGTGTTATACTTTCTTTAGAGGCAACTGAATATACTTTTCCATTGCCTTGCCTTCTTCTGTATTAGCACTAGAATTTTTTGTTTTCTCCTAATGCCCTATACCCTCAAAGGCTCAGGCCTGAAGTTTCTTATTATTCAAATCACTGAATCTCTTTCTTTAGTGACATATAACAATGAAGGCCTCTTGGGGCCTGAGAGATGACCTGTGAGGACAGTCCATTCACAGTTTCTGAATCAGACTTGTCTCACATGCCAAGAAGAGATTGATCCCAGGAGTCTCTGCAAAAGCCCCAGTAGAGCTTGTGATGGTCCAGTCACATTTCTTACAATGCCTGGAAGGTTGTGAGTGTGACTCTTTCTTGTCTCATACTGTCTCTCCCTTTTCAAAGAATGACTGGCTAGCAAACAGAGAGACTTGGCAAAGCAGGAGAGGCTGAATGCCACAGAGACCAGAATTTCTGGTGTATTTGTTTTCCTGTCAGGTGTTGCTGGGAGATCCATCCCCTTCAAACAGCTGCCAACTATGTGAACTCCAACAATTTGGTAGGGCAAAGCAATCATTGGCAAATACAGCACAACAAATTGTTGGCTAATAGCAAAAGCTGGAGATGCCTCTGTTAATGAATCCAGCCAAGCCTTTTGTCAACTAGGTGAAAAGTCTAATCTAAATCCTGAGAAGCTGGACCTGGAGGAGGGACAACAAGTCCAGGGAAATCACAGAAAACAGAGGATTTGTTTCCATGATTAATGGTCTTTTGGAAAGGAAACCCAGGCTTAGGGTAAATTATGAAAAACAATGATATGATTGGATGCTCAGAAACCCTAGTGCTTTCTGAAATGGTAGAGAAAGAAACTGGTAGCATCTCCCCACAGAATTTCAGTCTTTTCTCATCATTTCCTTGACAAAGAAGACATGTCACAATAATTTAAATGCGTCATTCCTTGGTCCTCACAGAAATGAGATGAAGTAGGAGTTAGATGCTGATAATGTCAGTTCACAGAATTCATTGATGTCACTGATTAACTAACTCTACAGAATTTTTTCATGTATCTTTAAATGTGTAATATCACTACTGTGTTCAACTTCTTCTACTGTGTTCAAATTTGTTGGTATGTATTCACATACATATAGATCAGAATTCTGTTGAACATCTATTCAGAAAATATTGTCAATTACAGTTTGTTAGGGAAATTACTCACCTTTTATTAATTAACTTATTTCATCTGTAAACATTTCTTGAGCACTTACTATGTGTTCGGCACTGTATTGGGTGCTCGGGATATAGCAGTGAACAAAACAAAATAAAAATTCTTACAATCATGGAGTTTATATTCTAGAGAGAGGAGACAGATGACAAATAAATATATAAGTAAATATATAGTATTTTGATGGTAATAAAGAGGAAACTAAAGCAGGAAAAGGGGATGGGGTTCCAGGGGCGCCTGGGTGGCTGAGTCCATTGAGCGCCTGATTCTTGATTTTGGCTCAGGTCATGATTCCAGGGTGGTGGGATGAAGCTCTCTCCCTCCATCCCTCTTCACCTCTCACACTGACCCTCTCTAAAATAATAAAAATTTTTTAAAAAGTAGCCAGAGAAGACCTCTGTGATTAGGAATCATTTGCACAAAGGCTTGAGGGGAGTGAAGAAGTGTGCCACGTTGGGTAAGAATATTCTAGGCAGAGGGAATCACAAGCAGAAAGGTTTTAAGCCTGGAGGCTGTTTGGCATGGTTTGAGCAAAAGGAAGAAGGCTGGCATGGCTGTAGTTATGTGCACAAGAGGGAGAGTTGTTGATATCAAGATGAGATTAGAAGTTCCTGAGAAGAGCGAGCCAGTGCTGTAACATCAGGCAGGGCTTGGTAGCCATGCACAAGGACTTTGGTTTTTATGTAAAGTAGAGGGAAGTAATGGAGGACACGACAAGACATGTTTTAAAGAAATCATTCAGGCTGTAGGGTTGAATGAGGGAGGTACATTACAAAATTATTGCAAGAATCTAGATGAGACATGATGAAGGCATGGCTTATGCTAGAAGTGTGAAGGTGGAGAGTTGGATTCTCGAGATATTTTGAAGTAAGTAAGCTGTTGGAGTAGGCAGGCCTTGAGGAGACACATCTTGGGAAAAGATAAGAACAATTCCCAGAAGGGACATCAACAGTCAACACTTCTGGGAGCTGGAGAAATGAGTAGTTGGTCCTGTCATGGGCATCTGGACCAGTATTCATTATATCTACATTTGTACCTTCCAGTGACAGAGTTATGACTATTATTTCCATTGGACAGATTAGAAAACTAAAGCTTAAAAACATTGAACAGTTTGCGCAAATTCCCAAGGTTGGAGGTGATGCATCTATATCTTAAACATATTCTGCCAACATACTTTCCTCAATCCCACCTACCTGCCACAGGTGCTTATTTACTAATTTGAAGACCAGATTCCATTTGCAGTGCTGAAGTACCTGCTCTTAGAATGACCTGTTGTGACTAAGTTGCATGACTTCATGTATGGTGAACCTGAAGATCTTTGCCCATGAGCATGGGCACGGGCTGGCACACACCTGTATGTATGATGGAGTGAAGTGTGCACCTTGCCTCTTCTTCAATTCCTCCCTCCCTTTGTTTCTTCTTTCCTGCCTTCCTTTCTTTTTTCCTTCTTTCCTCCCTCCCTCTCTTCCTTTCTTCCTTCCTTCCTTCTTTCCTTCATTCCTTACTTCCTTTCTTCCTTCCCTTTAGTAGCTCATAATAAGGATAATTACATTTTGTGCCCAGCAAAATACTAAGTACTCTATCAATTTCCCATTTATTTATTACTAAAAGTATGAATATGAAAGTTAGTGCAAGAACCTGAGTATGGAGCCCTGGAGGGAGATTGGTTTGAGGTGGGGGGTATTCCGCTTTGAACATGCTCCTTCAGATATGCCTGTGGGCCATTTAGGATGAAAGATAGAAGGCTTAAGTTCAGAAAAGTCTGTATAGAGATACTGATTTGAGAGCTTCCAAACATTCTCATCTAAAACCGTTTCCTAAACCTCTGACTGACAATCCATGTGTTGGTTTCCTACTTTATCTTATCATTACCGTTGTTTCTATGTGTGTGTGAGTGGAGCTTGTAAGTTAAACAAACAACAATTGCATTTAAGACAAGCACAACTTTATTTTGCTTCTCACGATCCCTTTAAACTTTATTCAGTGGAGGTTTTCTTTCTCAGATGCTGGATGAAGAGGCTGGCAGATCCCAGCCTCTGTTTGTTCTTAGAAAATGTACATCCTTATGATAATTTTGTGTTGTAGGCCTAGTCTCAATTTCAAACATTTAAGATCCAGTCCATGGTATTATTCAAGAGATCTGACTTGGTTTAATGTCAGTCAAAACATTGATATTTTCCTGGACAGACCTAGGTCCACTTGGAAGCAACAGGACAGTGAGGGGGTGGGGACACCCCCCCCAACAAGCATCTGTTTCCTGTGATGGGAGGAGGGTGGGGGAGAGATAAGGAGATAGGACAGTCTTACTTTGCTGGGTGGCTTCAGACACTAGAACTCACAGATGACTCTGTCTTGTTCTGTCTCTGGGGCATATTTTTGGGCTCTTTGCAAGTTCCAGGTTTGGCCCCCTCACCTGAATTGCCTTAAGAAAGAATTATTCTGTGTTCTGGGTGGCCACTTATGGCTCTTTCCTCCACTTGGTGGCATTGGTTGGACCCCCATCCACAACCAGCCTCTTTCTCCAAACATCTCCTTGCTTCCCCAGGCAGCAGCTCTATTGGCTGGAACAGGACCTGAGTACTCACACTGACACCAACTCCCTCTGTCCTGCATGGTCTCTCCCTGGCATGGCGTAGGGCTGCCGGCCATGGTGCCTCAGTCACAAGAGCGGTGATTTAGCCCCTTCCTGTTTGCTAGGTTTCCAGTGCAGGAGTCGAGCCCCTCCCACAGTCTTCCACAGCTTCCCCAAGGGAAAATAGGGTGCCAGTTTCTACACTTTGAAGTTTCAGGGGTGGAGGCCACACTTAACAAGGTGAGGGAGAAGCTGTGTGCTCCTTCCTTTCCTCATACTGAGGTCGAGAATGATTCCCTGGTAAAGGAATGATGGCAAATTACCTTCCTTCCCTTACGTGTTTATTCTCTCTTCCTCAGATACATGGGTAAAAATACCCTGAAGGGAGAAATAAAAGTAACTTATGAGGTTACTTAGACAACAAGTTTGAGAGAAGTCATGTAGCTTCTGGAAGATTGATCCCTATGATTACCCTCAAAGGAGGGGACCTTGAGACAAGCTGGAGGAAGAGCAAAGGAGAGTGTTCTGTCCCTCTCTCTGGTAGCCATTTCTCTTTTTACTTCAGATATCCTGGGATGTAGATTTGGTGGCACTGGCTTCCTGCCTTGTTATGTGCTGTGACATTCCATAGACCATGGAGTAATTATGCACTAAAGGGGAAACCAGCAATGAGAAGAGGGGCATGGGACTGGAGATGGGCTAAGGTCCTGACTCTCAGAGGTCCTCCTCATGTGTGTACATTTTGTTCCTCTACAAATGTTAAGTAAAGGGAGATAGGTAATTTTGTGGATGGAAAAACTATTCTCAGCTGCAAAAAAAAATGCTTATAAGGTTCCAAGAATTTCAGATTGCAAGTCAGAAATTTCACACCCAAAATGAAATTGGCAAAAAGCCCAGAAGTCGCCATTTTCACTCTAGATACTAAAAGTCTCACATGGATTTACTTAGAGTAACCAGGGTGTTTAAAATGTCCTTTAGGCTTAAGATTTATTTACATATTATCTATTAACATGATTATTTATTTACCAAATGAATTCAGAGCTGGTTCTGTTATTTTGAAACTGTTCAGGAATCACATATTCATTTATTTCTAAGATATTTTGTGATCAGAAAACATTGAGGTTCTTCCAAAGAAGATGTATACAACTAATGATATATTGGCATACATTCACATCTTACATATTTATAAGAATCAGATAAAGTGTCTTCCCCTAACTGGATGCATTAGAACCTTTATTAAGTGGTTAAATCAGCTAAATAAGAGTCTTGGCTTAATCCTCTCTAATTGGATATAGTCATTTCATATTTGTTGTACTCCAATAGAGGGTAATAAACTGCATAGGATACATTCACACATTGTTGTCAGTTTTCCATGCTGCAAAACATACGTGTGCTCACCCATATAACCCTTCTCCACATGGGAAATAAACATTTTAACAAATAGAGTGGCCCTCATTCTTTGTGGATCCTGTATTTGCTTGCAAATTTTTCTGCTCACTAAAATTTGTCACCCCCAAATCAATATTTGCAGTGTGTTTGCAGTCATTTGTAAATATTTGAGTTGCTGAAAGGGCACATTCCCTGCTGAGGTTAAAGAGGGTGACACTCTGCCTTCTTGTTTTAGCTCCCATATTTTAGACAGGTATCCTAATTCAGTGTTTAGGATAACTTTATAGAATGTGACTACTGCAAATAACAAGAATCAATTGTATCTGCTTTCGACTGTTACATTTACTTGGGTATCTCATGCCCTATGGCTACTGGATTTGATATATTTACTTGGTTAAGTCCGGTTTTTCATTCAACACACTTTTTATAAGTACTACCTATATGGCAAGCCCAGTTGGATATTGGTGATAAAATGGAGAGTAAAGATACTCACAGTCCCTGTCTCACAGGCTAGAGGGAAAAACAGGAGACAAGCCCACAGGTCAATGGAAAATTACAAAGATGTGATAATGCTGACAAGACAAAGAATAAGGCATTAGGAGAGCAGAGCATGTATTGGAGGGACTGGTCATCATCTCATGGTGTAAGGGCATGAGATCTGAGAGAAGAAAAACAGTTAGTTAGACATGATGTAGAGGTGTGGGTGAGGGGGCAGTACCGCACAGGCTCTGTGGCAGCAGCAGGCATGGCTTCTCCAGGGAACTGAGACCACCAGAGTGCCTGAAGATGAGGAGTAAGAAGGGCTTGGAGTAGGATATGGCACCAGAGTTGGCAGGGAAGAGTCATATGGAAGCTTGCAAGATCATTGAAGATTCCGTTTTTTATCTAAACATCCTAGGTAAGTCATTAAAAAGTTTTAAGCCTGGATACGGTCAGGTTTGTATTTTTAAGGGATCATGCTTGCTGCAGAAGAAAGAATAGATTGGGGGAGGTGAGGAGCCCAGGAGGTTGGTTCTTGTAGATGTTTGTGCACCAGGTGTTGGCGGCAGTGAGTGGACTGGTAGGGGAAGACAGAGGAGATGGTGCACTGTGAGCCATGGAGAAGGCAACATTGCTGGTGTGAAAAGCAGACTGACGGATATTGAATAACAGTAGGTGCAGGAGGCAAATGATGTCCCGATAGATGCTAGCCATGTGAGTGCTGGTGTAAGAGCCTGATGAAATGTGATGCTACCCTGCCCTGAATGTGGAGAGGCTCGTTCGTAAAAATGAGATGTGGGGCTTCAAAGCTCAGCTTCCACATCTGCATGCAATTTTGCTCCAGAATTGCTTTCTTTGAGTAAAATGGTTTTTCTGCTTTTGAGAACATGTTTTTAAAAAAACATACAGGGCTTTGTTAATACAACTCCTCCCTCCACCCATATTTTACAAAACAAACAAATAAAGATAGCAAAACATTGTTTTGTAGAAGATTTACTGGCCATTAGGAATTATTATGTGATTGAAAATGAGAATACTGATTTTATACCTTACTTGTCATGGCATCATTTTATATTACTCTCTGATGTGTTTGTAAGGTATAAATTATGTTGTTTTGTTTCTTGGAGATGTTTTGTCATGTCAACAAAAAATTTTTAAGGGCATATAATGTTCTAAAAAGTGCTTTTCTAATTGATGAAAAGATGAAAAGGATTCATTCTTTAAAATTTGAAGATTAATGGGTCTATGCTTAACTTGAAGTAATTTCTACCTCAGAAAAGTATAAACTAGTATTCCTTTGACACTGTTTTGTCCATTTATTCTGTACATTGAATAGATATGCAAGAAGGGAATTTGATTCTGCCCAAATAGGACTTTCCTTTTTGTGTTGCAAAAGATCTAGAGAGATATTCTGTTTAGAAAGTGCTTGTGGCCAACAAGTTGGAAGATAAGCTTACAAGGTGAAAATGTTGCTCAAGGTCTGAGGTCTCCAGTTTCACCTTTATTTCTCTTGTCAACTTAATAATTCAGTTATAGGACCCCCCAAGGCTCTGCAAATACAAACATGAAAGGAACATAGTTTATGTCCTTTGTAGTCTACTAAAAGAAATGGTCATGTAAATGAACTAAACCTGTGGAAGGTTTTTATAAGCTGCTGCAAGAGCACAGAGGAAGAAGAAATATCAGGAAGGTTTTCTAGAGGAAGGGCTATTGGAAGCTTGAAGGAAGAGTTAGGATTGGCCAGACAGGTGGGACAACATACCAAATTAAGCAAGCATTAAAAACATGGCATATTTGGAGAACTGCAAATATTTGGAAGATGATCATTAATGAATGAAGAAAAAAAATCTCATATTGAAAGGCTTTTCATTCCCCAGAGTCTGCCTTTTGGTGTGGGGAATGATATTGGCTATACAAGGAGAGATGCTGTGAATGAAGTGTTTGATATAATTTCTTGAACTTAAATTAATTAGATAATGGATAGTGTAGACAAGAAAATCATCCTTTTAGGTTTTTATAATTAATTTTGAAATCTTACACCTTCTGGGATGTTGATGAAATAATTGGAATGGTCTAAATTTATTTTTTAAAGTTTATTTATTTATTTTGAGAGAAAGAGAGAAAGCGCAAGTTGGGAAGGGGCAGAGTGAGAGGCAGAATCCCAAGCAGGCTCTGCACTAACAACACAGAGTTCCATGTGCCTGACGTGGGGCTCCAACTCACAAACCATGAAATCATGACATGAGCCAAAACGAAGAGACAGATGCTTAACTGACCAGGCGCCCTGGGTCTAAATATCTTATAAATTGCTTTCAGGTTTTTTTTCTTTTTTCTTTTTTAAGTAACCTGAAACATCCTCTATGATCAGGTCTCTTCTTTCTTCCTCTCTTCTTCTTCTTCTTTTTTTTTTTTTTTTTGAGTTCAAGCATAATAAAGATCAATATTTACCATCTTTAAGTTTTCAAGGTAAGACTGAGGTTTTGCAAGCGCAAGGAGATCATGTTTAAACACCCTTCTTTTAAGTTTCTATTTAGGTTAGTGTCAATTCATTCTTGCAATTTAAGAATTAAAAGTTTCCCTCAATCCTAATTTTTTGCTATTAAAAAAATTAAAAACCAATTCCAAATTCTTTCAGATATATTCTCTATTTCAGAACTGCCAGTAGAAAATTATTCACCTCCAAGATTTTTAAAATCAAGCTTTTAATAAAGAGCATGCAAACAAGCTTACTTTAAACAGAATATTTCATGGGAATCAATGCTGAATATTAGCTACACCATTTAATATAACCATTTAATCACCTACCCTGATTATAAAATTTTAAAGATCATAAAATAGATTTCATGCAAAGCCTACATCTTCTCATATAAATGAAAACAGCATTCTATTATCTCCAGGTTTATTATCCTAAAAGGTTTTAGGTTTTTCTTTCCAAATTGGATTCAGATCAAAGTCCTAAATAAATGAAACATCTCTTTCCCCTTCTTAAACTGTTCTGACTCTGAAGGCCTTGTTTTCCTCGGGTTGGAGCTGTTTCAATATCTTGAAATGAAGCGACTAATTAAAGTGTTTTTGTGTTTGTCTTGGAGTCTTTCTTTTTCTCTGGCTGGAGTTCTGTCTTTAGCTGCAGCCAGTGTGGCATGTTCACATTCCTAAATTTTGGTAGAAAATACCATTGGTTGGGCAACAACAACAACAAAAATATGAATGAAACATTTTACAATTGATTATCTACCTTTCCCTGCCTGATACCAAGTAGGAGATGTGCCAAGAAGTCATCATCACTTTCTTATAACTTCATACCAGTCAGGCCCTGTGATAAAATATTTTCTTTATGTGACAATCGACTTTATGCAGTACCTTCTGTCCCATGATTCTGAGTACTTATTGATTCTGGAAAAAAATAATATTTTATCAGCATTTTTTGAGAGCTTATATTGTCAGGTTTTGAGGATATCATACACTTTGATATTATTTCTTGCTTATTATTTGCCCTCCCCTGTAGACTACAAGGTCTTTTATGGAAGGCCAATGACTCTCTTGCTTCCTACTTATTCCCTCCTATGGGACAGTGTCTGAATATGGTTATGTACTAAAGAAATTGTTAGCTGAATAAATGAATGGATGGGCTGAATAGACATTGTCTCTGTCTTTCAAAAAGATCATAGAGAAATTGGGACAGAGAAGCGAACCAACAGAGGCATTCATAAAAACAAAATTAACAAAACAAAACAAAACTACAGAGTACCAATGATGGACCAGTTCCCAAGTGTTTAGGAGGGATAGGGAATGTCAGGAAGCAATTCACAAAGGAGATGCTGCCTCAACAGTACCATGAAGAGTAAATAAGAGGTCCCTAGTGGAGCTGAACAAAGAGAGGGGAATATATGTCAGACCAGGAAAACCACACTGACAAGACATGAATACTTTATGACCATATTCAATTTCAGATATTTGGAGGACATGAGGATGGATTCCCAGTGGGTTTGGAGCTCCAGATCAAGTCTATTAACATAAGCTTCTTGCCTAATCATATAATATATGTATTTATTTATTTATCTCATGTTCCATAGATAGTGTTAGGGACCCTGTGAACATCAAGCAAATAATAGACAATTTGTAGATTGATCAGATTTAGCTTAAAAGGCACCTATGCACAATCGTGTAGAATGACCAAAAACTGTATAATTGAGATAGTACAATGCAGTTTTTAAAATAGGTCTTCAAAATATAGTTGTCCATTTGAGAAGGACCCTCTCATTCCTACACATGGGAGGCATCATTACTTCTAACAATTTATTTTGTGTGGGTCATGTAGAGAAGATTTTGGGGGTGTTATTATCTTCATTTTCTGAGAACTTACAATCTAATGTGTACTTTCCCATAAAAGGACACAAATAAACAAGAAAAACCATTGGGAATAGGGCTACTGTAATGGACTTCACAATGAAGAGTGAAGAGTAGAAGAAACTCAGATAATTTGAATCCAATCTTGACTAATTAGTGCAGAAAGTGTCATTGTTTTGTGCATGTGGACCAGTGGGAAAAAGCATCATGTACTAGCCTCACGAGCTTTCTGTTCAAGAAGATGGTTTGGGCAGACATACTCAGGCAATGGCTGAGTTTGGAAAGGTGGGGAGGTGGGAAATGGGTGGCCAAAGGAGTGTTGAAGGAAGGCTAGAATGTATTTGTGACCAAAAGAAGTTGAGTAATTTAGGGCACTGAGGGAGAAGTGCTTGAAGCACAAGAAAAGGAATCTGGGGATTATCTTTCATGTGGAAGGCATTATAAATAGTTAGCAAATATCTCCTTTTTCCAAGAAAGGAATGTTGTAATGTTAAAAAAGCTATAGTTCTGCAGGTAAAATTTTGGGATTATAAATCCATCTATCAAATCAAATCCTGACTTTGAGATGTCATTATTTTAAAATATCTTTCTCAGGTGGGGTCTTCCTGCATGATAGAGTAGGACAATATCTCCTTGGAAATTCCCTTCCATGTGTATTGTGCTGAACAGATGTATTTCTGTTTCAACATGGGCATTCTGAGATCTCTTTATGCGGGAACCTTGAAAGTTGGCCCCTTGTGGTTATGGTTAGTGTGGGACCTAAGAGTCCTGTTCTAGTGACCTGTGGAATATATGCTATGTTTGTCTTCTCTGCTGAGAAAGTCATAAATTATGTGTGCTCTAAATGCATACTAATCTTTCTTTTAAAAGAAGGTTAAAGGATATCAGGAATGTACCTCTGTGCTCCAGCATATTAAGGATAATGAAAAATCCTTAGAGAAGATGAAAATAAAATAATTCAGGAAGCATGCTAAAAATAAAAATATATTCTAAAGAAGTACAAGGGAGTACTGGGAAAATCAATACCAATGTTGAGAGGTACAGGAGTGAATGAATGTGACGTTGGAGGAAAAAGACAAGAAAAAAAATTTTCACCTTTACAACATGACTTAAAACTCTGCTTGAAGAGGAAACAATGGTCTGTTTTTCTGGGAATAATAATAAGAATGTCTAAGTACTAGCCAGTGAGCAGAATCCTGCTAGAACCTCAGGAGGAAGTGACCCACATTCACTCCCTCCCCACTCACACTCACTCACACACACACACACACACATACACACTCACACACAAAGTGATGGATAATGGTTGATGACTCCACATCAAGAAATATGTAAGTCATAAGATGAGAATGAAAAGCTGTCTGACAAAACCCAATGTCTTTCCTATTTTCAACTACCCAATGCATTTGGTTTTTGTATACCTAACTGGCAATGCATTTTGCTGCAAAAATGAACTTAAGATGTATTCCTAGTGATTTGGAAGATTTGAATAGGAAGTTATTTGACTTATAGGCATAGTATGTTATTTCTTCTTCCAAAGTCATGACTTTGAAAAAGATATAGAAAATTATAGGATATAATTGGATAGCAGGATATAAGAAAGAAAAAGAAAAGAATTTGGTCTTCTGGTGTGTGGTTTCTGATAAGAAAATGATAAGCAGCAGATCACATTCCATGTGAAATAGGAAGAAAACATTGTTGAGGAAAGTAGATGACTGAATCTCTTGAGATCTAGGACCATATTTTATTCATCCTTGCATCTTCAGCATCTAGTACAGTGCTTTGCATGTAGCAGGGACTTAAAATTAAGATGCTTTAATTTAAGAAGTAGAAAGAAGAAATTGTTAAGCAAATGAAACTATAAATCACAATTCTATAAATGAGAATAGATAAGAGCAAAAACTAACACATAACAAAAACAACAAATGGAAGTGCAGGAGGTGTCCAGTTATGCTCATGAGAAAATAGTAGGGAAGCTGGTCAAGAGCAATAACTTGTGGCTGAACTTGTGTGCCTGTAAATGCAGAACAATGAGGAATTCAGAAAAAATGAGCTTGAAATGTTAACACAAGGAAGCAGAAATTATCTCACAGCTATCACTATGTTTCAGTGAACCAAAATAATAGAAGACCACATACTCTTCCAAGGAAATACATCTGATATGGACAGGGGTCTAGGGGGGTAAATTAAGAACATGATTAATTCAAATCAGTAATGAGCATGTGCAGTGGATATCGAGATATGAGGATGGCTAAGACATGATATCAAAAACTTCACAAGCACAAGTGGATATGGATACATAAGTATTTAACTTAAGTGAGAAGTATAGATGAAAACTATGATTGGTAGTCCCAAAGGGCCATGTATTCATTTCCTGGAGCTGCTGTAACAGCATACCACACACTACATGGCTTATATAGCAGACATTTATTGTCTCACAGTTGTCCCTGAAGGCTGGAAGTTCAAGATCAAGGTATGGACAGGGTTGGTTCTTACTGGGGTATGTGAGGGAGAACCTGTTCCTTGCCTCTCTCCTAGCTTCTGGCTGTTTGTGGACAATCTTTGGTGTCCCTCGGCTTATAGAAGCATCGCTGATCTCTTCTTCACATGACAGTCTTCCTGTGAGCATGTCTGTTTCAAATTTCTCCTTTTTGTAATATTATCAGTCTATTGGCTTAAGACCCACTCTAATAACTTCATCCTAACCTGATTATCTACAGAGACCTTGTTTCTAAATGAGGCCACAGTCACAGGTCCTGGGGGTTAGGACTTCAATATTCTTTCTAGGGAAACACAATTCAACTCATAAAAGCTCATAAGAACATTGGAGTCATTGTAGTATACAGCACAGCATGTCTAGCCTGGTGGGAGATAGTAAGAATAGATTTAAAAAATTGTTTTTTAATACAAAATTAGCACAAATGTGATAAATAAAATGGTTGGAAATGGGGAGATCTGCCTATTCAGTTAAGAAATTGAATTTATAAGATATAACTTGATTTTCAAATTCACTAACCACTAACTAACCATGTACTATGGGCCAGATACCACACATGTCACCAGAGATACAAAATTGATAAGATAGTTGCCATTTCCAGAATATATAATTTTATTTTGGCTGAAAAATGTCTCTCTCTTGTTCATAGAAAAATTAGTGTGACCATGAGTGTGGATTAAACTCCTAATATTGGAAATAAGAAAAGAACTTACTTCTGATTATATGGGGAATTTGTGAGAACTTGGGAGAAAGTGATCACATCATTGCAAGATGATTATAATGAGACAAAGAATGGCAGATAAAGTCAGATACATCCCCATACTTTTAAGAAAGCACATGTTATAAATCTCAGGGGAAAAAAGAGTTGCAGTTCTGTGACCAGAGAGAACCATTGGATGCTAGCAGTCCCATATGATGAGTTGCCCCAAGCTGGGTGAAGTGCCCTACAAGGTTGTCTGTCTCCCTCACAGTCCTAAGATTTGACTTTCATATCCAGCACCTAGGGCATTGTAGACCTTGAATCTATCCGCACTGAATTGTGAAATCTGTTACAAAAATAGTATAGAAAACACACATACAAACACAAATACAAAATCATTTTTTGACATAATATTATAAAAGTTTGAAATAAGTTTTTAACAAAAACTTTAAAAAGTGGACATTTAGTTAATCTTCAGGTTTGCATTATGAGAAGCAATGCTGATGTGAATGCTTTCTTGCAAATGGTATCTGGGTACTTGTCTGCCCATTTCTGCAGGATTTGTATGACCCTTTACTACATCCAATCTGCTTTAAATCTCTCTCCCACACTGCAGCCAGAGTGAGCCATGTGACATGAACATCTCTTGAGTGTCTCCCCATTGCCTGCAGACTAAATGTTTACAATACTTTTTGTGACTAGTCCCAGACTCCATGCCCACACTTCATCTCTAGTCATACAGGACAACATGCTGAAGTCAATTTCACAACTCTGCTTATGCTCTTGTTGTTCCCTTTCTATTTTTACCTGATTCAATCTTACTCACCTTTCAAGATTACAGAAGCTTCCCTGAATTTTCTGGCTAGGTGAAATGCCAACTCTGACTCCACAGAGTCCTTCCATAACTCTAGCTTAGCAAAGGCATGAAAATGATCTCTTGATGGTCCCTCCATGCCACTACCAGAGTAAACTCTCCTTGTGGACAGGACATGATTTTTCATCCTTGTAAACCACACAGTCTCAAGTGTAATGTGTAATGTCAGGCTTAATATAGGTTGGATTTTAATATTCATAACCATGGAAATAAGCTATCTGTACTGATGTATCATCACACACACTGCCAACCAATAGTGTGATTGGTGAAAATGGACTGTTTGGGACAGGAGAGAGTGAGAGGTCAGTATGCCTTCAGAACATTCTGTGAATGAGATGACCTAGGTGGAATCAATTGGTACTTCATGGCTTAATGGAACGGCTCAATAAACATTTCCTGAAATTGAATGAAATCAATCATTTCATTCAAAAATCTTTTATTCAAAAGTTGCAATATCTCAGAACTAGTGCTAGAGGAACCAAAAGATAGAAGCTGAGGCAGATATGTAAACAAAGCATAACTATGCGGTAGCGTGAGTGTTATAATAATTCTCTGCCTAATGCGCTGTAAGGGTGCATAGGAGGAAGATGCTAACTCTGTCAGAAGGCATAAGAGAAGGTGTAGGAGTTGTTCGCCTGTTTTCTCTCCTATGCATTTTCTGCCGTTCTCTGCCCTGCGCTGTGACTCAGGGAGCAGTATTTCCAAGGCTGCCTTGTCTCCTTGCTCTCAAGGAGGCCAGTGCAGAGGCACGGTGGAGAACCAAAGAGCAAGATGAGGGAATAAATCACCATCTCTCTTCCCATTTCTTTGCTTGGATGGGCATTTACTCCAGTAGCTGGTGAGTCTCCTGCATGCTCCAGGTCCCGCTGGGTAGGCCCAGTCATTCCAACTTTCTCCAAGCAGCCCAGCTTGTTGGTTCTGCAGGCACCGTCTTCTTCCTGAACACCTCTTGCCTTTTCTAGTCTCTTGGCTGTCCCCAGATAGGCTTTTTGGCTTTTGCATTACCTGTGAAATCCATATTGAGTAATAAATGCCAATGAAACACTTCAACTGCTGTTTTCTGATTCAGGCTTGGCTGATTGAGAAGCTTCCCACAGAAAGGCATGCATGCATGCATCCAGCAAATTTTTCTGAAGCTCTACCCCCTGAAGATGCCATGCCGGACCTAGGAATGTATTGCTATCAGGACAGATGTGATCTCTGTTCTGGGTTGCACCACAGACAAAGGGGATGACGGATGCCTGAACCACATTCACTTTTGGAAGATGCCAGCTTTGATAATAGCACCTTAATATTCACATTTCCTTTAAAGCATTACCTTTTCCAAATCAGCATGGTTGACCCTTGAACAATGCAGGGGTTAAGATGCTGACCTCCTGCATGGTTGAAAATCCATGTAAAACTTTTGAGTTCCCCAAGACTTAGCTACTAAGAATTTACTGTTGATTGCCTTACCAATAACATAAACGGTCAATTAACACATATTTTGTATGCTGCATGTGTTAAATGCTGTATTCTTACAAGAAAGAAAGCTAGAGGAAGAAAATGTTATTAAGAAAATCAAAAGGAAAAGAAAATACATTTACAGTGCTGCACCAGAATTTATAATAAATAAATAAATAAATAAATAGCCATGTGTAAGTGGACCCGTTCAAACCGTGTTGTTCAAGGGTCACCTGTGTTCGTAAATGACCATGTTATTGTTTGAGGATTACAAAGCATGCAGAAATCTCTCATTAAAATTAGATGGAGACCATGGATGTTTTTAGCTCAAACTGTTTTATAAATGCAACTAAAGGAATTGTGAAATTTATAGTTTTGAATAACCCCAGAATGATTTGCTGTAACCTTCTTAATCAACAGACCTGCAATTAGGGAACGCATGCACCCTCTTTGTGACTCACTCTCTGAATGAAATATGTTTGGCAAGAATTTCTTTTCAGAAACTGCTTTTGTTCAGGAATGCTTGGCATTCCTTTATATGCTTGGAGAGGGTCTTTCACGTTGAAGAATGAATGATTATTTCAAAGGAATGAGGGATGAACTTAGTCAATCCCTTATTCTGTCGGTGGGAGAATATCAAATTCATTGAATTTTGATCAGGAGAAATCTTATTTTTACATACTTTCAGAATATAAATTTTAATATCGTCCAGAAATACATTTCAGTGTCAGGAAGTTTTTCATCTTATCTAAATCTCCCCGGCTGCTCTTAGCAAAGATGAAGGACAATTGGCTACAACCTTCTGTATTATAGGCTGAAACCATAACTATGTGTGTATTCACTCCTTCATTCAACAAATTTTTACTGAGCATCTACTTCTAAGAGTCAGGCCGTGGGATAAAATAGTGAGCAAAACCAGACATGGCCCCAGAGCTTTTATATTACTTTCATGGCCAAAGGATCTTTGTTTCTTATATTTTTCTTTGATCACTTTTTCCAACCCTTAATTTCTATTCATACTGTCTCATTTACATGCCACGTGGTTTTGGGTAAGCCACTAACACTGTAAAATCAGTTTTCTGCATCTGTAAAATGGGGGTGGTTATAATACTTAGCTCACAGAGTTGTTTTGAGGCTTGAATGAACTAATTGATGCTCAACAGCTTCTCTGAGTCTCAGTTCATTTATTTTTAAAGTGGAAATGATATTACATACTTCCCAAAATTGGGTTGAGTATTAAGTGAGCTAATGTATGTGAAAGCAAAGGTACATTGTATGTATTAAATAAATGTTTTCCTTCCTACCTTTTTTTTTAAATTGGAACCATTAAAAGTTAGAGGAAATCATGAGTATTATAGGTGATTGCCCTCTAAAGTTATCTAACCTTGCATGTGAACATGAAAACAGAGAGTTCTACAGTAAGTTAAGCATCTGACTTTGGCTCAGGTCATGATCTCACAGTTCATGGGTTAGCGCCCCATGTCGGAGTGTGTGCTGACAGCTCAGAGCCTGGAGCCTGCTTCAGATTCTGTGTCTCCCTCTCTCTATGCCCCTCCCCTGCTTGTGCTCTATCTCTCCCTCAAAGATAAATAAAAAATTTAAAAAATTAACAACAACAACAACAATAAAAACCCAGAGAACCCTGTTATCTTACACAGATTTTGCTAAGGAGATAATCCATTTTCCTTCCTGATATTCTGATTACCATTTTGTGTGCTGTTAGGGCAACTCAGATTATAGAACATTTTCAATTACCTGACCAATAGGAGGGAGAAATGGTGAAAATAATCTAATATGACAGATAACCCAAACCCTGGATGGATGCAAAAATCATTAATAGTCATTTATTTTAAAATGTTTGCTGATTCAATCCATGTTTATCGAAAGTCTTCCAGGCAAAGCCTTATGTTGAGTGCTATTTGTTTCAGAATAATTGTAACAACAGATTTACTCTAACAATTGATTGGTTTGTACTTATATTTAAATTGGTTTACATTCCTTAAACACAGGGTGGCTGATGTTAAAAGATGGGGACGCTCAAGGTGGAGTGGTACCAGAAGGATCAGGCTGAGATTAGAAATTCACTCCATCAATAGTCTGTGTATAATTTCATTTGTAAAATGATGACTTCCCAGAAGGAAAGAAATATTATTAATATATATTTTTAGCACTTAATGAGCAGTACTTTCAGCCTGAGAGACCTTAAGAATGTTTCTATGTGACTGAGCACTACCCTTTCTATATAGGCTGCAGTGATGACCTTCAATCATGTGCCTCCAATGGGCCATGGAGAGGGTACTGGGCAAGGATACAGATATTTACAGTGTGAGCCTACAGGGAGCCTCCAGTACTGAAAGGATAATATGAAGCCTTAGCAGGATCACCCACATCTTCATATGATTCAAAACTGGAGGATGGGGAGCCTGGGTGGCTCAGTCCGTTAAGTGTCCGACTTCAGCTCAGGTCATGATCTCATGGTCTGTGAGTTTAAGCCCTGCGTCTGGCTCAGTGCTGACAGCTCAGAGCCTGGAGCCGGCTTCAGATTCGGTGTCTCCCTCTCTTTCTGCCCTTCCCCCACTCATGCTCCGTCTCTCCCTCAATCTCTCTAAAATAAATAAACATTTAACAACAACAACAAGAACAACAACAACAAAAACTGAAGGATGGCATGACCAGTGGACTATACAAAGGGAACACCAACTGATAAACAGCAAAGCATGTCTTCTACAATTTCTTCACACTGGCCCTGGTAATTTAAGATGGAAATACCTGTCTACTGGAGTTTAATTTAGGTCTTATTTGCTCATGCGCCAAGATCATTTGGGAAATGAAGGGCAACAAAGCCAAAGTCAACTCATGAAATATGTTTTGGTCTCAATAGGGAAGCTTCTGAAGTCTGTGAAGTGTGTTTTGAGATGTCAGCGTGCTTTGGGTGTTGCTATGATCAAGTTCCAATTCTTCCCTTAGTAAATCCAGGCAGCATTTGGCAGTATCCACTCAAGAGTATACCATTCTCTTTAAATGTTCTAGCAATTCAAAGTCTTGAGTTCTTGCTGGACAGAATAAGAGTGATCAGATTTGGAGTTGGAAGAAAGGACATTGAGTAGGCACTTCTGCACCTGTGGTGGGGATGGAGATGTAATTTACATTTTGGCATAATTATTGACAAAGTTAGGGATGAATGGATGAATACATTGATGTGGTATTTACATTTGCTGAGAATTCAACGTAGAAAGCCTATAATTAGCATATTTGGAAACATGTAGTTTTGAACATTTTTCTGTTTCACTGGTAAAGTATGTGGGACAGAACTAGAAGTCCTGTATACTGGACAGGAGACTAAGAAAATATTCGTATTTTTCTCTCTTGCTCCCTAATCAAAATATTCCTCTGTTTTCTTCTCAAAAATCATCTCTGTTTCAGGAAACACCTATCTCCATGATATTTCCTGAATCCAAATAGGATAACATAAAATGAGTTTTTTTCTCCTTGTTCGAAAATCCTTTTGTTTTTGTACCAGGAAGAAATAAATATCTACCAAAGGAAAGTGAAGAGGAGTTCAGAGGAGAATCTAATTGCCCACTTCAATCACTCCCACACAAAATGCCTGGCTAAAAGATGGGCAGACAGAGCAGCAGCCTTTTGGCAAAAATTTTAAATACAAAGAAAGGGGAAAAATTGTTCCAGCAAGAGTTCTGTAGAAAAATGGAGACAGCTGCTGCATTTTCTCCAGCCTGCTATCTCTTTCAACCAGACCCAAAGACAGTCCAGCTCTTAGTTTTAATGAATCACTTGCTGGCTTTGAGGGTGGAGGAAAATGGGGTTCACCTACTCTTTCTTGGCCAAGGAGCAAAGTTCCCAAAGAGAGGTGGAATACATGTCAATCAAGGGAAAAAAAACACTTCCAAAAAGACCAGAATGTGCTTTTTTCTCAACGTTTCCTCCTCAGTAGCTTTCATTTTCTTCACTGAGGCAAGTTTGCAGAAAGCCCTATTATCAACCCATTTTAACTTCTAGCACCCCTGTAAATTCAAACTCACATCAACACAACTATTTTAAAGTTGTGTCTTAATCTCTTCAACATTCCCAAGCCCTCATTCAAATTCTTTCCCCTCTATCAGGCCTTCCTTGATTAATCAAAACATCCACACTATCCAAACTTCCTCCATCTGAGGAAGAATTCTGGGGCTGCATCTAGACCAGTCTGGAGCAGAGCAATTGAAAGCACAAGAATGAGAGCCAAAGAGGCAAAAAAGCCAAAGGTCAGTTTTTGAAAAGCAGCTGAGTCACTCTTGAATGCAATTTAAAGGCTGTAGTTAGGACTCATGGCTGGGACTAAGAATTTGGAAGTGCAGAATTAAAACAGGAACCTAGGTTTCATGCTGTTTAAGAGGAAAATGTCAGGGTATTGACCGTGAAAGAGATGAGCTCCCCAGGGTCCACACTGGCTGGTTTCTGGCATCAGTGGTGGAGGAAGAGTGTTGAAGCCCCACAAGATTCTTAAACTGCTTTGCTTGCACCAAGTACTAATTAATGCATTTTCTGTTTTCTTATGTAACCCTAAAAACAAAAACAAAAAACAAAAAACAGGGGCTTCTGTTTTCTTATGGAGGTCAAGCTGGAGAAGCTCAATTAGTGTTAACACAGAAATAAAAAGGAAATCAATTTTTTTTACCTGCCTCTATTAAAGAACTTTCAAGGGGATCCGATTCTACATTGGCTGCTCCTTTTTTAATTTTCCAAGCCCCTGCAGTGTTTCTCATCACAAACTCCAAACTTCCCTCAAGGCTCAGCCTAAGGTTTTCTTCACTCTGTTACCCTGGGCAGGAGCCCTTTATTATGTATATAGTGAAACCTTCCATCTATTCTTACAGGTTTCTTCTCAGTTTTCTGTTTGGTCACTCTCAACCCATTGTCTGGATTCTACATTGGAAAGATCTAGGATCTGGACTGCCCCAGCCTTGTTAACAGGCAGGAAGTTGGGGGAAAAGGCAGTAGGCAGTGCTAATTAATGAGCCTTGGCTCTGGCTCAGCTTTCTGTCTTTTATGTTCACCTGCATCGATCCTCTTGTTTTTGATGAGCCCTACTTTTCTGACCCCAGTAAAATAGTCTGTCCCATCACTGTGACCTTTCCAGATTTGAATTCCTAGAGGATAAGGTCTAAGATATTAGGCACTTTTGAATTACTTACAGTGTGATGCAAATAAGCTATTTGTAATCAGAATGACAGTGGGGAAGATTAGATCTGAAATGACTTAGAGGAAAGTTGAAACGCAGGGCTGAATCTTGTTGGGTAGGTGTCCAGTTGAGTCAGGGGCAGTAGGAGAGATTGAAGACACTGGCATATCTACTCAACTTCTTAATGATCTTTTCACAGTAATACATTTGCTTTGAGGACATGCATAAGGTAGTGTTGTTACAGAAACATAATTCTGAATATAGGGGACATTTAGGGAGAAATATTAATAATAGATACCATTTACTGAAAATTCACTATATGCTAGGCTCTATTACATACTTTGATAGTTCTTATAATAGACTTAATGTAGCTATTTATCTATCCCCATTTCACAGCTGTAGATACTGAACCTCATTCTGAAGTATTTATCTAATGTCATTAAAGGAATAAATGACAGAACAGTAAATAAAACTCATGATTTCTTCACCATTTAATCAGGATTCACAAATGCACCTACCATACACAGAACACAGGTCTCATGTGACTACACAGAAGAGATACAGGACACATGTACAGCATATATGGTACATGTTTATATACCTACTTATTTATGCCTAGAGCTATATGTCAGACAAAATAGAACTACTAAGAACAGAAAGAGGCAGTGAGTTGGGACTGTTGTGACCAAAAGGATCAAATTTCATCTTAAACAAAATTCAGTTTTATAGGAGGTTTTCAAAAGGACAGAATTATCAATTATTTTGGTTTATCTTCACATGCTAACACTACAATTACTCATTTTTTCTTATAATGTGAACTTTATAACTAAACTTAAGGAAATAGTTTTCTATTTAACTTATAGATATCCATGGGGCATATGAACTTGATTTTTAAGGTGGGGGAGGGTAAGAGATAAAAGCAAAGATGGAATGTGGGCATGGGGGGAGGGCAGAAAGGCTCAAATTTTCATTCAGTTATGTGTCAGTTACAACCAATCCTTCAATACCCAACACATGGCAAGTGTGTTACTGAGAAGGAGGATACGGAATCTCCGTGTTCCAGGATATCATCTTCTGATAAGTCAATAATGAATAAATGTGATTGGTGCTCGGTGTTGTCAAGCCATGGGACTGCAAAGGAAAGATCAACTCATTCTGTAGATACATGGATGGATTGAAAAGGAAGTTTTCTGCTGTGTCATAGGATGGAAAAGAATTTTAAAAATGGAGAACAAGAGGCACCTGGGTGGCTCAGTCAGTTAAGCATCTGCCTCTTGATTTTAGCTCAGGTCATGATCTCACCATCATGAGATCAAGCCCTGCATTGGGCTCCATACTGGTTGTGGGGCCTACTTAGGGTTCTCTCTCTCCCTCTCCCTCTGCTCCTCCCCAGCTCATGCACACATGTGCAAGCTCTCTCTCGCTCTGAAAAGAGAGAAAGAGAAGAAAGAAAGGCAGAAAGAAAGAGAGAAAGAGAGAAAGAAAGAGAGAGAGAAGGAAGGAAAGAAAAAGAAAAAAAGAGAACAAAGGACAGAACAATTCTAGTGGGAGTTCCGCATGAACAGAGGTAGGGAGTTGCATGACAGTAGGCAGTGCTTTCAGAAAAGCAAAGTAGTTAGTTAGTTGAGAACTTGGGGTTGGACGATAGGTATGGACCAAAGGAAAGCAGGTGGGATTAAAAATGTCTGGGGCCCTGTTGGAAATAGATACATATATGTATTACTTCTGGTTCTCAAGGAAAATATGGAAGCTGTCTTCTTTGGATCAATATTGGAAAGCTGGCTCAGCTAGCAGAATTTTTTTTTTCTTTAATAATTCGGCTTCATTGTCTCTCTTACCAATAGAGAGAGGTTTCTTTTATAGAGTTAGTTTCTTTAAATATTGGTTTCTATGGCTTCATTAACAAATTACGAAAAGAACAGCCATTAATTTCCTTACAGTGGTGGAAGACAGAGGTCCAAAATGATGTTGGGGTCTAAAACCAAGGTGCCAGCAGGGCTGAGTCCTTCCAGAGGCTCCAGAGAAGAATCAGGTCCTTGCCTCTTTCAGCTTCTGATGGCTGCCCACACTCCCTGGCTTGTGACCACATCACTCCAATCTATGCTCTGTTCCATTGCCTTCTCTTCTGTACTCAAATCTCCCTCTTTCTCTCTCATACAAGGACTCTCGTGGTTACATTTAGGGAAGATCTTGACAAGCTCTCCAAATCCAAATCCTTAACCTAATCACATGTGCAAGGTTCTTTCGGCCATATAATAATTAAAAATTCCAGAAATCTAGACATGGTTGTCTTTGGGGACAGTTATTCAGCCTCCCACAAATCTCTTGGCCTCTCAGTTCTTTGGTCCTTCCCAGATGGACTATTTGTGTCTCCAGACACTGCCGAGATGTGTTTGACCCCTTGGGCTGCACATTTCTCTTTCAGTGAACTCTGCAGCCATCTAAGCCACTCTTGGCTTTGAGGTCTGCATCTCTTCTATGGAGGGGAGAATCTGGCTAAATAATCCTTGAATGACAGGATTTGATGTAAGTAACATGGGTCATGGAATGGCAACTTCTGATGTAAGGCTGATAGCTAAGCAATTCCAGCAATGAAAGGATCAGAACACATGGAAGAAGGTGCTAGGACATGTTGAAAATTCAGGTGCTTGCTGTTGGTACAGGACCAGATCAACAAGAACACTAGACAGAAAAAGAAAGCTCTGCAGACAAATTTCTGCAGACATCAAAGTCTCTCTTTCCGTTTTGCCCTGGAGCCATCTTCTTTTGTTGTTTTTCCATGCCCACATCCAATCTGTCACACTAGCCTACTGGTTCTGTCTCTTTATGTCCCTATGTCTATTCTTTTTCCATTTAATCATTTACATCTACTACATCATTACATCATTACATCAGGGTCAGATCCCCTGACCTGGTCCATGAAAATCCAAACTCCTTATGTTCACCACTCAAGCCTCCCTAGCAATCACACCAGCTGCATTTCTCTCTTCACTTATCTTGCTGGTCTCTTTTCTGTTTTGGTTCAAATGACCAATTCCTATCATTTTCTCCATGGACCCTTCCCTCTTACCTTTATCTCAAGGCACAGTTGAGCTCCCTATCTTGTGAGGTGGGAAAATTATCTTGCCTAGTTTTTCTTATGTCATAGTACTTCTCTTTAATTTTAGTCATGGCATTTCATGGGTTACATTTTCTGATTTGCCTGCCTTCCACATCTCTGGAAAGTGACACAGCAGCCCCTAATCCCATCAACCTTGGCTAAAATACCACCTTCTCCACTAGTTCTGTAATTAAATGGAGAGTCAATGTGGTCCAGCCTTCCAGCCCCAGTAAATAGAAGACAGGACACTGAGTACTTTCACTTTATACCTCATTGTGTGGTGGCAAGGATGGAATTATATGGTACAGGAGCTTAGAATACTATGGGGATATAGGAAGCACTCAGTAAATGTTAGCAGTTGTCATTATCATCATAATTAGTGGTTAGCTACCTTAGTTTTACATTAAAGACCAGTTCTTTCTCACATTATTGATCAGTTATATAGGTAAATCAGTTCTTCCTAGTTTGTCTGTCTTGTCATTTTTGTAGCAAGTCTGTATTAGTACAGACTACTTTTGAATACGAGTTCTGCAGTTCAATGACTAATATGTTTTGATTAGTGTCTAGCACAGAAAAAAGTCTTTGGGGACATTTATGAATAATCACTCAAATATGATAATTCTTTAATAAGAAAGATTCTAAAGAAGAAAGAAACTATTGGTGCCTCACACCACCTTCATCATATGCTTTAATTGTTCCCATAATCCAAGGCCATCAGCATGCAGAGACTATAGTAGGGACAATTTATTATGAGAGTTGGGACTGAGTGTTCTGACTTGATTGGACTACTTGTTCTCTTAACCAATGTAAAGTGTCAGGGATAAAAGGATGGCTCATATAAGCAACTTGAATTTCAAAAGTGGTTTCTGTCTTCCTGATCTGCTATGTAAATTTATCACCTGATCAAGTAAAAAAAACACCTGTTTACGATTATGTTCAGGTGACATTGTTCTTCGAGATTGAACTGAGAATTATCCTGAACCAAATCTATCAATGTGTAGACTTCTGCTTCATGTGTGTTCACTGCATAAGAGTGTGCCATATGCACATCTATATCTGTAGGAGGGGGCCAAGCATCTCTGAAAAGAAACAAGCCAGAAGGAAAAGAAGGATGGATTCTATCTACCTTGTTCACCAATGCATGGCATGAGGCACAACATGGAGAACACATTTAAAGTGTGTCATAGAGGGGTGCTTGGGTGGCTCAGTCGGTTAAGTGTCCAACTCTTAATTTTGGTTCAGGTCACACAGTTTGTGAGATTGAGACCCATGTTAGGCTCTACACTGGCAGCATGAAGCCTGCTTGGGATTCTCTCTCTCCTTTCTCTGCACCTCCTTTGTGCCCTCTCTTTCTCAAAATAAATAAATAAACTTAAAAAAATAAAGTGTGCCATTGATAAATGAACAAGTGAATGAACTGACAAATCCAGGGACCATAGAGGAGACATGACTTCTCTTCCTTTGAATATGAGGACACTGTTCCTTCTTGTCTATTCTCTACTGGGGTAGGTCAGGTTGAGTACATCTTCTGAGTGTCTTCTCTGTAGAAGTCTGCCTTAGGCCTTAAGCCTTCCTAAAGGTAGGGGTAGAACAGGGAGTATCACAGTTGCTCCATCCTCTCTCTTCAAGCTCCACAAGGACTAACTTATGATACATTAGCTCATTAAAACCTTTATTCTAATGTAGTTACTATGCCTTTATTTTCTCCTTAATGTGCAAATTATGAAAATTGCTCAGAATGTGAAAATTGGTCTTTTTTTCTTTCCCAAAATGTTTCCATACAATCAACATGTTTTTGCAGTGTTATTTAAAAATATATTTGAGGCATTAAAAAGCAAAGAGAACTAACATTACTTCTCACTGATTTTCTGCAACAAAATTCCTACCTTTTTAAAAATGTAAACAAACAAACAAACAAACAAACATTTCTATGTCATCCCCAAAACAGTTTTGGAAACACTTACTAGGTGCAAAGTAGTACTAGGTAGTGGATATTTGTTGGGATTAGCTGCCTAGCAACCACCTAGCTTTTCTACTTGGAAAGAATCCCATGAAAGTTGAAGGGAGGCAGATATTAGCTTTAGCAGCTCCTTGGCTGCTAGAAGGCAAACAAATGAACATACCTGGTCCATCCAATGTCCTCACCAGGGTATAAAATCCAGAGCCTATAAAGTAAATATATGAGAACGACTTGAAAGTCTTGCTATCTTGCAGCAGTGGTGCTCTGGGTAAGTTGCAGGGTTCTATGGTAGCAGTATCCTGTATTCAGTATTGCTCATAGTATCCATGCCCATGATGATTCACAGTAAACCAGAACAATGACCAAGCCTCCTGACCACATTCTTTAGAAGACATAATTGAAGTTGTGTTTCTGGCTGCCTGGACTTTTCATGGCTCCCGACTTCTTCAAATCTGGTTTTAAAGCCTTTTCACTGATACTGGAATACGATGGTCTTCCAAAAGTCTCAGTGCAAATCAAATGACATTAATCAAAATTAAATGAAAAAATATGGTACCTACCTCCTAGGCATTTATAATTACAGATAAGTCTGTCTTTCAACAATCTTAATACATATATCAAAATGTAGATTTACAAATACAATAAATCAAATTGTGAGTCTTTATTTCATCCTAAAAGTTTTCTATAAATTGTTAACTCCCATGTGGATTCTGAATAAAGTAAGGGTTTTATAGATAATCCATTAAGATAAATATGGCTATCAAAATAGCCCACAAGAGGACATATTTAGTTAAAAAATATGTAGGGTTGCAATGGCATTTTTGGGGGGGATAAGTCAGAATCTGAGTTTGTAGGGAGGATGAGCAGATCTGAATTGTGGAGACTTGAAGCTCTTCTAAAGCCCCTGGTCTTCTCAGAACAACTGCTCTTTAGGCCCTCCCTCTTACACTTGGATTTCTGGGTCTGAACCTCTCCAGTTCAGCTGACACTACCATTCCATCCTTAGAACAAAGCTTTACGGTATCTATCTAAAGACAGGGTAGAAGTGGTGGTTGTGGAGTTTATAGTTTATTTTAGAAGCCCCACCTTTCCTGATTTGCCTTCATACTGTATGCATTTTGTTTTTCTTTGAAAAACATGCATATTTCACTTACCATATTTCACTATAATCAGGGAACTGAAAATAGTTCCAGAATGGGCTTAGCATTTTTACTCCAGGTGTGGAGTTTTTGTTTTTTTCTGTCTTCAGGCCATGGTGTACGAATCCACATGGTTGTTCAGATTTCTGTGGCAATGTCAGGTGGTATGAATCTGTCTGCACCCACCTAGTCAATATCTTAATTTTTAAATTATCTTAGAGAGAGATCTTAAAAGGAAATCAATAATGAAAATGAAGAAACATTACTCTAATAATGGATAGCACTTCACTTTACTACATGGAAATTTGAAAGTACTATAAACAAGAGCAGTAAATGAAAAGTACGGTCTCTGTTTTATTTGTGGTTTTCTTAAACCTTAAATGATCCCAGATTTGGGGGAGGAGAAAGGGAAAGGGAAGTTTACTAAGCTCTGATATTTACATTTCTCCCAGTCTATGTGCCTAAGAAAAAGTTTGTATTTAAAAATGTGTGTAAAAATACATATATATGATATAAGTAGACACATACTTATATCTGAAGAACTTTGCCTTGATAACTGTGCTCCTATATTTTAAAACTAATATCAACTTTTAAAAATATTGAGTTGATTGCAATTTCAGAAGTTTTAAAGGCAAATTTGGCATTGCTGAAATCTTCATCGTGCTTCTGGGTGATGAACTGAATCTTCTCTGAAACTAAACCTTCTTCTGTCGAACCTCTTCATGTCTTCCAAGCACCTTTTACAAAACTTTGCTCTGGGTAAGTTGAAATCGTTGGATGAGCACATTCTTTAATTCCTCCCCTGCTACCTATAAGCTCCCCCTCCTGTCGAATTCAAAGGAGCAGAGGCTCTCCTACTCTCAAGCATCTGCACTGTGAATTCATGCCCTCCAGTCCCCCAGACACTCTCCCATCAACCACCTCTCTTTTTTCCTTAGCCTCCCTTTTCTACTGACACCCCCTTCTTATGTCTCCCTCACTCTTAACATGGAAACATATACTCAGTTATCTCTCAGGTGAGAGCCAAAACACCAATATTTTATTAAGCCCTAAACACACTCTGTATCAGCTCTTTGAAGGCAAGCCCAGCTTTGCTCTGTCTCTTATTCACTCTGACCCCGTAATCTGACTTCCAATCCTACCCACTATGAGAAGGCTCTGACAAAGGCCTCTGATTATCCACAATCATGGAAGCCAGCAGACCCATCCCAGTCTATATCTCACTAGATCTGCCTTAGATTTGATCCTAATGGTCACAACCTCAAATTAAAAACTCTCTTTGGTGCGCCTGGATGGCTCAGTCGGTTAAGCATCCAACTTTGGCTCAGGTCATGATCTTGTGGTTCATGGGTTTGTGCCCCACGTCAGGCTCTGTGCTGACAGCTCAGAGCCTGGAGCCTGCTTCAGATTCTGTGTCTCCCTCTCTCTCTGCCCCTCCCCCACTTGTGCTCTGTCTCTGTGCCAAAAATAAATAAACATTAAAATAATTTAAAAAAAAATCTCTCCTTCATTGGCTCCTCTGGCATTTCTCTCTTAACGTTTTCATGCTTCCTCTCTGACCTCTCCTTACCACTTTTATAGATTTATTATTGTTGGCCAAACTTTGGTAGTCCCCAGGAATATGCCCTTAAGTCTACCTCCTTGTGTTTTCCCACCAAAGCCCATGGTTTCATTTATGACTGATATTCTAGTGATCCCCTAATTCATATTGTTCATAGATCTTTCTGCCAACTGCCAAGCTCATATTTTCTGTATGATCTTGTGAGCCATGTCCAAGACTTAATTTGCTACATTTTGCTCCAAATCTAACTTTACATCCCCCAGTGACCCTAGGAAGAAACCAAGACACAGCTTAAAACGTCTTAGATATTTTCTGCATTGACCCTGATTCTGCAATTCTTTCCATCTGTTACTAATTCCTATATTCTGCCTTAGGTCAGATTCTCTCTAAACCACCATGTCTTTCTTGATCATTGCTATTTCTTTAGTCTTAGTTTCAGGGCCATATTCCTTCTCCTCTTGGTCACTGTAACAGCTTCCTGAGAACTGATTTCTGTCCTTCCTTTACTCCTTCTACTGCAATGCTCTTTACTGCTGCCATAGCAGTGTTTTTCTGAATCACAAAGCCACTCATGTGACTCCTTTGTTTGAAAGCTGTAAATGTTCCACATTCTCCATAGATTTTTCAGGATAAAGAGCCAATCCCTTAGTTTAATGCATAAGGTCTTTGTGTTCTAGACTCCTCTCTTCTCTGTGAAATGTTTCCAAAGTGTGTTTCTAGGAATACAGGGGGAAATAGAGGGGTTCTGTTTTCTCATGGCAGGCATTTGATATGTTAACGCGCACTATCAGTCTACCAGAAGTGGATACAGTTTATAACCATACAGTGTTTCCTCAAGGTGTTTGGTCAAGAAATTTTTTTGCCAAGAACACTTGCCCTTGCACACTTTAGTTCCCAGAAAGTATGCTTTTTCTCACCTATGCCTTCCATAGGCGTTCCCCCCTGCCTAGCATATCTTTCCCTGATAATTCCTACATTTTGCAGGATTAGTATCACTGCCTCAGAGCACTCCTCCCTGCTTGTCTTTACCTCCTGGATCTGATTTCGAACTTCTTCCCCTGTGTGCCCATTAAACTCCAGTCAAAGTATATATGATGTATTCACATCTGACTCTGTAACAGTCAGACCATGTCCTACTTCACTTTGTGTCATGGGCATCAATATATATTGCCTGGCACAGAGTAGATGTTCAATAGCTGTTTGCTGAATTTACAAATGAATAAATGGGTTGAGTTGGTGAAGATGAAAATCTGACCCAAGACATGGCATTCTTGTGGAAAGGTTTGTGATCAGGACAATTGCTAAAACCAGCTGTGCACTTCTCAGAAGGGGAGGGCTGGAATGTAAGGGGAGAGAGTAGAGAGAGCATAAGGAGAGAGGGAACAAATGTCCTGCTGGAGGAACTGGATTGGTACCTTGTTTCGCTGCTAATCTATAATAAGATAATTTAACAAAATCAGCTTTTTTAATGACTTTTGTCTGAAAATTAAAAAAAACATATGTTTGTTGTAGAAAATTTGGAAGTCACAGAAAAGCACAGTGAAGAAGATATTATCATTACTAAAAAAAAAAATCTTTCTTAAGATCTCAGATGAAGTTCCAGCTCAGATCAGCAAAACTGAATTATACTAACATTATTTTGAAACATGCTTTTCTTTATTTAATAATGGGATATAATAATTTTTCCAGGTCATTTTATATTCTTACATAATGTGATTTTTAATAACTGCAGTGCATTCTATTGTATGCTACCTCCAACTTTATTTGATCATTAATTATTATTGGATATTAGGCAGTTTAAAATTTTTTGCTCCTTTAAATAACATCAGGATGAATGTATTTGTACGTAAGAAATTTCTGGGTCAAAGGGTTTGTACATTTTGATGATTCTGATTGCAATTTGTCTTTTAGAAAGATGATATCAATTTGTACTTTAATCAACAGTATATGAGAGTGATAATTTTCACTCATTCTCATCAATTGGATTCTAAAAAGAATTCTCTCCTATTAGGGAGATAAAACAAATGATATCTCCCTTAATTTCATTGTTATTAATGATGTTAGATCTTTATTCATTAAGTTTTTGACCATTTGTATTTTTCCTTTATAAAATGCCCTTTGTCCATCTGTATTGGGCTATATATTTTGGTTGATGAAGATGTAATGTGGATTAATTACTAAATTATCTTTTGAAACACAGATTAGTGTTATTAAAATGGTTAGTGATATATATTACAGATGTTCTAAATCTAAAAATTTAGATGTCAATAAATCCTTAAAACTAGATGGCAGCCATTTGGTCTTGGTAGTTCTCAGGAATGAAATTGTAGAATTCTTGGCCAATTAATTGCTTCCCTCTCATCTGTGTTCCCAGAATATATTTTATTTTTAATTAAAAAATGTTTTTTAATGTTTATTCATTTTTGAGAGACAGAGCGTGAGCAGAAGAGGGGCAGAGAGAGGGAGGGACACAGAATCCAAAGCAGGGTCCAGGCTTTGAGCTGTCAGCCCAGAGCCTGATGTGGGGCCGGAACTCATGGACCACAAGATCATGACGTGAGTCAAAGTCAGCGGCTCAACTGACTGAGCCACCAGCTGCTCCCCAGAATATATTTAAAAATCATACCATATGCAATTAATCTTAATTATGTTTTGACCAGCACTCTCTGTGTGTGCCTCTGAGTGAAAGACCATAGGCTTTGGATTAAAAAAAAGCTGGTTAGAACTCTCGCTCCCCTTTTATAGTTTGTGAATTTGGAATTCAACCTCTCTAAACTTAAGTTTATTTTCTGTAACAAATCGAGTTAACAAACAATTGGGTTAATGATATCTTTGACATTGGGTTAGTGTTTAAGTGAGATATGATAGAAAAGGAGTCTAGGTCAGTACTTAGAACATAGTACATATGCTGTAATGTACTAATAATCAATAGTATTTCCTGATTGTTTACTATATGTGATCTGAACAAAAAATAATAATAATAGTGCATAAGCTTTGGCAAAATCCTGCCTCATCCATGCTAAGGAAGAGTTTATCTTGCCAGCTTTGCTCCTGACTCCACGTCTAAGCCTGGAGGTTTCGTGAGAGCAGCTGAATAACAGAACAGACTAGCTGAGTTATAGTGAAAAAGGTGCTGAAGACAGATCTCCATGAGCCTGTGAGGCGACTGAGCCTCTGACTGAAATAAACAGGCACGATCTTCTGGCTCCAGAGCCAGGTTTAATATATTTTAAACCAAATTTATTATATATTTTCTAGACTGAGTTCCCAATAATCTAGTTTCTGTCAGCAGCGTCACTTTGGATTCATCTCTATTTCCACCCTCTTCATTAATTTCTCATCCTGTTGGGCTTTCTGAAATGTTTGTTAGAATCTCCCTTTCTGTTCCTATTTCTGCTGCCTAGTATAGGTCCTCATCAATTTTGATTTGGGCAAATGCAGCTGCCTGCAGGTGGGTGGTTTTGTCTTTACTGTCTCCCACCTGGAGCCCCTTCATGACATGATCTACATCTCATCGTCTACGTCAAATCAAAGTCCTCTTGTTCTCTTAAAATCCTGTCATTTTTGTTACCAGTTTGTGTCCTTAGACCCAGCACTGACAGAAACAAGGTTGGAACCCAAATTTAAAAGCATTGGCAAATCTTTATTGGGGGAATAGCTGCAGCTGAAAGGAGACACGATCACGACAAAGGTGTCAGACAGACTCCCTGAACAAGAGCCAGGGTAGGTTTTTAAAGGACCTGAGGTGGAAAGGAGTCACCTCAGTCCCTTTAAGCATGTAGGGGCACAGAAATACAGGGAATTGGGCACACAGAAATGGTTGACAGAACATGCTTCTTCATATATCATATGTTTCGTTTGCATGTTAAGTCTTCACCTCTGGGGATGATTTTTAGCATTGTAACGAGGGGAAAAGTCGGTGAAAAGTCACACTTGCCAGCCATCCTGTCTTGAACTAGTTGAAGGGTCTAAGCTTGCTTCTTGGCTGGTGCTTTGCCCTGCAAGAAAAGGCAATAGCTGCCAGCAGGTTGTTCTGCAAGAGAAGTGATAACAACCACCAGGCAGTGTCCCTGGTGCATAGGAGCTTGTTCCCAAGGTCCCTGACTGTCTCATCAGTTTGGCCCCTATAGTCATTGTATTCAGTCACACTTTCTCATACTATCCAGTGTGATCTTTCTGTCCTGCAGAACACAAATCATGCTTATTTTTGGGGCCACTGGTGCTCTTTCTTCTGCTCAGAGCAACCTATCAAAATCCTGAGCGCCTCTCAAAGTTTAGCTTGAGTTCCTTCCTCCATGAGGCTTTCCCAGATTTGTGTCTTACTTTTCTGAATCTCTGTTCCCTGATAATTACAATGTTTAAGGTTAATGGTTTCATGTGTGTTCGTTTTCTCTCTGCAGCCCTGCTGTGGAAACTCTGGAGAGAATGCTCATCTATACACAGCTATAGCTCTTCCAGTGACTGGTCCAGATCTGGTACACATACCTTCTGTCAACGCCTTCTGAATAGGATGTGGCTACAGTGGGGCAGCCCCAGAGTGTCAGGGCCCTTTCCACCCCTGAGCCTTCATTTGCTGCTGGGAATGCTCCCTCCCTCCTCCAGCACATCCTGTACAGTACTTGATGATCTGATGATCTTCCTTGCCAACCACAGCTTTTTCTCTTTTTCTCTCCTGAAGATTTTTCTAGTGTATATCGATCTCTGCCCTTCCTCCTCTGTGCAGCACAAATTGTCAACTCTATCCTTTTTGACACTTAACCATATGCCGTTGGTTATAGCTACATCAGTGCTTCATGTTTGGTGAGCTGTGAGAATTTTCTACTCTGAGAAGCCTAGGGCCTGTTTTCAGGCTGAGGTGGCTCCTTATGTTTCCCTTCTTCCACTCTCAGGCCCCTAGGGATAACTCAGCCTTCCTTTTGTCTTTGCAATAACCTCTACCTACTTTATTTCTTTGGTTCTTTTACTACTTGCTGAGGAGTCAGCCCCTTGTGTCATGCAAACAAGCATATAGTTCCTTTAAATTTTTAGGGCTCAGTTAATAACTAAAGGGAACATGGGTTGAGGGAAAATACAGGGGATGCTACATGGATATACAAAATAAGCTACACAAATATAAAAAATAATATTATACTTATAATATTTTATTTATCATTTCTGATATTGTTTACTAGCTGTGACCCAGAAAGCCTACTTATCTCTAGCATTTTCCTTACAAGTGAATAACTTAGTGACTTGCACAACAGTTTACTATGTATAAGACACTGGGATAACACTGAGATGGACAGATGGGAAAGACAGAATTCCTGCCATTAACCTGTAAATATGCTCAAGTCCTTGTATTGGAAAAAGCACCAAATTCTCCTTAAACCTCCTCATTTCTTCAGAACCTCTAACCTAAGTCCTAAAAGTCCCATTTTTCCATCAGGTCTTTAGTCCTTAAAATATAATTAGAGGGAAATAGTATGCTCTCATTAGTGTCTTATAGTTGCAACTTCATCATAACTATAAAATGTTGGAGCTGGCATTTTTAATATGAATTGTGGAAGCTATACACGGATATGAGATTTATCATTCTAAGTAATTCTCTTGGGAGTCTACACATTTATTTCACTGATGTTTCTCTTGCTAAAAACATTTTCTAGCATCTTTTTAGATATTGTTTTCAAACCAATCTGATCACCATTTAGGCAAATTATACCCAACACATTTTAGATGCACTTAATTTTGTATCCTAAAGAGTAGACTCTAGCTTAATCACAAAACTTATTTTTCAGACTCAGCTTAGAATAACTTTTGGTTATTTCCAAAAAATAAACATACATACGCCTAGATGGTAAAAATTTGGCACTTTAGGGTAGATCTCACACAAAATGTGCTTCTAGTTCTAAAAACAGGTCATCAGTTGGAATTCTTCCTAGGTTCTGAGCAAGGACAGAATGATTAAAATTTGTGTAAAGCTTCCCAAAGTGACCATTTTGATTGACAATCCCATGCTAGGTTGGGTTACCTGGACACAGACTTTGAGATGTAAAGTTGCCTGCAGAATGCATCCTGGGAAATACTCTTGGGAGATACCCTGTAAAGAAGTGAGAAAAGTAGGAGTGAGTAGAGGGGAGAAGCTGACCCTCAATGCAGCTGTTGCATGGATATAAGGATTTAGAATTCTAGAAGACCATAAAAAATTACTCTATTCCAATAAGTCATATGCCCTGAATATCACTCAAATTATACAAAAGACCAAGGCAATTTAGTAAGGAATGTTGCTCCATGGATACAATATACACTGATGTGCTGGTAATCTTCTCATTTGATAAATGTAGGCCTACTAATATAGATCAAATTATGCCATTTAATAAAATGGCCAACAAAGGGCAGCCAGTTAGGGAATCCCAATGTAATTTAAATTTCTAAAATAGATTGCAATTTTATTATAATTACAGGAATTATTTCTTAGTTTCTCTACTTAATTTAAGTTGGTCCAATTTTATTGTTTGAAGTATATTTTGATTAACATTGAATCTACACCAGCAGGTTTATGTGGTAAAAGGAGAAAGGAATCTATGCTAATCAGTTCAATTGGGCCCAACCAATCCCTGGAAAAATAGGCAGCTGAACTCCTGTCTTAGCGTTAACATTTCAGTAAAATCCTCAGCCCAACTGATGCTCGTTACTTCCCTGTACAGATAATAGCTGAATGAATAAATGAATAAATAAATAAGCGTATGTTATTTTACTAGTTTCAATTTACTCTCCAACAAGAAAGAGCACCATGGATGGTCAGCCTGCACCTTTAGGCTGTATAGATAGGATGCTCTATTAGGACCAGTCTGGCTAAATGAGCATAGAGGAGCTTTAGTCCCTAAATCTGATAAATGAGGGTGCTGTCTTGATTGCAGGCCCTTCTACCATATCCTACAAACTCTTTATCAAGTCCTCATTCAGCTAGGTCTCCTGTGCTTCCTGCTATGTGCATATACTCTCTCATAGCATTTAGGGATCTGTGTGTCCATCTATTTCCACTACTCAGTGGAAGCAATAGCCAACTATCCTAATAAGATGATAGGGATTTTAATAGTTTCACTTTATAAATGAGAAAGAAACACTAGAACTTTCTCAAAGTTGCACATCTACTCAGCGATGGAGCCAAGATTCAAACTCAGGACACTGTATCTCTCCTTACCTCTGTCTGTGGAGGGTTATGTCCTAATTATGTCTGTATCTTCAATATGAAGAGAATGCCTGACACATAAAGGACCTATAACAGATAATTTTCAGCTGTCCAAATAATTGAGAGGCTCCTTTAATAAACTCAGCCATCTCAAGGAATATAATAGCTATAAAGTTTTTTAATGTTTATTTACTTTTGAGAGAGAGAGTACATGGGGGAGGGACAGAGAGAGAGGGGGACAGTAGATCTGAAGCGGGCTCTGTGCTGACAGCAGTGAGCCAGATGCAGGACTCGAACTCATGAAACGTGAGATCATGACCTGAGCTGAAGTCGGACACTTAATTGACTGAGCCAGCCAGGCACCCCAAGGAATATAATTGACTATAATCTACATAGGTTTTCTTGTCCAACCGAAGTTGTATCCCACACAGACAATCCAGCATATTCTCGGTCACTGTTGTTCTAACTTCTGAGACACAGGCACTATTATTGACTCTCAGGAAGTATTCTTCCAACCTGTAACAGGATCCAATCTTTTCCCCTAGAGTTAGAAATCCCAGTGGAGAGACAGATCTCTTTTGGGAGAAGGTTAAGGAAAAAAATGTAACTATCATCTGGTAGGTACCAGAATTCTACATGGCCTTTCAATTCATTCATTTACCTTTTATTTTGTCCCCTTTCCTCATGGGGTCTATCACCAATGACCATTATGGTACGAATAGTCCCTGGTACATTTCTGGGAGAGCACATAGATAGGGAATATTAACATTAATTCTCTAGGGCAGACTTTGCTATCAGGGCTCCTGATTTGCTAATGAGTTGATAGGCTGATGGGGCTGGATCCAAGATGAAGAGAAACACAAAATGAAGAAAAGCACTTATTCTGAGGGACAAGTCATTACCCAATATATTGGTGACCTCAAGGACTCCTAATTCTACCTGCTTTTATAAGGGTCACTGAAAACCTTAGAATAAATCGTTCAAAGCTTGAGTGAACCAACCTGCATGGAGTGCTCAACTGGTCTACCAAGTTTCGGTAGTGTTCCAAGATAAAGAAAGAGCAGCTATTTTGATTTCCCATTGGAACAAGGCTTGCTGGGCTGTAAATCACGTTGGTGCACTGGTTTTTCTGTTAGTCTCCTAAAGGCATGGTGAACTTAAATTAGTTTTCTATTTCATTATCATTGCATTTTTCTGATACTTAAGCCGCCGAACTTTGTGATGGCTTCCTGATTGGTTCTGCAAGGCTGATGGAAATCCCTGGTGATCTATTGGTTTTTCTGGCACAGTTTGCCACATAACTGTGCACCACCTCTGTCCTCTCCAGAGGTATGATGCCACCCTATTTGCACTGGACCATATTGTGTCTGTCACAGTATTTGAATTCTTTGCCTAATATTTTGGTCTGTGGAGGAGGATGAGGGTTGAACTGAGATAAAAAGATGTATTGCAAAGACATAGGAGTTAGCATATAGCATTTCCTGAATGAGCTTTCAGAACTTTTTAATATTTCTTGCCTTTTAAGTTGAAGAAGATGCCCGAATGTATAAGAGCTTATTCTGACACTAACTTACAAATATTTTCTACATTGTGGTACAAAAGGCACTAACAAAGAGCACTCTATCTTGGAAGAAAATACTATTTATCTTGAAGAGAGCAATGGAAATCACAACCAAAAAATTAACAAAGACAGTATCTAAGGGCTGCTGTAACACATTACCACAAACTTAGTGACTTAAAGCAACAGAGATTAATTATCTGACTGTTCTGGAGGACAGAATTCTAAAATAGGACTTACAGGGCTAAAATCAAGGTATCAGCAGAGCCTCCCTCCTTCTGGAGGCTCTGTGGGAGAATCCATTCCTCGCCTTTCCTAACTTTTGGAGATAGCCCATGTTCCTTGGCTCATGGCCACATCCCTTTGACCTGTGCTGCCATCATCACACCTCCTTCTCTATGTCTACCTCTCCTCCTTCCCTTGTGATTACATTGGGTTCGCCCAGATAATCCAAGGTAATCTCCCCATCTCAAGATCTTACTTAACTACATCTGCAAAGCCCATTTTGCCATGTAAGGTGACATATACAGGTTCTGTGGATTAGGGCATGGATATCTGTAGCGGCTCATTACTTCTGACTATCACACATACTATTGGTTCTGAGGTTGAAAAAAAGATTTACTTGCATAAATAAGAAATATGACGCTGTGCATTCTAAAAGACAGAATGGGGGTCATTAGTACATCATGCAGTCATTTCACCCTACTTCCCTCACCTGCTCATCACATGTTGGCCATCTGCTTCAGCTACTGATCACACATTAACATTACATTCATGCACTTACTTGCATATATTTCCTTCTTTCCTTACCTATGGACAATACTGAAGCACTTACACCTGTGTTATCCATGTGTCTACACATAAACATACAAACTCGACAAAGATGTCATTACAGCGGCAAAAGTGAACTCCTTCCTGAAGCTCTTTCTTGGTAGTATCTGTGGCAGCTGAGAGCTCGTTCAGCTTGGGATTTCTCATGCTGAAAATTGTTGAGGTAGGAAATAGCTGTTCTGAATCCTCAGAATCTCTCTGAGAACTTTGTTACATGTAATTTTCTGACTACATTGTACTAGACAGAGTCTTCCATGTCTGGAATATCGACATCTTGTCAGAGTCCACCCTTTAAGTTGTGGCTCCAGGCAGAATAGGAACTGGCTAAAATCTCAAATAATTTGTTTTTGATATAAGAAAGTTTAAAGCTCTGGTTACATTGATGCCACAAAAACCAAAAATCAATACACATACACATACATATATATGAGAATGTTCTACTAACATAAGTAATAATTGTGCATTTCAATAAGACTGAATGATTCATAGCAATTATCAGGAAAGAGCACAAATATGAATCTTGCATTGTTTATATATTTATTAAATATTTATTTTGAGAGAGAGAGAGAGAGAGAGAGCATGCGCACTTGAGCAGAGGAGGGGCAGAGAGAGAGAGAGAGAGGGAGAGAGAATCCCAAGTAGGCTCCACAGTGTCAGCGCAGAGCCCAGTGCAGGGCTTGATGCCATGAACTGTGAGATCTATGATCTGAGCCAAAATCAAGAGTTGGAGGCTTAACTAACTGAGCCACCCAGGCACCCTGAATCTTTCATCTTTTAACAAGTTCTTTATGTCTTTCCTTAAGGAAAAATTGGGTTTGCTTTTGCTAAGTAGTGTTTAATTTCCTTTTTATTTTAGGTTCCACAGGATGTATATAATTTACAGTTTTCAAGATATTCATTGTTTATTCTGCATAAAAGTGATATAGTGGCATCATACATTTTAATTCATGATATAGAGTTAATCATTTTTTTGTTTCAGTGACCAGTGTATTAATTTCAAAAGTGGTTCCTCATTCATAACAATAGTTTTAGGCTATTAAAATAAAATTATTCTCAAAATTACTTTCCAATAGGCTAAATATTAATTTTGCATTTTCTCAATCATTAGAGTTCTTTGAAATGTTTATGGTACAGAGTAGTATAAAACGCCACACCATGCAGTACTGTGAATTCTCTATTATTCAAGAGTCTTTCCTCAAGCAGAGACTTCAGACAATTTGCGACTTTGTGATCAATTGCTTGCGGCTATTTTTTAGTTTTCCCATTTATAAAGCTAAGAACATTTTTTTTGTTTGTTTGTTTTTTAGAATAAAAATTTGGGCAGGCTCTTGAGGAGAAAATTGCAATAATAATCAGTGATTGCAACATGCTTTAGAAAAATGAAAGACTGGAAAATAGATTTACTGTGTTCACCAACAGATTCATTGAAAACTAAGAGACAGTCCTGGAGTGTGGTCTAGCGAAGATGATTCACCTGCAGATAATTTAGAATGCTCCGTGGTTTGTACTCTGATGGAGGTAAGAACTGCGTGGTAAGATAGCAGAGGTGTGGAACTTCCTCATTTTGTTTGGGAAAGCTACAGAAAGCTTCACAGTAGTGGTATTTGAAATGTCTTTGTGTCTTTGTGCTTTTCCAGATAGGGATATTACCGGGGGGAGGGGGGGTGCACTATGGGTTGGCCAGCCAGTCAGAGGGAAGAGATGGGACCTTTTTTCTCATATAGATCATAAAACTGCTACAGACATGATAAAGAAGTGATACAGGACTTTAAATATATAGATGTATCTTGAGAGTCTCATTCTGCTGAAAGTGAAGGAGCTGATAAGCTTTTGCCTGGTTTTGCTGGCAGGTTCCTCATTTATAGGTAGTAATGAAAGAAAAATGTTAGTGAAATAGCTTATCCAATTTGAAAAGTTTCCTGACTTTGCAGAAGAAATTTATCAGATGATTTGATGACTGCAGTTTTGAACAGTGATAAGCCATAGACTCAAGTGTCAGCTATACCCATTTAAATCTCAGGTATGCTATTTACCAGCTGAATTACTTTGAACAAGTTACCTAACTTCTTTGAGTCACAAGATTTTTTATTTTTGTAATGAAGAAAATATTAATCCATATCACATAGAATTGCTGTTGGGTTCACACAAGATAGTGTGAACTATAAGTGCTTGGCACACAGTAGGCACTTAAGTATTTGTTGTTGTTATTGTGATTAAAAATAACTTTAGAAAAGGGGCACCTGGGTGTCTTGGTTGGTTGAGTGTCTGATTTCAGCTCAGGTCATGATCTCACAGTTTGGGAGTTTGAGTCCCACATTGGGCTCTGTGCTGAGAGCTAAGAGCCTGGAGCCTGCTTTGGTTTCTGTGTCTCCCTCTCTCTCTGCCTCTCCCCTGCTTGCCCTCTGCCTCTCCCTCCCTCCCTCCCTCCCTCCCTCTCTCTCTCTGAAAAATGAATAAACATTAAAAAAATTAAAAAAAAGAACTTTAGAAAGGTATCAATGAACAAAGCCTGCATAGACCCGTCTTGATATGCTGTATTACTCATGAACATTACCTTACTTTTCAACCTAGATGTCTGACATAAAAAAGGAGGAACTGTCTTTGAGGAGTTGGAATCAATTATGTGTTAACAAGACCAACATGTATTTGGAATTTTAACCCTTCTGCCATTAATTAATCTGAGAACTATGGTAATAAAATTTAAGATTTTTCTTCTTTTAAAATTAGCTGTGAATTGCATCTAAATTTACATTAAGTAGGCTATCAAAATCTTCTGCTTTTATTACAAAAGACTTCTGTAGTGGAGAGAGACAGTTTAAATGCATAAGGAATGAGGTAGAATAATGATTTGGTGCATATATTCTGATAATTACTACTTCCTTTCACCCGGCTCCCCTGCGATAAATGTGCTGTCTATTTAAACTTCATTAACAAGAGATTACAAATTTTAATGGGGTGCAATAATTTTACCTTAATTTTAGAGCAATACATTCCAGGTATGTGATGTTCCTGAATTATTTTCCCTGAAATAACCTCATGATTCAGAAAAGTTCTTTAAGAATTGAAATAATATATAGTGTTAGCACCAAATGCATTAATATTTTAATTCTCATCTTAGAAACCATTAAATATTTAATATTGCAAGTGAAACAATGGACAATTGTGTTCTTACACAAAAACAAAAATCTTTTGACCAACTTTAAAAATTTTGATAGGAATTTAGATTTCTGTAGCGGTGTATAAGGCTTAGTGGATAACACACTAAGAAAATCTGGGAGCCAGATCTAAGGGCCTAAACTGACTAGGCTATAATTCAAAAAAAGCATTTGGGCCATTTTAACATTTTGTGAAAAATCACAGCAACAATGAATAAGTTTCAATACTGAAAATGGCAGGTGATCAATTTGGAGACCAACATGGACAGAATCCTGGCCTTTCATTCACTAGTCTGGAACCTACTCATTGTAACATTGGATTTTTATTTTTCTTTTCTGATTGTGTTTCATATCTAGTGATGTTTTTAAACCTCTGAAATTGAAGAATGATGATATACTGAAGCAGTTAGGTACACAGATTCTGCAAGTTTATGCAAAATCCATTCCAAAGTTCAGGAAAGAGCCAAAAAACTTTCCCGGAATGGTTTGGGTTTAGAAGGAACTTCTAAGTGAGAAACAGAAATTTTCCCCCAAGAGAAATTGTCCTTTAAAACTGTCAAGAATAAACAAACAACAACAATTATTCTCTGGTTCTCACATCTCCAAACACTAATAGTTTTCCAGATTGGTCCTGTGGGATATGAGAAGCCTCCGCATTTTCTCTAAGTAAGAATTTTTGGATTTAACTTCATACTTGTAATTTTTTTTCCTGTCTCATCATGTTATCAATTACACCCTGAGGCATTTTTCAGCTTCTGTTTAATTGGTCTCCACACTCTTTTATAGAGACTGTCACTGGTCATCAATTCCTTCAGAGTTTAATTAATTAATTAACGAATAAATTTTTGCAAGGGAGGATGGGTAGGACAGGACAACATCTTAATATATCATTATGACCCCTTTATATCCATCTGACCCAAGAGTTGAAGGTGTGATATTTCTGGCTTTTTTCTGTTTATTCTGTATATCAATGTACTAGCTCTGAGAAAGGGCACAATTAAGATAATTAAAAAAAAAAAGAATTAGTAGATTCAGTCATTCCTTTCTCAGTTAATTTGTTGGCCCTAAAGGATTTTACCTTTGGTGCAATTATGTGACAAATTGCTTTAGAACAATCCTGCTAGAGTCAGAAACTCCTTGTTCTTCACACCGTCCCTCCCACCGAGCCTGCTGAGCCCCTTGTCTCCTTCAAGGGCATCCATTCTCTGGAACCTTTCCTGCTCATGCCAGGAGATATAATAAGGAGAGAGCTCCAGTATATCTTATTGGAAAGGGCAAGAGATTTGCAGTTAGGTAATTTGAAATTTACTTGATTTTCTGATGGTTAAAAGGAGTTGAGGAGGAAAAATGCTTTTTCTATCCTTTTAGTTTTGTACCTGGGGACTGCAAATTAAATAAGAAAAGACAGATCAATAAGAGAAAAGGAACACACCTTTTATAATTCTTTCATCCACAGAAGTTACAGTAAAGAAATGAAACTCAAAACAATGGTTAGACTCAGGTGCTTATATACCCTTTTAACAAAAGGAAGACGATTTTGGCTTCAAAGGACAATAAATTGTGGGGAAGATGCTAGGAAATATAGGAAATATATGGGAGAGCTAATGGAAATTAAGAATTATTTTTGTGAGGTCCATTTATGCAAGCTTATCTTGGTGTCAACTTCCCATCTTCAATGATAAGAGTTGCTTCTCTCTATCTGGAATGGGGGTAGAGGGAATGAAGTAAGGGGGAGAAAAAGGCACCTCCCTCAAAGGGAAATTTATGCCTTCATTTTAGACAGACAAAGGGAGGGCAGAGAATTCTTCCTGTATCTATTAATTTTCAATTACTTTATTTCAAAGTGGCACATTTGGGTTGCATATTCTGATTCCTTTCATGAGGATAATAGTAGGTGACTCTTCAATAATGGTCAAATTCCTTTGCAATTTACCTTTCATCCACTCATACCCCCTCCACACATCTTTTCACTCTTGGTCCAGAGAACTCTTTCCCAAGGTCTTTGTATGCATTCCTCATTTCTATTACCTCATTTCCTAGATAGAATCTTACCTTTCCTACCTTCCTTGTATCCTTAAGTAAATTTGACTTTCTCTTTCTTATCTGGCTTTGCTGGCCTTGATGTATGATCTCAGACCATTCCTGACCAACTGGACTCCCAGGCCTAACTCCAGCACCAACTCATTTTTCCAATGGTGATTCAATGTACATTACAAAGTCAAGGTCTCAGGGATGCATCTTGTCAAGCATCTTCATCTATGATGATATTATCACCTGCTGAGAACTTCTCAATGAATACAAATTAACAAAAAATAAATCTCTTCTGTATTTTATTTTTCATGCTGAGATACTTTTGAAAACTATATGACATATAATGTCATCAGTTTTTATCAACAGTATTGGCTTTTTCTATCAGATAGGTTTCAACTCATGAAATCATGGTGGTTCCCTCTTACTTCTTCATAATTAGTTATAATTAAGTCATTTCAAATTTTCTTACAAATGTTTCCTACTTTAGTCATTTCTTTACTGTCCCAGACCATCCCTCCCTCATCACATATATGAATACTGCTTTCAGTATCTACCCATTTAGATTCTGTAATCTTTCCCTTTTCCAATCTGCCAAATTGATCAAAACATACTATTTTTGCATTATGCTATTCTCCTCAAAAACTTCCAATGCCTCTTTATGGTCTAAGAGATAAACCCAAAGTTGTTATTTTTGGATTTAAAATATTTTGCAGGGCACCTGGATGGCTCAGTCGGTTAAGCACCCAACTCTTGATTTTGGCTCTCACAGTCATGGGACTAAGCCCTGCTGGGCATGGAGCCTGCTTGAGACTCTCTCTCTCTCTCTCTCTTTCTCTCTCTCTCTCCCTCTCTCTTTCTCTCTCTGCTTGTCTCCTCCACTCATGCATGTTCTCTCTCTCTCAAATAAATTAAAAATAAATAAATAAATAAATAAATAAATAAATATTTTTAGTCTATATTCTCCTTCTGTCTACTTCTATCCTTTTATCCTACTTTTGAAAGAATTCTTTAACAAGGACTGATCAGGCTTTTTAAATCACAGTTCATAAAAAACCCACATGGCACCCAGCCTTTGCATCTCATGACATTCCTGCCACTTCATTTCCATTCTCTCTTCAAATCTTAAATCAAGCATTTGCTGACCATACCTCCTGGTTGGTCTGTAACACGCACAGTTTATGCCTGTGACCTCAGTATATTTAGTAAGAGTCATCTCTTTGTCATTCCAAAGTGTCCCATTTTGGAAGAGAAATGATATGGTCACTCTACTGATGAATCTTTCCTATTCTATCCCCAAACTACGGTGACTATTTCCCTCTAAAATCCATTGAGACTTTTCTGTCTGAAGTACTGCATTAGCACATAGTATTTGCCATGATAAAATGTGCCTACTATGTACAAGGTGCCTTAATATGCTATCTTTACTTTAATCTATAATCTATTAAATCTATCTTTTAGATAAGAAAAAAAAAAACTACAAAAAGTGGTTTTAAATAACTTGCCAGAGGCAGTTGTAGAAGAACTTTCGTTTAAACTTTGAGCCGTCTGTCTTCAGGGCTTCTGCCTGATCCCTAAAGTCCAGGCCAGAGGTTTCATGAAGGACAGGGCCTGTCCTTGACTGTGTAGGTACAATTTATGGGGAATTTCTTGCTTGAAGGAGGACTTAATCTATGTTTAGTGTTGGGTAAACTTTCACATTTATAATCCAAAAGAAGTCTTTTGTGGGCACTTGTTTCCTATACTAAATTTGAAGGCTGCTTCAGAAGTGAACCCTTTCTACAATTTTTTTTGTTTATTTATTTATTCTGAAAGTGAGAGAGAGAGAGAGAGAGACAGAGAGAGAGAGAGAGAGAGAGAGACAGAGAGCATGTGGGAGGAGCAAAGAGAAAATCTCAAGTAGGATCCACCCTATCAGCACAGAGCCCAATGTGGGGTTTGAACCCACAAACCGTGAGATCATGATCTGAGCCAAAACCCAGAGTCAGGTACTTAGCCAACTGAGCCACCCAGGTGCTACAACCGTTTCTTTCTGAAATGATGTATATTGGGTAGCTCACTTACTTCTTCTCAAGTCAAATCTGGGGACAAGCACAGGCCTTGTCTTTCATGAAGTCTCAGGCCTGGGCCTCAGGGAGCTTTATTGGAACTGTAAATACATTCCTCCAGTTTGAAGGCACCATCTTTTGCTTCACCAATTGCAGCCCTCTGTTGAATCAGACAGTGTTGTTGGTGGTGGTGGTGGTGGAATCAACACTTGAAGTGACATTCAATTGTTGGGAATTTTTTTTAAGTTTAATTATTTATTTATTTTGTGAGCGAGAGAGAGAGAGAGAGAGAGAGAGAGAGAGAATGAGAATCTCAAGCAGACTCCACAAGGCTCCATCTCTCCATCTGAGCTGAAATCAAGAATTGAATGCTTAGCTGACCAAGCCACCCAGGTTCCCTGGGAATTATTATTTTTTTATAAAGCAAATCCATCTATACCTCATCAGAAATTATTTATTTTAGAGTTTGCTGAGGAATACAACCATGTCAGTTAAAATACTTATGTACTGTGTAAGCCCATCTTAAAAATCATTCCTGAAAGATGCTTGCAGAAAGCAATTGTCTTATTATACAAACCACACAGAAGTTGAACTAATCCTCTTGTTCTTTTCAAATGGAGGTGGACAAGGCTATTAACTTTCTGTTGTCCTTATGTCCCTTCACCTATCCTTTTAAAATTTTTATTAGGCGTTTTAATGTGTGGGTTGAAATCAATAGAGGACAAGCTATTAAAAATTATTGGTTGGCTGTGGCTCCTCACTAAATATTAAAGCAGCTTGGCAAATTAGCACATACCTCTAGGCATTAAGCCTGGGAGAAATAATGATCTCGGCAAATAGTATAATCCAAATAGAAAATATGGCCAGCGTGCTGCTTTGGGGTTTCCTTTGGCTGTTGTTGTTCACCATTAACATTATTCTGTTCTTTGCTTTTATTAGTGTGAGGAGATGATATGGGGAGCATTAAGTATTGGAAGGATCCCTTTTAAGGACATATTATATCAGTATCTAGATAGATATCAGAGTAGCTTGGGAGAAATAGGAAACAGGTGCAGAAACAGGTGACTGGAATATTGCTTATTTCTGCTCTGCATTAAGTGCCTGGGAGAAATGGGCAATTTTTCTGGGTGCTGTGTGCCTTGTCTTCTAGGAGGACAGGTAGACAAGCTGTTAATGCAAACAATACACGGGAGATTGTCAACTGAGAAGCTTAGGGCAGAGGTAGGGCCGTGTAGGCAGAAAAGTTATTTTCCCAAGTGAATGAAGAGAAAAGCATAGAGTGAGGTTGATTCCGTAGATATATAATAAAAGCTGGAAGATTCAGGAGGAAGAATCAGTTCTGAGAAAGGGATGGGGAAATCAAGAAGATTAGGGTAAGATGGGAAATTCCTGGAAGTCAGAAGAATTGGTTTTGAATCAAAATTCCTTTATATATCATTTCTGTTCTTTGTAAATTTTAATATGCAACAAGTCAGTGTTTCAAATCTTATTGCTAAATGAGCAAAAGAAATAAACAATCCCACAATGCACCCTTATGTTTTCTCAGTATGAAAAGTCAAGAAATAATGGTATCTTTTGGGTCTTCATCCCCCAGATGAAGAATTTCTGGTCAGTTATCTGTCTCCACCCTAGCAACTAACCAGTCTTTGCTAACCTAATCTGGGCATTGAAACTAAGATTACATTTTGCACCCTGTATATTACTCAGGAAGGAGTTTTTATGTTTACATTTTGATTTATAACTACTAACCATATTTACAAAAGTCATTGAGACTAAACTCTGTGTAACTAGTTTATAACATAGGCTATTTCCCCATTTGGAGATTATTAATTTTTTGTTCTTTTTTTTTTGGTCAAATAAGTTATATTAGAAAGTTTTTCCTAGAAAGTTGTATAAGAGGGACTATTTTTTTTTTGCACATGAACAATTCAACTGAACATAAGATTCTTGGCTCATGACATTTTCCTCTCAATGGTTTCACATGTATTGCTCTGTTACCATCTAGCATTTCATATGGCCAATGAGAGTTCTAAGGCCCACCTAATTTCTTACCATTTGCATACTTTTGTTGACATGTATCATGCTTCTGTTTTATCTCTTAAGCATAAACTTTCCTACACAGTGCAGATATTTTTCCTATTGTATAAATAATGAAGGATGGGTGTAAGGGACTGAGAATAAACCAGAGTTCCAGAAAAGTAGAGAAACCATACCATATGAAGGAAGAACTGATGGAGAATGATGGCCACACATAAGAATGAGGTACAAGGAGACCCAACGTTAGTTGTGCAATGATAAACTAGCCAAACGTCCCAAGAGGAAAGCTGAGCACCCAGAACAGTTCTCTGAGCATCCGGAGATAAGTCTTCTGGATCACTTTATTGATTACAATGAAAAGTAATGATACCCAATGAGAAATGATGGTACACAATAAAGCAATTACAAAACTGAGGCCAGATATCCTATACCAAAAAGAGAAGGACTTTTAGGTAGAAAGGAGGAAGTGCTAAGAATGGAGTTGGAGGTGGAAAAGTTGTGGGAGCAAAAAAGGAAGTGTATTTCTGTCAGTACATCTGTCAGATGCTCTACCTTGTCATCAAACCTCTGCCAGATCAGCCCAGAGGCAAGAGCTCTTGAGTGGAGGTTGTTCAAAGTGTTGATTAGTTACTAGGAGGGAGTTACTAGTTACTAGAGGGAGAACCACATATGAGTTACCTTAAAGTATCCTTTGTGGTAAATTTGGAGGCCTTTTAAGTAATAAACTCTATGGGTCCTCATTTCTAGCCAAAGCACCATTTGGAGACAGGTCAATATATTATGATATTTTTTACCCTTTTATTTAAAATATTTCACAAATTATCTAAATGCATCATCAATTGGCAAATTCTTTCAATCTGCCAATTTACTTTTTTTTTTTATTCAACTGAGAAATATTTTCTTCACTTATGTCTCTGGTTATTAGTTCTGCTGATTTATTCTTCCTTGATTTTCACATTTATCACATTCTCTCTCTTTTTGTTCATTTATTTGTCTCTTCCCCTGCTTTATGGGAAAGCATGTTGAATTTTAATTCTAGTATCTAATTTCAATTTTATTAGAATCTTTTCTTATCTCAACATGTTCCCAGTTCTGCGCATCCTTATCTTTATATATTATATTATTTTCCTTTATGGGTTTCTTTTCCTTTTTCATGGAATATGATATTTTTGCATTAAAGATACAAAGTAGTCTCAGAAATTGGATTTTTTTTCTTAATACATTATTATCAGAAATATATCATCCCACTGAGTCTTCTAGTCTTTTACAGAATTTAATCAGGATAGACTAAGTTAACTTACAATAGCAAACAATGCCAATTTATTTTTTTGGCTCATAACAAAATTTACTTCTAATTTCAGTGGTTTAACTTGTAAAGCTCATGCAAAATTTGCTGTGGATAGGATATTTCTACAGGGTTCTTGTCCTCCATGGGGATACTCAGCAGTCCAGGCCTTTTTGATCTTCTTTTGCTCCACTGTCGTATTCAGCCTTCATAGCCTCTTGATGTCTCCAAGGAGTGGGAAGTGTAGTCAAAAGGGAACTCTGACCTCCTTTCCTGCCACTTTTGCTCACAGCCCCCTATTGGCCAGAACCAGTCACATGACCCTGTCTGACTGGAAGGTGTGCTCAGGGGGAAAAAGGAGGAGAGCTGAATGTTGCTGATCACAAATAATGCCTACCACAGTGATAACAAGAAGAAGACTGTTCAAATAAGTTTAGAAAACACCATGTTGACCAAAATTCTATAGGCCTTCTCATGCTATGAATTCTCAGTGTCTTTGTTCCACTGACTTTATTGTGAATGATCAAAATAGAGATATTGCGGGCCATCCCTCTTTCCTGTACTTACATATATTCATTCAGGGACTATAGCACTGTAGGCATACTTGGGAGATGCTCTTCTTTCTCAGTAAGAACCAGGGGCTCCCTGCAGTGTATCCAGGATTCAGGGATCTTCAGGTGGGCAGAACTTTCCCCTAAAGATATTTATCTCTGTTTAGGTATATCTTAGGCTAAGTGAGCACTGCAGAATGCCTAAAGCTACGGTTTCTGCTTATACATGACAGGTGTGAAATAGGTGGACACTGCACTTCAGGGTGAAGTACAGAAAATTGTCTTCAAAACCCCTAGCCTATTCTTTTTATGTTTTTCATGACTTAGTGGTATCTATTTTAGTTCAGCTATCCCAATTTCTGGTTTATTCTTTTCTTCTCTAGTAAAACCTGGAGGAATTGGACTTCAACTCATTCATACTGATTTATGACTTTGACCAGGTGCAATTTTCAAGCAAAGTCTCAGGCTCCCAGAATATGGAAGGTGTGGAGAGGAAAGTGGACAGTAGTGCAAGAAAGTAAAGCAAAAGGGAGAATGTATTGTCCTTGAAATGTAAGCCACCCAAGGACTAAATTGTGTCCTCCCAAAAGTCATATGTTAAAGCCCTAACCCTCAAAGTGACTGTATTTGGAGATGGGGCTTTAGGAGGCAATTATGTTTAAATAAGGATATTATGGGAAGTAGGTCTAACCCAATAGAGTTGATGGCCTTATAAGTTGATGACCTCTCTCTCTTCTCTCTCTTTTCCTCTTTCTCTTAGCTTGTGCTTAGAGTAAAGACCATGTGAGGGATGCAATGAAAAGTCAGCTATCTGCAAGCCAGGGAGAGAACTCTCACCAGAATGCAAATGCTGCTGGACCTTCATGTTGGGTCTCCAGCTTCCAAAACTATGAGAAGTAAATTTCTGTTGTCTAAGCCCCCCAGTCTGTGGCATTTTGTGATAGTAGCCCAAGCAGACTAATACAGAGGCCAAACCTATTTTAACCTATATCCAATGCTGAGAAATTTAGTTCTGTGGCATTGTCAGAGGTGACATCCTTCAGTTACTCAGGACTGGCTTATTTATGCTTTGGTAGCCCTGGCCTCATCCATGTTCAGCTGTAGGATGGAGCCCACATTATTGAGGCTCAAGTATACTCTCATCCATGTTGCCTGCACAAGGAAGTGGCCACCATCCACATCACTTTAAGGGGAAGAGTTAGAGCAACAGTGCTGGATCTGGTGCTGGGGCTACTCACAAGGTGGAGAGAACTCACAAGCAAACTGTGCCTTAAGTTCATGGTGAAGAAATTTGACTTGTAATAGAGCATGTGAGGTTTTCAGGGTGTCTGCATGGCTGAGTTTACACTTTATTAGGAGCTTGTCAACACTGATTATAGATGTTGAAGTCTTTCAAAAGTTAGAAAACTGAAAAAAGTTTTATTTGCTTATATTAAAAAATACTGAGAGGGGTGCCTGGGTGGCTCAGTCGGTTAAGCCTCCGACGTCGGCTCAGGTCATGATCTCGTGTTCATGGGTTTGAGCCCTGTGTTGGGCTCTGTGCTGACAGTTCAGAGCCTGGAGCCTGCTTCAGATTCTGTGTCTCCCTATCTCTCTGCCCCTCCCCCTCTCATGCTCTGTCTCTCTCTGTCTCAAAAATAAAACATTAAAAAAATACTGAGAACAGTCATTTATACAGTTACTTAGCATTTATGCCTTCTTGCCATGTAGCAAAATATTATGCATCTCATCAAATTGGTGTCAAATTAACTGTGTAAGCTGCCATTGATTAAACTTCACATTTAAAGTCTCATGGTTCACAATTTAAAAACTTGGAGTGAACATTGACATGTATCATTCAATTTGTCAGTGACTTGCAGTGTTTTGTCTTCCAAGTTTTGCGCTTACAGCATTTGCTTTGTATTCCCAGATATACCATAAGCAAATGAAAGAAAAGTTATATCCTTCTTCTGTATTTCCACTGAACACCTAGCAGATTCTCAATAAATATATATTGAATAAATAAAATAACATGTATAACAAAAATCAACTTTATTATTTATACTTAATTTATTTTATAAATAAGATTTTAATCTATCTTTAAATGTTAATATAGAAAAAAAGTAATAGAAATATTTTTGGAATCAGAGCATCAAAAGGAACTTTGGGTGCTATGCAATCTAGGCCCTAGATTCTGGATTGAATGGTAAGCCAATCAGTTGGTTTTAAGCCAATCAGTTGGTTAAGATGAAAAGTAAATAATTTAGAAATATTATGGTCAGCTCTCCTAATGTTTTACAAGAACAACAGATTTCCAATTCTCCACGAGATCACTCTCCATGGGCTTTGAATAGGACCCCATTTAATATCTTTTTTATGCCTCTCAAATTCTTTTGGAATGAATCACTACATCCTGATGCTTTCAGGAAACTTCATTTATGGTTATGTCTTGTCTTTAATATCTCTTTATGAGATAGCAAACACCTTGTCAAAATTTGAACTCCTTAAGGACAGAGTTTGCATTTGCTCTTGTAAAGATCAGATTTATGGGAATTTACTCTTACAGTCAGTATCCTGGCATATGCAAGATCATCATAGGGTTTTAAATTTGGTGACTAGTATTATTCACTGTAATAATATCTTTAATCTCAAAACAAAAGTGATGTATGAAATAGGATTAATTTTATTTTTTAAAAAGTATACATATAATTTTTGGTGAATGGATTTTACTTTGAGATATACATGCTTATGAGACGTACATGTGATATATATAATATATATGAAAATCATGAACTTCATTCTATAAAATTCTGGATTTGTAATATCTTATTTCTCATATATCTTACCTTCTTTGGCCATTTAAAAAATTTTTTTTACATTTATTTATTTTTGAGAGACAGAGAGAGACAGAGCGTGAACAGGGGAGGGGCAGAGAGAGAAAGAGACACAGAATCTGAAGCAGGCTCCAGGCTCTGGGCTAGTGGTCAGCACAGAGCCCAATGCGGGGCTCGAGCCCACGAACCGTGAGATCATGACCTGATCCGAAGTCGGATGCTCAACCGACTGAGCCACCCAGGTGCCCCTTTCTTTGGCCATTTTTATGAAATGTCAACAAACTTTTTCTTTTCTGTTTCATCTATTTTTTCATCATATTTAAATTACAAGTTTTAGTTCCGTTTTAGGTATTCTACTTCTTGTACCCTCCATCACAGTCTCCTGCCCACAGATATCTTTGCTGGCTGCTCCTATTATTGACATCTTAGCAGAAACAGTCTCCATTGCTTAAGCCTAAAGAAAAACCAAAGCAAATAAAAACAAATAGGCAAACAAAAAGTCATCATTTTTATTGCAGTCATTGTATCACATGGCACTATATTATTTTCCTTATCCACGAAAAATATGAGATGATATTATTAATATCTTTGTTTCTTTATTTCTTCTCAATGCCCCCCCCCCCACTAGAATACAAAGCTCCATGTGAGGCAGGTCCTTATCTTTCTGGTTTCAAAGAAGCTTGGAGACTAGAGTAGGTAGTGCCTGTGTTAACACTGTAAGCCTTGAATAAGTGTTGTTAAATGAAAAGAGTATAAAATCATGTTCCCCGAACGTCAGTGAATCTAAGAGAAATGTTTGAATTTATGGCAAGGAATGGGATATCATACATGGTAAACCATCCAAAGACCAGGGCCGGCCTCCATTGAAGTCTTATGATAGTAAATGAAAGCCTGAGGGCTTCTGTGGGTGGTAGCCGCTCTCATTTGAAGATAGGCCTATCCTCCTTCAGTTTAAAGCCCTAAACACGATCTCTCCCCATAGCTCATTTCTTCTATAATCCTTTTTGATAGAATTCCTTGCCTCATCCCAGCTACATTTCTTTCATGGCTGGGCTGACTGCCAATGGCCCAGATAAAGGCAGAAACTCAAGTGGAATATTTTGTTCTGGGATAGCTTTGACCTTGTAGCTGCTCGATCCTCTGGGAGAACAACAGTCTGTGCTTGATGTGGAGGTGAAGAGGTGTTTCCACATCTTAATAGCATCTCTGAGAAGGAGGAGGGGTGAACCGTAAGCAGCCTGGGGAGGAACCAGTCTTCCTGGAATCCTGGGAATGATAGACCTTCTCAGACTGTGCACTCGCTCTTCAGCTGTTCAGAGAGGCACAATTTTATTACTCATGCTTGTATTTCTTTTCCAGTCAGGACTGATTTTGAGGATGTTCTGAGTGATAATGACAGAAAGAACATTTTGCTCAACCTTTCACTTAGGCATCTCCCTGGCATAAAGCAGTGGTCAGAAGCCGCTAATTCCTCTGACTTCAGAAACACTGAATTAAAGGCTATTTGAAGTCATCCAGTTGGAAAAATAGCAGTAGGGCTCTAGAGAGAGTACAGGAGAAGTATGAATGGTGGAACTCTAGGACTAATTACTGCAAGTGGTCAGGTCAGCTTAAGAAAAGGTCTCTCTGGGGACTCTGTCCTAGGCACCCCTGCATGGGGTTGGAGGAGGCAAGTAGAGGGGAGAGGAGGACAAGATTGCAGAGGGCATATGAACTTGGTTGCTGAGGCATGAATAAAATCTTCAATGTTGAGTCATTTATCTGGAGATTCAGCCTCTCTTCATTCTTCACGATATCTTAGCACCAAAGGCTTTAAAGGAAATGTACTATGAGCATTAATGATTCTATTTAGCAGGGGCTACAGAAAACCCAACCACCTCTCTCCCAGCACTTTTTCTTTTACTTTTACTTTTCTTTCCTTTTCTTTCTTTTCCTTTTCTTTTCTTTTCTTTTCCTTTCTTTCTTTCTTTCTTTCTTTCTTTCTTTCTTTCTTTCTTAGGAATGACCATTTCATGATTTCAGACTTTCCTATGGTCTTTTTTGTACATTTACAGTTTGGCTAAGCCTTCTGACATTCTCAGGGTACTATTCTGTGGGGGATAAAAGGCTAATTTGACTTTTCTGCTATTCAAGTATTTTTATTCCATATAAAATCATCTTGTATCTTCCCTCCTCACAAAATGCTGGCAATCTAGATATTGTTGAGATCCTTTATAGAGAACTGACCTTTCCAGGTTGTTAAACTCTTTCAGCTCCTGGAAAAATAGATTACTTTAGATGAGGTCTAAAGGGCTGATGGAAGTCTTAAACTTACTACAATTCCCACAAGTAATGATTGTTATAGAAGCCTTTCACTGGCATCGTTGTTCGAATGAATAACTAAGGGTGAGGGGAAAATAGACTCATTGGGTTGTTTGCCCTCATGCATATTAATTCATAAAACCGAAGACCTGAAGGGGCAAACATTATGAAATAAAAACTTCCATCCCCTCAGCATCCAGGGAAGAGTTCATTCAAATACCTCAAGATAGAAAGTCGACTGTACTTCACAATCTCCATAAGAAACTTTGCCAATTCCTTTAATAATACACCCCAGTGTCTTACCAATACTTACAGACAGGAGATTTTTCATGGAATCTAACTTGAATAATAAAAAAAAAAAAACTAGGTTAAAAATATTACTGTTTGTTTTTCTTGCTTTCATATCCCCAATTTCTTGAGAGAATGATTGGCATCTGGTAGGCACTGACTAAATATCTTTTGAATAAATGAATGAATAACTGAAAAAGTAAATAAGAATTAAGTTCCACAATAGAGAGGATGACATAATTGTACAAGTTACCAAGTATGATTGAGAACATATTCTGTGTTTAGTGCTGTTTAGACACTATATGGAATTTGAAGATGTAAAATGGAAGAGTCTGTTAACTCCAGGTATTTACTATTTCTCACAGTCGAATAGGGGTATATCTACATTCGCAAGTAACCACAGTTCAAGGCAGATTACAAATGATGCTCTCACTGTAATCTAAAGAATAATGAAATAGCATGAAGGAGGACATGTGTTTATACTAAGATAAATAAAGATGGCTGAAGATAATGATCATGAACAGTTTTGCATTACTGGCAGGATTGATGTTGAAGGCCCTGCCTACAGTAAGGGCATATAGTCAGGAAAATACATGATTGGATCCAGAACCATTGACTGTCTGGTGTGTCTCAGAGCCACATGTGTCTGTGTCCATGTGTCTGCTGGTGGTAGTGGTAGAGGTGGCAGGAGCAGGTGGGGTGAATTAGAAAGTTTTGCTGGGGCCCCAGAGTTCAGAGTAGAAAAAGATCATTCATGTCACATACCCACACATGTAGGTGCCATGAAATCTTGAATGTATGTCCATTTTGTCTATAATTCTGTCTGGGGCTCCTGAAATAGTGCCTGGAAATAGTGGGTGCTGGATAAATATTTGCTGAGTGAACATAAAATACTATTACTCTGAGGATGGCAATCATAGATTGTGACTTTGTGAAACTGTTCAACTCTTATTTTCTCTGTCAAAGAGACAAAATTCAACCTGGGAAAGGTAGAATAATTATCAATAAAGGACATTTAAGGTCAGGACAGTAAAATGACATCTAGCCCCTTGGAACAATTTCAATGTTTTTGACTATTGAAAAATGATGTATTTGTGTACTGAAATTAATTTCAGATATAATTTCACAACTACTGAACTCATGGAGAATAATAAAGGTGACAGGAAAATGTATTGGCCAATATTGGCCCAATTCTTAAATGCAAATTCTACCAAGCAACATAAAAAATTTTGGTTCCTGGCTAAATTCTACAACTCTAGATTAGTATTATTAAGTAGGTTTTTTTGTTGTTGTTTTGGTTGTTGTTGTTGTTGTTGTTGTTGTTGTTGTTTTTGGTAAGTGCTGGGGTTGATTATTGTAGTAGTTAGCCTGTGCCATTCTTAGCTGGAAGGAGGTTGGAGAAAGAAGCTATAGATGAGAGATGGGTCACAGATCTAAGTGAATTTGAGCTGTGTAATTTCAGAGCAACATAGCAGCAGTAAAATCAGCCTTGTGTATAGTCATTGGAAATGAGGTGGGTCATCTAGTCCAGTGGCAATTAATCAATCAGTAAGACAGTAATCAAGTTGTAAATGGCCTAGATTCTGCAAACATGGACTGTAGCTGTGAAAACAAGGATAATCACTAGTTGGAAATTACTACTGAAATTGTAACCTGACAAATGCATACATACTTAGTACCAACGAACAGAAGCTATAGTCAGACTAATTTAAATTAGTTCCCAATATAGCTTCAAAGGTGCAACCAAGGCTTAGCCACAAAAGTCCTGCATTATGGGGTTATTTTCAGGTTCAAATAAGTGAATGTTTGAAAAGTCCTGAGATGAATGCCTGATACAAGAGTGAGGATTCAAATAATTGTAGTGGTGTAATAAAAATTAAACATCTTTTAAATAAGACCTCTATAAAAATTTCATTTGTCATTAGAAAATGATAAACATTACTTTTCATGAATTAAAAAATGGGAATATGCAACGGTGAAAAGATTTGTTGATTTCTATAATTCATTCATATACTCAGGAAACATTTATTATCACCTTCTATCTGCTAATACTTCCCTAGATACTGGGATGGGAAGACAATTAAGAATATATTTATTCTTAAGAAGCTCAATCTAGTGTGGGCTCTCATAGTTATAGCATGTGTAAGACTTAAAAAACTTTATTGCACATATCTGATTCATTATCATCTCTGTTAGATTATAAGCTCCTTGACAGCCAATCTATTTCCATCTTTTTATTCCATCTTTTTTATTCCAGTCTTTACATCTTTGACACCTACAACCTACCACCTAATACACAATTATAAATGGTGACTTCTGATCTCATCAAACTAGACTCCAGTTATAAATACTGTGAAATGCAGAATGTAATGCAACAGACCTTCTTTTACATGTAAAGCTAAGCTTGCAAGGCAGAAATGAAATCCTCCAGTTGCCAAGATCAGAGATGGATTGGGAAAACCAGAGCCATAAACTCAGGAGCTTATGCTGCAGCTACTATGAGTGATGGTTCCAGTCTCAACAACAAAGGACTTAAGCTTTAATGCCAAGAAAAGCAAGAATGAACTGTTAAGAATGAATTTCATAAAGAAGAAAATTGAGGGGCTCCTGGGTGGCTCAGTCGGTTACGTGTCCGACTTCAAGCTCAGGTCATGATCTCATGGTCTGTGAGTTCAAGCCCCATGCCAGGCTCTGTGCTGACAGTTCAGAACCTGGAGCCTGCTTCCGATCTGTCTCCCTCTCTCTCTGCCCCTCCCCCACTTATGCTCTGTCTATCTCTGTCTCTCAAAAATGAATAAACTTAAAAAAGAAGAAGAAGAAAATTGAATCCAGAGGAATGACTGATAGATAGGAACCAAACATGAGCCAAGAAGTTGTTATAAATAAGTATTGGTTATATAAATTATTATCTATAAGGATTAATCTGGGGGAGAAAAGAAGCAAGGTGAATTAAGTTATCAATACAAATAATATGTAAGATGGAGAAAAAGGCATGTGCTGGAGGAAGAGAGAGAGAATGGTCACATTTAGAGTTTTTTTGGGCCAAGAATGCAAACTAAAAATTTAAAGGTCATTGGTAATAAATATATTTTATAAATTCTAAGCAAGGAGGGAATAAAAAAGGATTAAAGAAAATATCATTGATAAAAGGCAGAAAAGAAGGTAAGGAGGAAAAATACATGGTAAATTAAAAGCACTAAATAAGGTGGTATAAACTAATCCCAATTACAACTTTTAAATAAAACAGTGCAGATGGCTTAAATTTACTAGGAAATAGAGATTTTATATTGGACTTCAAAACAAAATCTAGGATATGCTATTTAAAGAGACATAACAAAAGGGCTCAGAATCGCTGGAATAAATGTAGAAAAAGATAATACTAAGCAAGTAGTAAGTCAAAAGGAAGTAGATATATCTATATTAAAATCAGAAAAAAAACACATGCCAAGGCTTAAATGTATGTAAAATACTACAAGGTCAATTATAAGGCTCTGTAAGTTACATTTGGAAGAAAAGTTTTTATTACACTGGTGAGGAATTACCATTTTTCAGAGCAACGATCTTAGATGTTTTTTTCATGATTCCATCTTGGCATGAATTATGGTCAAAATACTAGTATTAATAACAATAGCTAACAGACAATGATAATAACAATGATGGCATTATCTGCCAGGCAGTTTAGAAGTGGATTTTATAATTTCAAGTTTAAACAATCATCTGATAGTAAGAGAAACTACTCTTACTAAACTCCCATTTTAAAGAAAAACTGAGGTTTATGGAAATTAAGAGCTTTTCCTCAGAGATGTGAGCCACACTGGAGTCAAATTTAAGCCTGAGTCGTCCTGCTTTTATCCTAGATGCTCTGTGGCCTTTGCCAGAAACATCTTGATAGGTAAGTGAAGAGCCTTGGAGACAGATGAGGATAGCATAAGTGGAAGTGAAGATCCCATGCACGGTGAGTCATCCCAACAATGTGGGAAGACCTGAGGGATCAGGACCTTACACTTATAGAGTCCCTCATTTTGGCTGGGGACTCAGAACGCTGGAGCCCCAGAGGCCCTGGATGGCTCCTAGGATGGAAATCTTGAGCATCAGCAGTAAAGTCATTTTGTTCTGAGACATCCTACCACTCCTTGGGCAACCACCAAGAACTGCCCTCTGTGTGAGGGTAGTTGGGCAAGGGATCCATTTCCTGGGCACAAGGCTTCATTGTCCCCAGGAGGAAGGGATTACTTTTAGGAATCTCACACAGAGACTGAATGAGCCAGGGACATTTTCAGTTGTCCCTTTTAATCCTGTGAGCCTGAGCACCAGAGATATATCTGGATCCTAGTTTTTCCCACACATACAGTTCTTTAGGGCTCGATAAAGTCTGTTTTGAAGACTTGTCTCAACAGCATGTCTAGAAAAGTCTGCTTCAGTTATAATGTCTTAAAAACGAATGTCTTCTGATTGGCATAAACCCATTCAGGCTGTTCCCGTCTTCTCAATGCAAATGTCCAGTGTGCTTGAAATGATGGCTGTCTCAGACAGCAGTGAATGTCACTGAAAGCATCCTTACCACCCATCATTCCACGGGTGAGGGATGTTTAAATGCATCCTGCATCTGGCCTTTTCTCCTGACCCTATTTTTTCAGCCAGAATCCAATATGAGCCATACCACTGACACTTGAAAGCCCTTTCAACATTTCAACTTCTAACTTGAAGGTTATACGGTTTCCTACTAAGCCCAAGTTCAGCATTTGTCTCTGTCGCTCCACCACACATGGTCCAATGCTTGTTTTATTTATACGTACAGTAAGACCTTGGTTTGTGAGCATAATTCATTCCAGAAACATGCTTTTAATCCAAAGCACTTGCATATCGAAGTGAATTTCCCCATAAGAAATCATGGAAACTCAGATGATTCGTTCCACAAATATATTCATATAAAAATGATTATGATACTGTAATATAATACAAAATAATAAAGAAAATACAAAATATAAAGAAAAACAAACAAATTAATCTGCACTTACATTTGAAAACCTTCATGGCTAGTGTAAGGGAGACAAGAGAGAGGAAGGTTATTGTGTAGAATGACTTTCACTATCACTAACAGAATCATTGCTATTTACTGGCTCAGTGGAATCTTTTTCTTCATGGGGGCAATTGTATATTCTCACATGGATGTTAACTACAGTACAGTATTAATAAACTCATCATATAGTATATTTAATGTAACTGGCAATAAGGCAACAGAGGGAGGGGTCTCCATCTGTAGGCAGCCTGAGCTAGAATGAAGCAAAGCATTCCTGAGCTCACTCTTGTATGGAAAAGCAAAGGACTGTCCATAGATGCTTTGAAGTGACAAAAAACATATACTAGTGCCAGTTGTGGGCAGCTCCCAACATTCTGAATAATCACTGATTTCTGCCAAACACTGCAGCCTGAGACTGAGCATCCAAGCATGGGAGATGATCACCCATAATCCCACAGTGAGAAAGAGAGGGAGGAGAGAGAGAGAGAGAGAGAGAGAGAGAGAGAGAGACCACTGGCTCAGTTGTGATCATGTGACATTTGGAGTCATGTACTACTCATATTGCAAGTCATCACTTTTTTGTCAAGTTAAAATTTATTAGAAATGTTTGCTCATCTTGTGGAACACTCACAGAACAAATTACTGGCAATCCAAGGTTTCACCATATTTGCCTTCACAATTTATCTGACTTGGGAGGTCAGGGAGGATAATATCATTCACTAATTCAGTAACCATATGCCTTGCTCTCTTCTAGGTTCTGAGGATCCCATGGCAAACCTAGCAGTCAAGTTTGTACTGAGATTGCCTGTAAGTTACATGCAAATACATATTATGAGGTGCTGATAAATGCTAAGTAGGAAAATAAAGTAGGGCAAAGCAGATTAGGGAGGGTTCAGGTGGGGGATGCTCTTTTACTGAGTATTCAAGGAAGGTCTTCCTAATATTTGGTAGAAAGAGAGAGCTAGGGAAAAAGCCAGCAGAGTTAGGTCGTGTGGAACACGTGGAATCTGGGGAAAGAGTAATCTAAGCAGACAAAAATCACCAAGGTCCTGAGGCAGGAGACTGGCTGGCATTTTCAAGGAAGGCTAGGGAAGCTGGTGTGGTGGTAAAAGAATGAGGAATGGGAGTATGGAAGCAGAGAGCTAGTAGAGAGCCGAGTCATGTAGCATGGGAGGAATATCTGGGTGTAAGGGAGCCATTTCAGCATTGCCGTCCTAACTTTAATGTTGAGTCTAAAGCCATTTTCTAAAAGGTCGTTTTTTCATCTTTGATTTCCCCCTCTAATGAGATGCAAAGCCACTGGAATATTTGAGTGGAGGAGTGACAAAACCTGATTTAGCTCTAAGATTCCTCTGGCAATAACTGGGCCGTGTTTATATTCTCCACTGGATAAAGCATAATGTTTTCCATATAGTAGGCTTATTAAATAAATACATTAAATTGAAGAGAAATTCTGATTTTCCAGGATCATTTCTATGCACTCTTATTCTAGATTTACAGCAACAAGTACACGAATATTTAAAATGGCTCCACATACTTACTATTGACATGAAATAGTAAACACCAAAATGAAAATGATGGAGTCTGATTCTTCCTTTTTTTTTTGTCCTTCATTCCTTATTTATAATGTAGTCAGATTGTTCTGGGAGATAATACTATGCATTTGAGCTGAATAAAAGTATTACATCATATTACAGGGTCTTGTGTTCAGTTATTTTAAAGTCTGAGGTACATTATAATTAAACCAAAGAATAAAAAGTAGAACTCCAATGCATATCTGAAAAATAATGTAATATTCACTCTCAGTGACCATCAGTTTTGAAAATACTGATTGTTTATTTTTTATTGTTTATTTTATTGATTGTTTCTTGTTTATATCAAACTTGGAATTTTAATAGAGAATGATTTTTTTCTGCTTTCCTTGAATCAGGATGATATATCAGCATACCAAAATCTTTTCTCTCTTTTCTTTTTGACTTTTTGGTATTTTTAAAATTCCTGTACATGTGGGAAATTTATTGGAACTGAAAGTAAAATATGTGTGCCCCAGGAAGGTTGTTAGAAAATTGTGATAATGCTTTCTTTGGACTGTAGTCTAAATTGCATTTTAGTGGCACTTTTTTCTCCACATGTCACAATACAGTTCACCTTTGAACAACGAGGGGGTAGAGAAGCAGACTCTTGTGCAAAAATCCTCATATAACTTTTGATTTCCCAAAAACTTAACTACTGATAGCCTGCTGTTGACTGAATTTTTAACTGATAACATAAACAACTGTTTAACACATATTTTGTATTTTGTATGTATTTGTTTTTGTATGTATTTATGTATTTGTGTATACTATGATCTTATAATAAAGTAAGCTAGAGAAGATGCTAGTAAGAAAACCATAAGAGAAAATACATTTATCATTTATAGTAAAGTACTGTAAAAAAAATCCATGTATAAGTGGATCCATGTAGTAGTTCAACCATGTGTTGCTCAAGGGTCAACTGTATTCTCAAAATATTTTCTTTTAATTCAACCCATATTGATGTGCACATTTTAAATCTCTTATACTACAGTAGGAGCGCAGATAGAAGGTTAATGAAAAGGGCAGTGGTAGAGGTCCAGCTACCCAGTGTTCCTCAGCAAAAGAGATTTTAAAACAAGAAACATTCAATTAGATATCAAGATGGCTTTGTCAAAAAACATGCTGCCAATAAACTGTGGAAGTGCAAACAACAGACTGTTGGAACCAAGAGGAAAGAGATAAGGTCAGCAAAATTGCTGACTGTGCTAAAAAAAGCTGAAGGGATTAAAAGGAATAAAAGCATTTTCAAATATATTGAAAAAGAGAGATAGAGCACCAGAAAGTAGGACTGCAAATGAATAGGGAGAGAGAAATCCATGTTAGCTAAAGTGGTTCAAGACTGAACTGCTTTTAAAAATCTGAGTCTGACAAGGCAAACACACTGTGGGAAATTGGGACATAATGAAGACCTGGTTTATTAGAAAATAATTTAGGCAGCTGATGGTATTTCTGCATACTAATGGAAAGAACTTAGAATCTTCAAACATGCCTGCTGCTACCTGTACTAAAATGTCTATAAAATAATTTGCCATCTAAGCTACTACCTTTATCCCAAAGCGAAGTCTGCTTCTGCCTTCAGCCCCTGAACATCTCCATGAAATTAAAAAATCATGCAGAATGTATAAAGTCTCAAAGGACTGATAAAAATACCAGGATACCAAGGCTATGAATTTTAACCCTACTCTGGCTATTGGCTCCCTCAATGTCACTGTAGGTCCATCTATGTCTGTTTTCTGAGCTATAATAAGGATGATTATACTCACCTACCAACAGTTTATGACTCAAGAAAGTTTAGCATGTGTCATAAACATAATGTGCTTGTATATTAGGTCATAAGAAAAGAGAATAAATTCAAGTCAGTAAGAATTCAGTCATCGAGTTCAGTTACCCCACAGAGGCAACGTGCATAAGCAACTAAGTGCATAGTCTATGGAGACAACTAACTTAGTTTGAATCTTCCTCTTAGTGCTTACTGGCTGTGTGACTTAAGGCAAATGACTTAACTTCTCTGGACCCTCTTTTCCTCATTTATAAAAGATAAGACACGTTGTGCTCAATATTGTCAGCTTTTATTATAGGAGCAAAACCTTCCTAGACTTACAGAGAGAATTCTGGATTACCAAAGCTATATTTGTGCAAATGAGCTTATAAGAGTTGGGCTTAGAACGTGTTTAAAGAATACAGTATCTATAAATAGAAGTAGAGCCAATGTAATCTAAATAATAAATGTTGTATAGCCTGGCATATGTAAAGATTAAGCACTGAATGTTGCCTTATCATTTGTTTGGAAGGAGAATTGGGAAATGCATGAAAAATCACAGTCATGTTTGGCAACCACAGATGGACCATGAGCTCATAAAACTCAAAAATATCTTGAGAAGTCAGTTAGTTGGGTATTAATGTAATCCATATTGAAGGCATTAAATGCTGTGTATTTGTCTTTCCTATACTTACATATTCAGAAAGATAGAATTGGACACCTTCCATAATGATCAATTCAGTTGTTCAAGGACACCCAAGTTTAGAGGTGGAGTAGGCTCTTAACCCATGTTCTGACATTTCTGTTGGTCACAGCTCATACACTCTGGTTGGAAGCCACTTTAAAAAAATGCAGGAAAGAAGATTCCTTGCTAATGAGAACAGAAGCCATTTTTGATCCCAGAACTTGAAGGGTCACTCTCAGAGCTCTGGGACCAGCAAAACTTAACTAGAATGCAGTATTTACATGAATTAGACTAAACCATTATTGAGCTTTTAACCAATTGCCAGATAATGAGAAAGGGCCTGGTCATATGAAGGACAATAAGATAAAATTTCTGTCCTAGGGGAGCTCAAATCCTGAAATAGCATAATATCAGAAGTAGGATCAGAAACATTCATTTATTCAACATATATTTATGGCCAATTCTACTATGTCCCAGGCACTGGTCTGGGCATCAAAAGCAGGAACAAAACAGATATAGGTCCATGACTTTGTTACATTTACTTTCCATTGATGAAGGAGGGAGCCAGGTGATAGATAGTAACATGATTGGTTCAATGGTATCCATGGGATTTTTATGTATGGAGGTGAATGAGTGCTGTTATGGAGAGGCTAATGTCACTGAACAATATATATATATATATATATATATATATATATATATATATATATAAAATGCCATTGAACAATATATATATAGAACAACTATATATATGTATTTATATATAAATCTATCTATATAAATATTTATTTATTTATTTTGAGAGAGAGAGAGCATAAGCAAGAGCACACCCGAGCAGGGGAGGGGCAGAAAGAGAGGGAGAGAGAGAATCCCAAGCAGGCTCTGCGTGAACAGTGCAGAGCCCAACTCAGGGGTCTATCTCATGAACTGTGAGATGATGACCTGAGCTGACTCAAGAGTTGGATGCTCAGTTGACTGAGCCACCCAGGTGCCCGGAGAGAATATTTTGGTTAGTTACGTTTCCTGAGAGGAGGGGACACACCATGCCATTCAGGGCACAGGGGGAAGTATCAGTGCCAGCCAGAGGCATAAAAGGACCATGGTGAAAGCTCAGGTGGGTCCTTTATTGTGTTTTCCACAGGAAAGTCAAAGGACGGCAGAGTTTGGCTAATTTGAATATTTCCAGTAGGCTTTGGGGTTCATAGTCTTTCCTCTTATCCTGAGTTAATTTAAGCCTGAAGAATATTGTTTTGGTGTGTAAGAGTTCAAGGAGATGGCTGGGGTGTGGGCTCTGGATTGATTAGTTTGCATATGAAAGACATGCCCCTGGACAGGGACTCTGCTATCTCTAGGAATTGTCAAACATGAGAAGAGCAGTTTCTTTCCAGTCAGTGAGTCCACAAATGCCAGATCATCAAGAATACAGAAAACAGGAAAATATATGTAGTATGATTGGCCCTGTGATGAATGGATGACAAGTAAACAAATACAGAATCTAAGAAAACACAGAACAATGGTAAATAAGTGGAATCATCCAATGTGTTGTAAGGTGATAAATGCTACAGAAAAAAAGAAAAAATAGAGCTTGCCTTGGGACTTAGGGAATCCTGGTGGGTGGCATATGAATAGATTGCAGTGTTAAATAATATGGTTGGGTAAGTCTCATTGAGAAGGTGAGTTTCAAAAAAAGACCTGAGCCAAAACTTGCTTCTAAATAGAGATGTTAATATTTTAGGAATATAGCAGTAATGGAAACTTAACACATCCATGACATAAGTCATTTATTTATTCATTCAATTGGTTCTCAGTTAGATATTAAACAAATTAAGAATTACTAAACAGATACTGGAGGTACAATGGTGAGATAAAAGGACACAGACTGCTATCAGAAAACTTGTCATCTAATTGAGGAAACAAATATTGATGTCACGAACTCACAAATAAATGTTTAATTGTAAGAGGAAAATAACTACACAGTTTAAAGTAGCCTGTAATAAATGGGTTTGATCTAGCTAGGGAAGTTAGGGAAACCTTTACTGAGATCTGAATTATAATGAGGCATTGACTAGGCAGAGAAGAAAAAGAAGACTATCCAGGTATAGAAAATAACATATACAAAATCCCTGAGATGGAAGATGTTTGAGAAGAGGTGAACAGAAACAGCAAGGTAGACCACAGGGCAGATGAAGCTGTAGGTGTGTGTAGGGGGAGGCTGGGAATCATGCAGGCCTTTCAGGCCACATTAACAGTAATGTATTTTCAGGGTTCCTTGGTGGCTCAGTTGGTTAAGCATCCAACTCTTGATTTTGGCTCAGGTCATCATCTCACGGTTTGTGGGATCTAGCCCCACATTGGGCTCTGGGCTGATGGCATGGAGCCTGCTTGGGATTCTCTCTCTCTGCCTTTCCCATGCTTGTGCTCTCTGTCTCTCAAAATAAATAAATAAAATAAAATAAAAAAGAGTTCTATATTTTCCAGAGAACAATGGCAGGTGAAGGAAAGACTTTAAGCTGGGCTATCTAACATATGACCTGATTTGGCTTTGAGAATGGATGTAGGTAGGACAGCGAGAAGTTGGAAGTTCAGATGAGAGATGATAATAGCCTGGAACAGAGGGTTGTGGGGCAGACAGGGAAGGAAGAATGGTTTGGTGATGGATTAGATAGAGCAATGATGAAAAACGAGGCATCAAGGGTGACTTCTGGTCTCTATTTAGTGCTTGTAGCGGTGCCATTCATCAAGACAGGGGACACTGGAAGAGGATCAGATCTTAAGATAAACATCACAGAACTGATGTCAGACATTATGTGATGGAGATTTCTCTGAGACCTGTTTGAGGAGTATTCAAGTAGGCAGTTGGTTATAGGGTCTGATCTGAGGAGGGATGCAGCCTAACAATATACATTTGGGAGGAATTGGCTTATACATGTAATTAGTACAAGTATGTAATTAGTATATTGGAATTAGTTTATACATAGGGATGGGTCAGATTTCCAGGAGGAAGAACGTAGAGTCAGAAGAAGGACCATCTGAAGCCTGGAGGACTTAACACTTCTTTACCTGAGTGGAGGAGAATGAAACTGCAAAACAAAAACAAAACAAAACAAACAAAGAAAGAAACAAAAACAAAAAAACAGGCACCCAGTGTTCTTCAGGCTGCAAACTTCAAGGTCAGCTCAGGAGAAAGCATGGATACGTGAAGAATATCTGTCCTCTGATTAAACTGATTAGATCTGCTGAGAGCTCCTTTTTCAGATTCAAATTCTGAGCCTGTACCCTCACCCAGGAAACCCCCACTGAATCCTAGACTTTCTGCCCATTACCTGAAATATCCCATTGTTCATAAATGAGACCTTATTTAAAAGCCCTCTCTCTACTAAGCCAGGCAGAGACAAAATCTATGGGCAAACCCTCTTTTCTCTCCTCTGCAGGCCATTTCAAGATAAAAGGAATGAGGAAAAGTCTAACAATGTGCACTTTGATCATTTCCAGCCTCTTGACCTATCAAGGCACTCTATGTTTGTCTCTCTGCTTCCTACTGGGGGGCATTGGTTGGTTGGACATTAAAACATAGGAAGACAAGACCTGGTTTAAATCCCCGGTTTATAATTAATTTGACTATGCGAAGCCTGGATTCTATGCGAAGCCACAATACTTCCTGGATTCATTAGTAATAGGAAGGTGATCATACCCACCTGTTTGGTTTATTATGAGGATTAGAGAAGACAACATAGATTGTAGGGCAGGAAATGTTTTCCTTTCTACCCATCTAGGTTCTGTGGCAGGTCTAAGAATTAAATTGATATAGACAGATAAACAGAAGAAAAAACATAAATTTAATTAGTACATACACATGGGAGTTTCACAAAGATATAAGACTTCAAAAGACAGCCAGATAATCGAGACTTCTACACCATTCTGAGCTAAGGAAAGGGTTGGCGGTTTGGGGCTTCTAGGTGGGGGAGGAGGCAATTGAGGGAATATGAGAGGTAGAAGACTGGTAAACAAAGGTTGCCTTGCTATGCAGATAAAGTTATTCAGGTGAAAAAATGAGATCATCTCTGGGAGTTGCTCTTCCTGGAAGAGGCGCCCTTTCTAAGAGAAATTTCGTTTATAAATGTAGATTTCCCTCACAAATAGGAACATTTATACTTTCTTTTAGACAGTTAAGGGGGAGAAGGGGGAGATAAGAGCTTTTCCTTAGTCAACTGGGTGTTGGTTACCCTCAACTCAAAATAATCCACGTGACGAAGTGGTAAATTTGGGCGTGGCATGTTCTGAACCCCTTCAGGGTAAAGTGCTTTAGTACAGTACTGGAAAATGATGTGTTCAATACTTGAAAACTAGACTTTATTTATTCTTGACAGGCACTCTGGTTTCTCCCCATTTTGATTCAGTCTGAGAATTACCACCATTATAGAACTGAGAGATAATGTAAAACAAAAAGTCAATATTCTCTCAAACTGTAAAATTTTAAGGGAGTGACAAAGAAGAAATCCCATGGAAACCTAAATATTTATTTGCAGCAGATTTATTAATCTCATAGTATTGCCCTCAGGCTTACATGCATCTAAACCGACTCCTGCACATGTATGCATCTTACACAAGAATGTCATGGTTACACTATCCATCCAAAGGGGCTTTGACATAGGTCTCTGTAGAGAATTTGATTCTAAGATCTCTAAGCCCTAGATCCTTTCAAAATCTTTTTTATGAGATACAAGAAGCTTTCTTAGCTCTTTCTATTTAACTTACTTATCATTCTATAGATAATGATTTTACCACCTAACTTTTAACAGTGTCAAAATCTGTTCAATCTTGCTTGAATCTATTAACCAATGTTTGGCCAGTGCTGGGATATGACTGAGCTCTGGGAATTTCCCGAGCCTTGTTCAAGCTCGTCCCAAGTTTGTCATTCATTCTTTTCTACTCAGATTTCAATGTCAAGAATCAATATACTAAATCATGTTTCCAGGTGGTCTCTGAAAAACCATTCATTAATTCTTTTCCCAAACTTCCATGATTGACTATTTGTAGAAGTACAGTTGTTAAGTTATGGTTCCCTAATCATTACTGATAATTGGGTAATGTGTTTATAGAGGTGGTTATTATTATTAACTTTGCTCTGATTTATGATCAATGATCAGTTACCATTGCATTTGTAAAATTAGTAGTAAAATGGCCCCTGAAACAGTTTGGTCTAGATGTACCAGTCATTTCTTCTTTAATGTAGAACCTCTAACTAATGAAGTGAGACTTTTGTAGCAGAAGACACATAGGGTAGTGTTCCATTAATTTAAAATTTCATATTAAGCCCCTAAACCTCTCTCCCAAACTTATTAACTGATTATGAAACAGTTTTTTATTTCCTTTCCTAACATGTGCCCAATCTTCATGAAGCCGTCTTTGGGTAGTGACACAGTCTTGAATGGGACCCACAAAAGTAATGGAGAGGAAGAGTCTTTCTCTAAAATAGGTAGGCCCTATATTTGGTGTCAGAACTCCTCAGCATGTGACCTTGTATAAATCACTTGACCACTCTAAGCCTCATCAATAAGCAGGAATGAGAACACCTCTTCTTCCAATCATCTGAGATTTATGGAAGCTCTTCTTTGCTAAATGTAAGTTTTGTAAACTACAAGAGCCTTATATAACTGCGAGTTGTTATCAGTCAACTTTTTTTTTAATCAATACATTGGGAATTTAAATCACACACACACACACACACACACACACACACACATCACTGTAATCTCTACATGTTTTTTATTAGTTCCTTTCCTAACTACCTGTGTTGCCTTCTGGTACAGATACAGATGAACTAATTGAACACATACACACATGGGATTCTCCTCAGTAGAGCTTCCTAACAAAGCTTAACTACAAAGAAACTCATAGAAGAAGATGAACCTGCTCTATAATACTCTTTGTGTCTATTCAAGATTTTTAATTAGCCCATTGCCTTATGCCGGTTATTTTTGCCCCAATTTCTGGAGGTCTTAAATCAAAACTCTTTGAGTTTTCCACACTATTAGTCTTCCAAACTCAGTCATTATTCTGGTATGATATTGCCTGTGAGTTAGGAACAAGATGATGTTCAACATCACCAACAATTATTTAATTTTTAAAATTTTTTTACATTCATCTTTCCTCATGTGCTTTATCTCTTTGCACCCCTTCTCTGAATAACACCTTATATTTGGACAATGCTTAACACATTCTCTCTGGAATACAGTATTATTGAATTAGAACCTCAAAACAATAATTTAATGAGGTATGAAATTCCGGAATAGCTATTAGCAATTTTTGTGTGTGTGAATAAAGAATCTTAGTTTTGCCTCCTTTTGCTTTCCCTACACGGGCAGAATGAAATTGGAATCCCCTTTGCTAACCTCAAAATTATGTTTTTAACTAGATATAATTTTGGGCTGAGATACTTTACCTCTCCGTGTTTCATTTTCCTAATTTATGAAAATAAGGGGGTAGATTTGATGTTCTGGAAGGCCCTTTTGGTGTTTTTATCTTAAAGTTGGGTTCTAAGTCATAAAATATTTACTGTGCCCCTGTGTGTACTACTTCTAACTCTAAAGACACAGAGTCATAAAGTACCCACCCTAATCTACTAAAGCTTCATAATCCAGCTGGAGGGTTAGCAAATGCTAATGTTAAGATAAAGAAAGATTCAAGGTCAAACTTGCTAACTCCTCTGTGACTCACATACAAAAATAAGTGTTATGGGTGTGGACAGAAAATCACTATGTCTCCAAACTATTGACAACTGGATTGATATCCAGATCTCACAGTTTTAAAGTAAGGAAGATATCCTTCACTTTAATAATGGCTACGGGACAATATTAAGAGCAAAAGAACAAATGTTTGGTCTATTGATAAAAGGGAAAAGTCCATATTAAGAACATCAATTAAAAGGAAGAAAAATGTCAGTGGTAGAGGTGGTGTTCATTCAGTTTAAAACTAATATACAGTTTATCACGAAAATCTATAATAAAAGAATTCAAACTTTTTTCACTTGTTCAGGGTTCTGTACTCCTTGAACATGGAATGAAAATAAAAATCAAAGCAAAGCTTTAAAAGGACAGAGATATGTAGGCTAATGGACAATTTGTCTGAGGGAATGGCTTTTAGGGCTGAAATTTCTCTGTGTGTATTTTTCTCAGAATTTAATGTTTTTAAAGATGGTGCCCTGTGAGTTACCATGACAACCTGTAGATATCATTTTTAGAAGATGCAGGCTACACATCTCAGCTCAAAGTATTATATCCACACACTTTTAGAAAAAGCCTGTTGATGCACTTTGGATGGGCTGAACAACACATGGAGTGCTCGCTGCTCTAATGGCTCATTTCTTTGAGATAATTCAGCATGGCTGAAGCTGCTTCTATACTCCTTCTCATTTCATCATTATCTTTAAAATCTGAAGCATACTTCATTTGCAGATCTTTGTTGAACTTCTCCCAAGACGGGCAAACGTAAAGGCTAAAGCTCATTTCCTGTTTTACATGCTTCCTTTGAAAGAGAGTAAAGATTCAAGTGTTGTTGGTCAAACTGCAATTTTTGAGTTGTTCTTTGTTGTTGGGCTGTGTTTTCTCAGGATAGTATCCTTAGTCATAAAGCTGGGCAAAAAAACTGACAACTAATTTGAGGCTGCATAGAAAAGGACTGGTAGGAACAGATGCGGTAAAAGTTCCCCAGAGCTTGGCTGTTTTCTGTCACCTTTGTAGTTGAAAGAGGGTGCCTGGGGCAGCAATGATTATGGACGCTGCTAAACAGTCACCTTCTTAGACCGTCAAGTTCAGCAAATTCCCCCAAACAGAGTAATGATTATGATCGTATGTTGTCTGTGTGTTTTTCACTGATTAACCATGGGTGGAAAATGGAGATACTTAGTTGAGTAATTGAAAACAAGTATCTTCAACTAGTTTAGGTAAATGAAACATTTTTTTATAATCCACTATTTAAAAAGATGTTGATAATGCTCATTGGTTGGTGGGATCATTTTGTCAGCAGTCTGAAACTCAGACTGTCAGCTGCACTGAGGAGTGGCTAGGTGACACAGAATGCGGTGACATGAATTTGATTTTTTTCCCCAAAGTTTCATTGGGTACCCTCGCTTGGGTAACAGGGCATTTCTTTGGATTTACGAGGACAGATTTGGAGTTTGAATATCACATGGGCAGCTGAACCTTGCCAGACCAGAAACACCATGTAGTCACATTCAAAATCATTGATGGAATGTGATACATTAAGTTCTCTCAGATGCTTAGTATTTTGTAGTTTATAGCCATGGTAATCTCAGGCCTTAAAGATGTCAAATTATTTGACGAGTATGAAATAATGTGCCCTAATTTTCAGTGATTTTTTTGTTTATGATTATGATTTTGTAGTAAAGAATGAATTATATAAACATTAAATGCCCAATGTTTTATTTGTAAGAATAATCTTTATATATCACATGATTGTTCTGTAAGAACTTAATTGGAATAGGTGGACAGCCATAATTTGATGTAACAAAGCAAAAGTTCTTGTTTAGGTCATTCAACTAATGTGACTGTTGAAGTAATTGAGCTGATTTTTATGGGCTTTCGTGTTGTCTTAGTGTAAACGCATATTCCTAAAAGTTAATGGTAATTATGTTTTTAACTTATGAGAATTCACTTAACAAGTGACTTTCAAGGATAAATTATCTTCATAAGGCAGAGGAAGATTGTGCTCACCAAATTCACTTAAGTAAATGAAGAAAGCCTTAAAAGGAAAGTCTGCGTTACATTTCAAAAGAGTATTGCTACTGAAAAATTAACAATGAATAAGTTAGAAAAATATATTTGAAATAATTTTTAAGATTCAGCCTAGTGAAAGTTGTGTTCCAAATTGCCAAACATTACCAACATCACCAAATAAGGCAGAGAAGTATTAGGTGAGATGAAGCTAATACCCGGGTGTCCTTCTCCTTCTCTCTCTTTCTCTGTCTCTCTAATGATGCTCCAAAACAATACTGCAATATAATAGAGTAATTTTATATAAAGTGCCCTGATGTAACAGAGGAAAAAAAACATAGAATGAAGTTATTGGCAAGAACAGTTTTCAATTCATTACTAAAAATTCTACTTTGAATTCTAGCAAGAACTATGATTTTTACCTTGTCACTCTTTCTAAATATTCATGAGAAATATCACTGGCAATTATAAAGTGTATAAGCAATACATTTGCCATTGGCAAACTGAACATTTCTATCCGGCAAAAATGTTAACAGACTAACAACTGTTACTAGTGAGAAAGGAGAAAGGACTCAGAGTTAATGGAAAATAGGAGGAGCACTAGGGTTTGAAAAAAATTAAAGTTACATTTTTTTCCCTTGTAAAAGGAATACAGATTTGTATTTGGTATTTGTTGTTTGCCTCCCCTTCCCAACAGCAGCTTGGATTTTTATCTGGGATCCTGTGTCTTCCTAATTTTCATTCCACTTGGTCTGGGTAAGGCTCCCAGAGAGACTAGGACAGAGCACATGACCTGCGCATCCATCAGTGCCTGGTGTTCTTCTGACATGCAATTAGTTTATTTGAGCATATGACTTAATGTAAACCAATCAGAATGGATCTTAGGAGTTTGGCTGTGCATGTGGACTTGAACCTAAAATATTCAGCTCCTAGAATGAGGACCCCAAGGGACAGCCTTTCTGAGAAGGAGTCAACACAGGAAGTATAATTTAGAAGAGAAATAGAATCCTGATAAACTACTTTGAGCCTCTGTATTTAGCCACCCTTGAGGCAATGCTTATCCCAGAACCACTGTATTATGAAAGCCAATAAATTTTCTTTATTTCTTAAGTTACTTGGGCTGAGCTACGGCAAATAAATCCTAACACATACATTGCTCACCATGGGAAAATTGGAAAACACAGAAAGGTGCAAAAAAAATTATAATCACCTTTGATTCAATTTTAATATATTTTCTTTTCTTTTTCTTATTGCTACATAAACAGAAGCAAATTTGGTTACAATTCTCATGTATTTTTCCATTTTTTTATCCCTGCATCGACATAAAAATTTTAATTTTTATCAATTCAAGTTATTTTTACATATATGGGTATATGTTTTTAACATATGGAGATACATATCACAACATTAGAATTAAAGTTATATTAATACTTTTATATCCTTGCTCTCATCTAACATTGTGTCAGGAGCATTTCCCCATTTCATTAACATGATTTTAAATAGTGGAATGATATTCCATAGCATACATAAACTGTAACTAATTTAACTTTTCCATTATTTTTGGACATTTAGGCTATTTCCATTTTTAAAAACCCTGCTGTTTATGTTATTGGTAAGTAAATATCTGTCCAATTTTCTATTTCTTTGGGTCGGTTTCCTTGCAGGGACATTATGGACCTTAAGTGGATGCATTTTTAAGGACTCTTGATATTTATATCAAGTTGGTTTTCAGAAAGTTATACTAATTTATATTTCCAAGAATTTTGCCAAACTAGGACATCATTATTTCTTATCATATTTACTAATTTAATAGGTTCTCATATCATTACATCAGAGTTTTTTCATTTTACTTTCAGGAAGTTGAATATTATTTTTTCATACGCTGTTAATCATTACATTTCTCTAATGAATCGATATTGCTGTCCCTTCCCCATTTTTTTTTTAAGTTTATTTATTTATTTTGAGAGAGAGAAAGGGTGTGCATGTGCAGGGAGGGGCAGAGAGAGAGAGAGGGAGACAAAGAATCCTAAACAGCCTCCATGCTGTCATGGAGAAGCCAGACACGAAACTCAGTCCTACAAACCCATGAAGATCATGGCCTGAGTCTAAATCAAGATTGGACGCTTAACTGACTGAGCCACCCAAGTGTTCCTTCCCTCTTTCTTAATAGGCATTTTAGGTTTTTTTTTTCCTTAATGATTTTAGCCTGTTGTTTTTCAACATTAGTGATTGCAATAAGTAGCATTGTACCATTAACTGTTTTAGTACTTACTGGTACATCACGGTTAGAATCCTGGGACTGTCGACTCTCCTAATTCCAAACTAACCATGCAATAGATGTTTCTTATCTATAAGTAGCAACTGATTGGGTTTTTATAAAATTGGGGGTGAGGCAGTGAGTTTGGCACAAAAAGCTAAAACATGCAACCTCAGCATTGCTCATTTTTATTGATTTAACTGCACAAAGAAAATTTGTGCCCTGTTCATTGTGCGGCATTGTAGCTCACAGATGTGATTTTTATTTAAGGCATTTATTCCGTGTAAAATCCTGCTGGAGGGTTTGAAACAACTCTTTCTTCCCATAAACTGTCATCTACCTGCTTGCAACTTTATTTACTAGAAAGAACACATTCTGTTTTCTGAGGGTAGTGTTGATTTTTCTTCCAGAATAGCACCATAACACCTTGTCAGTTCTTCCTCAAAACCTTGTTTCCTCATATTTTGATGTTAGATCATTTCCCAGGGATGAGAGATAAGGAAACAACTTCTATATACAAGTCTACAAAATCTCTACTTTCAAAACCTGCTTTTATTGACTGAGTAAACTTGGCAGTGGATTTTATTACTGTTTGGTAAAGAAATCTCAATCTAAAGAAGGAGGAAGAGCAGGTGAGGGGGGAGGAAAAGGGGAGTGAAAAAGCTTACTCAGTTAAAACCTTTATGAAAAGCCAAAAACGTCTCAGTTCTGCTTTACTTCTGATGATGAAATCCTAACTGCTGACAAAGACTTGCTAATTTCATTATGATAACCCATATCATAAGCAATGTATAATTTTCTAATAAAATATATCTCTTTTATTATTTTCTTGACCCCCCACCTAATAATTAATCATCTAAAGGGGTTTAAAGAGTGACACAGACTCATTTTAGCACAAAATTTAGTGCTGTTCCCCATATTTAGATACATTAATGGGGTTATAACATTGCTCCTCAGTGTGAATTACCAAAAAACCTGAGCACTTCCCATTACATTTTCCTCACCATTTATTTTACATCTTTGATATCTTGGTTATATTTATTATAATATCTGCTAAGAGTTACTTTTTGGAAAATTAAAAGGCATGTATGTTAGGAAGAAGTACAAAATCTTTTCTTTCTCATGGTTTTAGTATATATTTTGGTTCTGATCAGTTAAGATTGCATTTGATATCATTCCTTGTAATGTATAAATATAAAATAAGATCAATATTATTTATAGACATGTTTCAGTTTAAAATATCATGAGAAGAAATAGGTAAGCAAGCCAACAATTACAATACAGTGTGATTCATTAAAGAAGAGGGGATTGGGATTTATGAAGTCAAAAGAAAAATAAAAATGCTTATTTCCTGGTTTTCTCCTTTTGTGGCCTCAGAGCTGTTGGTTTTCTTCTGCCTCCTCTACTTCTCCAGACAGAAGTATGTCAGGGGTTGATTTCCACAAAGGAAGCAAAGAAGCAGTAAGAGATTTGAAGGGATATGTGATAGTGATATAGGAGATGTGCCTAGAAGCAGCAGAACTGTGGGCTGGTGGGGACACTGATTCATGACTAGGTAAGGAGAAAAAAGGAAGGAAATGGATGGGGAATCCGTTAGGAAGAAGAGGGAGGAAAACCTTAGAGAATTCAGAAGGGGACGACTGGAGAGGCTCTGGGAAGGTGCTCCATGGAATGGGGTAAAGCCTGTGCGGAGAGAGGTCCCAGGCCCGCTGCCTTGAGCCTAGCTCCAGCAAGACAGAGCCTTGACTCTTCTCTCTCCCTACTTACCATATTGCCAAACACCAGCGTGGTTCTGGCCTCGTCATGTCATTCCTGGGTGACCTCCAGCCTCTCGCCCCCTGAGCCGTGATTCCTTCTGCACCAGAGGCCTCTTTCTGAAACACAGATCAGATTGTATCTCCTCTGATTTGAAATCATTTTGGATGGGTGAAAGATGAATAGAAATTTCTCCAAAGAAAATGTACAGTTGGAACATTGGAAGATGCTTACTGTTACAATAATTAGGGAGATGGAAATCAAAACCACAATGAGATAGCACTTCATATTCATTAGGATGATTATTATTAAAAAAAATACCAACAATAACAGAAAATATCAAGTATTGGTGAGGATGTGGAGAAACTGAAACCCTGGTGCATTGGTGGTAGGAATGTAAAATGCCTAAGTCCCATGGAAAACAGTAAGGACGTTCATCAAAAAAAATTAAACAAATGGTTGCCATTTGATCCAGCAATTCCACTTCTGGGTACACACCCCAAAGGACTGCAAGCAGGAGCTCAAAGATGTTGAGTCCCATGTTCATGGCAACATTTATTCACAATAGTTGAAAGATGGAAACAGCCTAACTCTCTTTTGGTAGATGAATGGATAAACAAAATATGGTGTATATATATGATGGGCTATTATTCAAACATAAAAAGAAAGGAAATTCTGACATATGCTATAACATATGTTGAACCTTGAAGACATTATGTTAAGTGAAATAAGCCAGTCCAGAAAGGACTAATATTGTGTGATTCCACTTCTGTGAGGTACCTAGATAGTTAAACTCATAGAAACAGGGAGTCAAATGGTGCTTGCCAGGGAATGGGAGTGGGGGATGGGGATGACTGTTTAGTGACTAGAAAGTTTCAGTTTGGGAAGATGAAAAAGGATCTGGAGATGGATGGTTGTGATGGTTGTACAACAACATAAATGTACTTAATGCCACTGAACTGAACTCTGTCATGAACCTGAAAGTGATTAAAATGGTAAATGTGATGTTGTGTGTATTTTAAAATAAAAAATCACTTTGTGGCCTCCCATTAATTTGGGATAAAAACCCAATTTGTTAGCATGATATATCTATCTTTCAAGATATGATCCCCAGCTCATTTCTCCAGCTTGTCTAATGCTTGGCACCTCTTTGTCCTGTAAAAGTCAGCTCAACTTTTATCACCTTCTCTGGGAAATCTTCCCCAACCCACCTTGCACATCCCCAATAGGAGGCCCTCCGCTCATCTTGCGTGGGTGAGCCTCCTCTTATGTATCATAGCAGTCTGTGTACACTTTCACCTATCATATCATATCATATCATTGCATGCAAAATTTTAAAATTTGTTCTTATCAGTCACCCCCCATTAGGTTATTAGCAACTTGAAGGTGGAGACTGTCTTTTATCTCTGTTGCTCCACTGCTTAGAACATAGCCTTCTGCCCTGAAGATGCTTAATATATGTTTGCTATCTGAATGAAAGAATACAGCTGACTGGGGAGGCAAGGGAAATTCTGCAGCTTGAGCCAAACATTCTGTCTATAAACAGGAATAATAACAGAACTCACCTCTTAGGATTTTTGGAGAGTGATGTGACATTGATAATATTAGTAAAATATTTAGAACACCTGACCTATAAGTACTCAATAAATGTTAGATATTACTCACGTTTATTACTGAATGACCAATGGAACTTTTAAATAAGATTCTCGTATTCCTGGTGCCTGGGTGGCTCAGTCGTTAAGCATCTGACTTCGGCTCAGGTCATGATCTCATGGTTCATGTGTTCAAGTCTCACATCAGGTGAGCTTGAGCCCTACTTCAGGTAAAACATGAGCCCCACTTTGGGTGAGCCCTGCTTCTCTCTCTCTCTCTCTCTCTCTCTCTCTCTCTCTGCCCCTTGCTCACTTGTGCCCTCTCTCCCTCTCTCTCAAAAAAAAAAAAAAAAGATCTCATATTTCCTTTAGAGTAAGGATTGTTACAAGGAAAGATGGGGTAGAATTTGGCAAGGATATGCCAGAGACAGACACCAATTCCCCTGGATTCCAGGCTCCTCTGTGGTTTGCCTTCAGAATTGGTGAGAGGCATGCCTGCTTGGTCTGAGCAGATGGGTGGTTGTATGGAGGGATCCTGTTCCAAACCAGCCTTTCCTGATATGGTTGTGGCTTACACCACCCCCTAACCTGTCAGCCTTCTTGATACTCATCCTCTTTCAGAGATGGCACCTCCCTTGGGTGCGTTGGGGACTTTCTTTAGGAGGAAGACCTTTGAGGCGAATTGCCCTTCCCACCTGAAGATTGCTAGTGTGCCTGACAGCCTGATCCCCCACCCAACTTCACTCTCATGGCCCAATACCACGGGTCCCACAAAGCAGGTGGAATTTCCATTTGGGTTTCCTCTACTCCATAGGGGTAGTTTCTTGAGTCCAATTATGAACAAAGAATGTGCTTAGGACTGTATATGCTGCCAGATCCCTCCTGAGTTTGCCAAGTTTATTTTTCTCATTTTCTTCAAACTATGCAACTGTCTAAAGTGTGTATCAAAAAGATATATGTCAAATAACACTTCTAAAATTACACCATGATTTCTGCTGGTGGCCTTTTCTCCTTGCCCAGTTAGAGCTCAGGGAAAATCTGAAGAGATATCCAAAAGCATGTTTCATATGTGGGTCAGAGGTGTTTATTTTAGCCTAACAGAAATAGGGAAGATCCTGAATCCTGGAAGAAGAAATAACTTTACCTGAGAGCACATAGAGGGGCACTGAGAAAGCTCACATGTAGGAGCAGAGAGATGGCTTGACCAGGACTTTCTGCTTTTATAATAGAATGGAAGCAGGATCAACAGCCTGGAGACCAGGAAGATACATAAGGTTCTGTGGCACAATGATTGTTTTTCTAAAGTGATTAGGACTGAAAGTCTGAAAATAGAAAGAGCTTGTGTGCTTGACTTTGGGGCCATAAGGAGGGAGGAAGCTGTGTGTGTGTGTGTGTGTGTGTGTGTGTGGTCACAAAGTGAAGAGAAAAGCAGACCGAGTCCTACATCCATGACAAGGTGAAAGAAAGCAAGTGCAGGTGGCCCCAGGGCTTAACTCTGGAAGGATATACTTGTGTGGGTTCCAAGGAAGTGCTAATGGCAGTTGCCTCAAGAGCAGCCCTGGGCTCTACTGAGAGGGCAAGGACTCTGGGGAGTGTTTATGCAACTTCTGGCGGTAAGTGCCTTTCATGGCTTGTCCCATAAGCTGTGATTGGAAGGAAATGTGATCTCCTTTCCCCATAATTTTCCATTCACACTCTTTTTGTTGTTGTTGTTGAGACTTTTTTTCTTTTATAGTTTATTGTCAAGTTGGTTTCTATATAACACCCAGTGCTCATCCCAACAAGTGCCCTCCTCCATGCTCATCACCCCCCTTTCCCTCTTTATTGTGGCAAAGGCCATGGCTCACTCTGCCATTCCCTTAATAGGTCATCCTTGGGTGGCAGTGTGGTTCTGATGTCCCTTGAGCAGGCAATTTGAGGTTATGGGGAGGAGCAGGGGCCTCTCTGTCCTCTGCAGGATGTGTGGAAGATGGAATTGAAAAGAAAATGAGATAGAAGAGAGCGGTGGTAGAGAAATTTAAATTTGGATGTGTCCAGCGCTATTCAGAAGGATGATATTAGGCCCAGGGCAGTGATCACAGGGCTGGCACATATCCTACCCACTCACCTATTTCACTCTGACAGCTGTCATCTCTGTTCAACCTGAGACAATTGAGAGAGCTGGGCATTACATGCTTTATTGCATTATCCAGGCCATTGTTCCCCTCTATTAGTAAGGACATTGACCAGAGTTACATCTCATGTTATATCTATTATGATTTAGACTCTGCCTACATGAATACTGAAGAATTGGGTCAGACTAAAATTTACTAAGTCCTACAACTGAAATTTTAGTAAACTGTGTATATGTTAAAGGTCAGAAAATAGGTCAGTAAAATCTAAGATAATAGGATAATAGGAACTGTCTAATTTTCTGGTAGTCATACATTATTTGAATAAATAAATCAGAATGATAAATCCTATAATCATATTTGTTATGCCTATGGTTCTATATATTCAGTATTTATTTATATGAAAATTTCAGATTCATATTGAAGCATTAATTTTAATGCTTCGATACATCAAACTTACATACATAATTCAAAGAATAAATAACTACAGACTCCAATGTTAAGAAACTTAAAAAAAATATGTTTTAACGTTTATTTATTTTTGAGAAAGAGAGAGAGAAAGACTGAGACAGAGAGAGAGCATGAGCAGGGGAAGGGCAGAGAGAGAAGGAAACCCAGAATCCAAAGCAGGCTCCAGGTTCTGAGCTGTCAGCACAGAGCCTGGTGCAGGCTTGAACCCAGGAACTGTGAGATCATGACCTGAGCTGAAGTCAGATGCTTAACCAACTGAACCACTCAGGCACCCAAAGAAACTTTTTACTATTGTTGTTTTTATGTGATAAACAAGATTTTCCTTCTCCTTTCTCTAAATATTAGTGTTACCTTTAACTCATTTATTGTAGTACACATAGTTTAATCTCTTAAAGAACATGAGTTTTGTTATATTCATCTTTATATATTCATGTACGATCCTGAAATAAGAAAAGGATCTTTACTCTGTATAGCAAGATTTCATTGTGATTAATTCTTGTCATTTGACCTTTGTGAGAAAGAGGGTAAACAGTGTTAGGTCAGAGAGATTTTTGTTTCCCATCTTCCTTTCTGGAAAAATAAAATAGTTATGTATCCTTGGAGGTCCAAACAGTTAAACAAATTGAGGACTTAAATATGTACTTAAGTGCAATTCCAAACCATCTGACATAAAGAAAAGGGACATGGTATTAGATTAGATTCTGAATCTCTAACATTTGTATTTATAACATAAATGATGGAAAATTTTCAAAAATATTAAAGAAAATTCAGAATTGCCTAGAGCTTTCATTTTAGAGTGTATTTTATAAGAAATTTGAGAAGAAACAAAAACCATTTAACTATACAACATTTTTATTTTTAATACTCAGTAGAAACCAGCATAAATTCAAAGAACAAAAAATAGACTGGGGAAAATATTTGCATTGGATATAGATGTGATAGATAACAGTATATCCAGAATAATTACTATTCAGCAGCAAAGAGATCTTTATAAATTAAACCGTGTCAGTCTTTTGATGAAAACTCTGACTGGCTCATTTTGCTGAGTAACAGCCAGCATAACCACTATGACTGAGGAGGTCCAGGGTAATCTAATGGGCAGCTACTTCCTGCCTTCCTCATCGGCTTCCAGCCGCCCCTCCCCCTCTTGTCCACTGGCCCCGCCCACATTGGCTCTGTGCCATTCCATGGTGGATATACCACATCTGCTGTCATTTCAAAGCCTTCCACTCTTGCTGATCCTTCCCTTTGGGGTTGTCTTCCCTAGATATTCCCTTGGCTCCACGTGAAGGTCTTTGTTCAAATGTGCTGTTATCAGTTCCCTGAACAACCTACACAAAAGAGCAGCCTCTCTCACTTGGCCTTTCTTTTTCATTGTTTGTTTTCTTTTGGTACTATGACACATTCCTCCTACTCTTGTTTCTTTGATTTTAGGCTATCTCTTTCCACCAGGTAGGGCATTTCATGAAGTCAGGGATTTTGTTTACTGCTCTATCCCTAGTCTGCAATAGTGCCCTGAATATAGTAGCTTCTACAAACTGATGAGAAAAAGATTAAATTCCAATGGAAAAATGGATATAAAATTCACAGAAGAAATCTAAGTGGTCAATAAATATATGGCAAGTGCTTAAATTTGCAGAAGTAAAGAAAATATACAGTAAAGGAATAAAATACTGTATGTTTACCCATCAAACTGGCAAGAAGGTTGAAATGCAATGGCACCCAGTGCTGTCAGAAATGTGAACCACTGGGTTCTCCTCTTGCTTGCTGGTAGATGCATGAATTGTTGCTACATTTGGGGAAAATGATCTGTCAGTATTTGTTAAAATGAAATGTATGCATACTTAGGGAGGGTCTGGGATTCATGGAACACAAAGCTTACATTTTATTACCTTCATTCATTTTTGCTTTTCATTCATTATTCTTTAAGAAAAGTACTGGAAAGTTACAAGCACAAGACTAAGTCTAGACCATTTAAGGGGACTGTATAACTAGAGATCTGAAGCTGAAGCAAATATTCCTCCATTATACATACCCTCTGACTACAACCCCATTTCTGGGAAGGAATAAAAATAAGAGAAATAAGGATTAAGAGTTTTGGTACAAAAAAGATGTATGTATAAGGCTATTTACTGGATTATTTATAGTGGAATAGAAATTAATGACAATCTTAAAGTCTATAAATAATGAGAGTCCAAATAAATATAGTACAACCATTCTTATTTCTATTAAGCTATTAAATACAGTATCTATGGTATATTTATGCAAAAAAAGAAAGCTGTAAAATAATGTGTTTAGTACAATCCAATAAAACCAAGAGAGAAGTAAGAGAAAAAACAAAAGTAACACCACATCTGTCCATCTGTGTATATATTTACATAGGAGTGTGTGTGTGTGTGTGTGTGTGTGTGTGTATGAACAATACAAAGGTATAGAAAATATACATTATTATCACTGTTGCTTCAGGTCGGGAGTGGAGGTGGTAATGGGGAAATAAATAGTAAATTTTTCTTTATACATTCTTGAATAATTTAACTAGTTTCAAAGAATACATTCATACATTCACATTTCTTCCATAGCTTTATTGACATATAATTGACAGATAACATTGTGTAAGTTTAAGGTGTAAAACATTTAAGTTAAACACTTATATATTGCAAAATTATTACCACCATAGCATTAGCTAACACCTCCATTCCATTCCATAAACATCAGTGTGTGTGTGTGTGTGTGTGTGTGTGTGTGTGTGTGGTGAGAACATTTTTAAGATCTACTCTCATAACAACTTTTAAGTATATAACACAGTATTATTAGCTATACCTACCATACTATATATTAGATTCCCAGAACTTGTTACTCTTATAACTGGAAGTCTGTACCCTTTTACCAATACCTCCTCATTTCCCCCCTTCTTCAGCCTCTGGTAACCACTATTCTATTCTCTGTATCTATGAATTCAGTATTTATTAGATTCCACATATATGTGAGACCATACAGTATTTGTCTTTCTCTAACTTATTTCAGTTAGTATAATGCCTTCAAGTTCCATCCATGTTGTTGCAAATGGCAGGATTTCCTTCTTCCTTGTGGCTGGGTTGTTTCCACATCTTGGCTATTGTGAATAGTGCTGCAATAAATACGGGGGTACAGATAGCTCTTTGAGCTCCTGTTTTCACTTCCTTTGGATATATGCCCCGAACTGGAATTGCTGGATCATATGGTAGTTCTATTTTTAATCTTTTTGAGAAACCTCCAAACTATTTCCCATAGTAGTTGCACCAATTTACATTCCCACCAGCAGTGCCTAAGGATTCTTTTCTCTCCACATCTTTGTCAGAACTTATCTCCTGTCTAATACATTCATACTTTTATACTTTAAAAAAAGGAATAAAATTTTTAAAAGAAAAAAAGAGACAGACCTCTCATTAAATGTAATGATGGTTTTCTGGTGGAGATGGTGATACTTACAAAACATGTTTGATTTGTTGCTCATTGGCATAGAGCTGGGTAACGTTCAGCCCTTCTCTTAGAAAGCAGACAAAGACAAGAGAAATGTTGAGAAAACTAAATGTCAGTGGTGTTCATTGAGGAAACAATAAAATGAAAGATATGCTTTAAAAAAATGGATGATGAACTACAAGATAACATCACAGCAGAGAATTGGCATAATCAATAGCAAACAAACACTTTGAGAGGCAACTCTTGGGTCAGTGACCTCAAGAGGGGCAAACACACAAGGGTCAAGATAGACACTGACCAGATACACTAATTATGATACAGTATCAATATTAATGAAGGTATATCACATACCAGGCGCTATGTTGATTACTGTGGGCTAGCTGAGTTAATTTTCACACAGCCTATGAAGTGGGCACTCTTACTACACCCATTTTATAGAAAGAACAATTGGTTCTGACAGGTTCACATAACTAGATTTGGTGGGAGTAAAGACTCAAGCCCAGGCCTGTCTAATCCAAGTTCTTGAGCTTAATTACTATGATAATTGGCTTCCTAGAAGTATAATAATAATAGATATATGCATTTTTTGGATCTTATATCTATCAGGCAAGAGGTATTAAACAATTAGCAAGAGGCCAAGTTGGCCTAAAAAAGTACTTTCTAGTAAGAACTTGCAGTGCTAGAGATATCGAATGTGTAACTTTGTGTAGAAGGTGAGTCACATCTGATTCACCATTTGTCCTGCACCAAGGGTTTGATGAATTCTAACAGCAGCACGGAGCGTAGATTAAGAAATTGGTTTTATTGGGCAAAGGGCAACTTACAGAAGCCAAGGGTCAGTCAGAGAAGAGAAGGATCCTTGTATTTATTTAGTAAGAGGCATGCCAGGATCTGTGTGCTCTGGGCGAATGGTCCACACATACCCATAGAGACGGCACCCCTGCGGCTTCCATTATTACAAGATGAACATATGTATTGAGAACCACATATGTCGGGCATACAACATGGATACAAAGAAGACTCTGAAACTTCCAACTTTAAAGAACTTAATGTTTGGTTGGAGAGTCAGACAAGGAAGTAGATATTGTGATTGTGATGTAGGGGCTATGACAAAGGCAGGTTCTGGGTATTGGGGGTGTAAAAGAAAGGCATCTGATCCAATTTTGTGCAATTCAGAAAAGGCTTCTTGAGAGAGGTCTTTCTCAAAGTGAATCTTTACCTCAACTATTTCAAGTTAGGGGACTAGACTATATGAGTACTTTAGCCCTTCCTTACACAGAGTTCTGTGACACTGAGCACAGATAATGGAGCCTATGGAAAGGTCTTCACTTCAAGTCTTTCCTACTAAAGAGAAGAGAACAAAAGGACTTTGAAGGACCATGAGAGATTTTGCTAGGGTGACCATGTCTTCAAGGGTGTTTTGGAGGCTTCCTGGATTTAAATATTCTAGACAAAACAATGTTAATAAAATTGTTAACCACTGCAGTAAATAATTGCTAGATTCTTATGGGATCTCTGACTTTGTCAGAGCTTCTAGATTTGAGGAGGTAACTATGGGCTTGTCTGAAGTGACTCTTGATCTGGAGAAAGGTATAGGAAATGAGGTCTTCCTGCAATCCTCCTTGGACTTCGGAGTTTCTGTTCCACCTACCACCTGTTTCTTTCTAGAGAATAGGAAAACAAGCAGCCTTTTGGACCATCAGACTGAGTTAGTGGTTGTTTGAAAGCCATTGGCCAAGAAAATGAAATTGTTTATACATTCTTTCTGTGGTGTTGCCTTCAAATTTGTTGATTAAAAAAGAAGGAAAAAATGATGACCTAAGTGAACATAGGAGGAGGACAGACGACTAGAACAGATGATATTTATGACTGACTGAGAATTTCAATCTCAGCAGCTAAAATGATGAACTTGGGATCACTGGAAATGGAAATAGTTGACTTAACAGATGGTAGGCGGCTCTTGTCAGAGAAGTCTGTTCTGAGCATGAGCCTAATTGAGTAGTTCATATCTGTATAAATTAACATTTTTTAAAACTATGGTATTCTCAGGAGAATTTTCAGGGTAAACATTTAGAATTTTTCAGGTCTTTTCAGTGGAAAACATGTCATTGGACAAAGGTTAATTTCATCAGTTCAAAAAGTTATTCATTGGAAATCCAAATGGACCATGATCAATCTTAAAAAATGATGCAAACATTTGAGAGCTGTAATGCACTTTTTTTTCCAGCTCTCATGATGTTCTTCTGTAAGTTCTGTTGTCTGAACAGCTCCTTGGGGCAAACATCTGCCTACTTGAAATCTTATTAGGAAAATAACTTCATTTAAATCTTTCCTCATAACCCCTCTCATGCAAATTTAAATGTATAGTCAGGCAGGCTAGGGAAAATTGAAGCAATTAAATATGTCTAAATTAAGCTATTTTTTTATTTTTATGTTTATTCTATAGTAATTTTTACACACAACTACATGTTTAACACGAATATCCATCATTTTTTTTCTTTAGATTCCTTAACATGGATCAATAACACCTAGAGTTCATGCAATACTCTTTTGGGGCTTGCTGTTCCTAGAGATTGTAAAACTAGACCCTGCTAATAAATTGACAGGTGTACGTCCAAGTGTAGAACTCACACAGCAGCACAAAACTTTTTTTATTTCTAAGAGAAGAAAATCATGTAAGACATAGAAAAAACAACACAAAAAATGCTAACCCCAGCTCATAAACATGAGAAGGAAGAGAAATCCATAGTTGATTCATGATGCTTGTGGTCTAACCAAGAATTCTTAGGGACAGGGGTGCCTGGGTGGTTCAGTCAGTTAAGTGTCCAACTTTGGCTCAGGTCATAGTCTCATGGTTTGTAAGTTCAAGCACCACAATGGGCTCTGTGCTGACAGCTCAGAGCCTGGATCCTACTCGATTCTCTCTCTCTCTCTCTCTCTCTCTCTCTCTCTCTCTTTCTCTTTCTCTTTCTCTCTCTTTCTCTCTTTCTCTTTTCCTCCCCCACTTGTACTCTGTCTCTCTGTCTCTCTCTCTCTCAAAAATAGATAAACATAAAAAATTTTTAAAAAAATGAATTCTTAGGGTCAAAAAGTTATTGGTAATGCTTGTCATCTAGGGCATTAAGTAAAATTCAAATGATCTCTCTTTCCATTTTAAAATTTTAACAGAAAATATTTATCCATGGTTAAAAAACATTAAAAAAGAATAGAAGGATGTAAAATAAAATAAAAACTTCTCTCCCAATCCTTACAGTCTTCTACCTGACCCAAGCTTCATTCCTCCAAAGGCATAATTTTTTAATCTTGATTGTTTTGATCCTTCCAGTGGCTACCTCTGTACATCTAAAGCATGTGATTACAGCAATACTTTTTTGGGGGGGGGTTAAAAAAATTAAGAGTACCCAGTAACATCCCATTGTGAAAGATGAGGCATTCAGCCTACTTAAGGTTCTCTCCACTTCTCCCACTTACTCCTTTTTGTTAGTTATGTTATAAATTTTTGATCTTGTTTTGGTTACCTCTATACCTTTATATAATGTACTCACACCTCTTGTCATGCATCCACTTTAGACAGTCTCTCCAGACACCCATCAGGAGAGAAAATATGGCTTCATCCAACTATATTCCATTCCACTTTAAAGAAGGGAGCCTTAACCGACAGGCCAGTTTTCTCAGCCCACCATTGGTAGGTTATAACGTTTTTAGAGAGGAGTTTTGCAGTTTTAGCTGGAAGGTAAATACCACTGTGGTTGGGGCTTGAAAGGTGGTGGTGGGGGAGACCTCCGAGCAGGGTTGATTCATAGACAAGCCTTCAATTGCCACCAGATTTTTGCTTTAGTGTCCATTCCCATTCTTCTCACTTAGTCTAGAACTTCAAGCTTCTCCTGAGCTTACCACTGATACTTCTGATGCTAATTGGGGATTTTCTGCATTCTTTTTTATCTACAAATCTTATCTTCTTAAATTTCCATCCTTTGAAAATTTGTCAAAATCTCTGGCTGAGTGATAGACTCACTCATTCTCAAAGTTATTATGGATCTGTTGCTTTTGTGCTTCTTTGGAGGGGGAGGGAGTGAAGTACATATGGGAGGGCCACCATCTTGAACAGAAAGTCTTGATCTTTGCATTCCAATCTTTCGTCTTTAGTCAAAGTTTTTGACTTTATTTATGTAGAAATTGGAATGAATGCAGTTCTTCCCTGTTCAAAGACATGGAATGTCTTCTCTTGTCTTCATCCCTTCCTTGTCCTTCAGCTCTCTCTGACCCAGTCCCAAACAGCTGAACTATAGCCTTGTTTCCCACTACTTTCTCATGTACCCTTTGCTCCAGTCAAACTGAATTGCTCACAATGTCCTGAAAATAATTTAACTTCCTACTTTTATGCTTTTGTTCTGTTGTTGTCATCCCCCAAATTCCCAGAGTGCTTCCTCACCTCAATATCTGCCCCTCTCAACACTATCTAGCCTGCAGAAGTGCAAGTCAAAGACCAACTGCTTCGATGAGTTTTCTCTGACCTCAGCCAGTTGCCCTCTCTTGCTCCTCTGTGATCTCACAGCATGTTGTAGAAGGTTGCATCTCTTTGTGGGATTTATCACATTCCTTTCAATTGTGGTTACTTGTGCAGTACCTCATCTTCTTTCACCCATTGCCTCATGGAGGAGAGGGTGTATGTCTTAATCGTGTTTGGATTTTCTACAACTCCTAGAACAGTGGGAGCCTGAGAAGGGTTTGCAGGTTTCTCACTGGAGAAAAAATGCCATATATTCTGCTCCTATATGTTTACCAAAGATGTTTCATAGGATTCTTTCTACTTTCTCAACAATTTGTTTTAATAATTCTTAGTATGAATTCATCACTACACTCAGAGGTGTTCAAGTTAGATGTTCTATACAAAGGATGGATGGGAGTTTCAGTATGGAGTGCGCTGCAGGTTACAGGAAGTGACTGAGAAATAAAAACAGCTTGTGAAGAAACTCTATTCTTTTACCACAATGGCATCCTCAAAATTTGGAACCACTACTGGTATCATGGGAAGCTTGGAGTAGAATCTTTAGAGGTAGATGGGATCATAGCTGAAAAGTTGGCCACTTTCCCAATTACCCCAATGCTGAAAACTCCATGTGTTTGTCAGTTCTGCTTGGTTGTGTCAGAGTTACAAATAACTATTCGTGACTTACAATACATATTTAGTTTTAACTCACTTTGCATGCCAGGTGCAGGTCAGCCATAGCTCTGCTCTATGGGTCTTCCTTGTGGGATCTGGGCTGAAAATCAGCCCGCCTGGGAAAATCTGGCCTTGTGGCAATAGAAAAAGTCATGAAAATGTTCCATGATGACTTTATAAGCTTCCACCATAAAAAGGCAGAAATCATTTTCTTTTACATTTCACTGGCTAAAAGAATTCAGTCTAATGTCAAAAGAAATACAGTCCTCCCAAAGGGAGGGAAGAGAATAATTAAGAAAAATCATATAGGGGCACCTGGGTGGCTCAGTCAGTTAAGCCTCTGACTTCAGTTCAGGTCATGATCTAGTGGTTCCTGAGTTTGAGCCCTGCATCGGGTTCTGTGCTGAGAGCTCAGAGTCTGGGGCCTGCTTCAGATTCTGTGTCTCCCTCTCTCTGCCTGCCCCTCCCCCACTCGCACTGTCTCTCTCAAATATAAACATTAAAATTTTTTTAAAAGAAAAATCATATAACCTAGCTCACCCCAAAAATAAGTATTAGTGACAATGAAACCAAATAATAATAAATTATAAGTGAATAATAAAAGCTACAAGTGGGCACCTCCATGGACGAGACACTAAGTCACACAGTACTTTATTCTTGAACAGTGCTAACACATAAGTTGTGGAAAGCACACTTAGAAAGCTTAGTTTACTATCCTAAGGCCACCTAGTTAGTTAGAGAACAAATACTCTAAACCAGGTCTCCTGGCACCCCTTAAGAAGTAAATAAATCCCATTGTAATGCCAAGGTTAAGCTGTGGGGCTTTGCCCAATTATCCCAGCAACGGATAAAAATGTGCCTCCAAAGCCCTGCATTATTCAGAGCTTTGGTTCCAACTCTTCACCTGAAGCTGCCTTGGCAGTCTCCAACCTTATAACTTCTTCTTTTTTAATGTTTTATTTATTTTTGACACAGAGAGAGACAGAGCACAAGAGGGGGAGGGGCAGAGAGAGAAGGAGACACAGAATCGGAAACAGGCTCCAGGCTCTGATCTGTCAGCACAGAGCCCGACATGGGGCTCGAACCCACGAACGTGAGATCATGACCTGAGCCAAAGTCAGAGACTTAACCAACTGAGCCACCCAAGCGCCCCAACCTTATAGCTTCTGATCCCTTACCTTCCTTCGCATGAAACTTGGCATTGTCATCATTGTTATTTGACACTGTCTTTTGAGAAGTGTGGGTGTTCTTGTGTGTGTGTGTGTGTGTGTGTGTGTGTGTGTGTGTGTGTGTGTGTGTTTTGGCTCTACCATCTTCTCTTGCCCTGAGTAACCCTCCAGGACCTAACTAGAAACCTTGAAATCTCCTTCCTGTCCATGGTTATGGCATCCACAAAAACTGAACCCAGTCAACCCTTATGTGGTTCATTTTAAAAGAGGTTTGGCAAAGTCAAGCTACTCTTCGTGACCCTTTATAAATATTCATGGGCAGGGATCCTTCTGATAATTTATTATGAATAGAAATTGTTCCTCCTTAGTTTCAAGTTGTCATCTGTTAGGCAGTCCTGGTATTTCATTTTAATATAAAAAAGATCACTTAGCGATATACTCTGATAATTCCTGAAATCTGTCACCTATCATAGGAGAATAACATTGGCGGTCCTCCAAAACTTACCCGAGGCAAAGCACAATCAGTGAGGAAGGTAAATATTCTAGGAAAAGGAGGTTGGTTTTTGTAGCAAACAACACTGAATCATACATTGCAAAATGTTAATATAATTAGCAGCCTGTTCATCAATGTACCTGCATCATGGGTGTGTGGAAGCATATTGACAATGGAAGGTCTTGCTTCTATTTGTGATATATATTGCCTGTAAAATTCATGAGTGGAAAGCAAAGCAGGGACCAGGGCTGGTACATGAGTTGGTTATGCAGGTCATCGTTAAATGCATTCTTTTCTTCCAGCCACTGGCCTGCCTGTGTGTCAGGCACATAGAGCAGGTTTGCTTAGAGTTGACTTTAACTCTAATTTTACATCAAAAGTGGAGCATCACTTTGTAATCATTAAGTGTTTTTCTTAGCTATTAAATATTAAAGTTCCTTTGATTGCTAAGCCCATAATTAAGAGAGGAAGGAAACCCGTAATGTTACAGATGTTTTCCTATTTGGTAATCACGTGGTGAAAGTAAGCATGAATATAGATACAGTAGTTGTTTGGTATGAACGGGAACCACTGAGGAGACTCGGAGATAATAAAGAAAAGCAATTGTGATGTGTGACTGTGATAGCAGAGGAAGGAGAAGGCCCACATGCATGGAAGAATCTGGGAGACAGAGGAAAGGTAGTGTAGGGTTCTCTGGTGAGATATTAATAACCTGCAAGAGTGAGCTAGATGCAGAAGTGGTTCAGGATTCAATTCTTTTTGCTGGGGGGCATTGAGCACGCTGTTCAGAGCTTCACTTTTCTCACCTGTAAAATAAGGATTATAATGTGTTCCCCATAAGACTGAGAAGAGAATTCAAGGAGGTGATGGGTAGAAAGGTTTTAGCATTTGATGATTATAGCTATCATTACCCACTTGTCTATAACCTCCATGAGAACAGGGACTTTGTCCTATTCACTGCTATGCTTTGGACCAAAAGATAATATTTATTTATTTATTTATTTGTTTGTTTGTTTGTTTGTTTATGTGAGGGTGCCTGGGTGGCTCAGTTCGTTTAAGAATCTGACTCCTGATTTGGCTTGGGTCATGATTTCACAGTTTGTGAGTTTGAGCCCCACGTGGGGCTCTGCGCCTGCCTGGGATTCTCTCTCACCCTCTCTTTCTGCCCCTCCCCCTCTCATGTACTCTCTCTCTCTTTTAAAATAAATAAATAAATAAACTTAAATTAATATATATATATAAATGCATAAAAGATATCTGACTTATAATAGACTTTCAACAAACAGGCATTGAAATAATGAGATAAAAAAGAATAATAAGTGAATAGAAATGAGGAACTTAACAAAAACAGCATATTGAAAAGATTGGTTTATGAGAAAAAAAATTAAGAAAATTCTGGTTAGGTAACAGGAAATGTGTATGTGAAAAGGTAAATTCCAGGACAAGGCAGACGTGTTTCAAATGATCATATAGAATTAGAAGAAATAATAGTATTGAAGGAAAATGTTATCTCAGGAAATCATTTTAACATTACACCCTATTAGTCTGGAGAACAATGTTCCGCAGTGAGGGTAAGGGGCCGTTACCATTAGAGAACTGTTAATGTTGTAAAGATTCATAACCCCACCACTGCACTGGGCTTGACAAAATGACTCCACCAGATGGCTTTCTGCCTCTGCCTCTAGTTCCCTGATAGTCTATAGGCAAAAAAAGGTTAAGCGCTTCTCCCAAGAACACTAGACATATAGAATCTCAAACAAGGTTGTTGACCCTAATACCTACATATGTTTGTTTGAAAGCATGACATAGCCAAGTCCTATGATGATGTGTTTGTACACTCATAGTTGGCTGCTTTTGGAATAATTACTAGCATTTTGCTACTGACTCTGCATTCTGACAATTTAAGGTGCACTGCACAAGCATCCATTGTGATTTGACTATTCTAGTCTTCTAAGACAATGTGTTAGGTTTTAGCGGAACAGATAGCATTTACCTCAAACCCAATCTAAAGTAGAGTTATGGCATTTTAAGATATTGTAAACCAAATATGAGACGTAAAAAGCATTATTGAAGGTATTCAGATAGGTCAGTGCTGTAGCTTTGAGTACGGTTCTGGGATGCAAGTTTTCACAAGACCAAGATTTCAGTAAGAGGGTTAATGTGTAATTATGATCAAAGTCAAAATGATACAATATTCTGGGATATCTGCAGACTGCTTTTTGCTGGGGTACACATAGTATTACTCAGTGCACATTAAATATTAGGTTATATAGTGCTTAAGGCAAAGCAAAGTGAAATTACTTACATTTTGTTGAAAAATGAGTCACTAAAGACTCCAGAAATTGGAGTCTAGACAGAGTGAGTGAATAAACCAGGCAACAGAAGAGCCAATCATTGCAATTGATCCCGACAGCTTTGCCTACATCAATCTGCACTGCGCAGAGAGACCATCGAAACGACAAGATTGGAAGGGAAGCTTCCCTTGTGTCTCCAGGTGGGTCTTTAGGTTCGTGTACCTGCCATAAAACCACTGAATGAGGAAATGGAGCTTAAACAGCATCGCAGCGCTTTGACATAACAGCACCTTAAACAATGACGCTCCTGAGGTGCAGTATCGAGGGCGGATGTCAGCAGATTCCAGAATTTCTGATGGGAATTGACCTGCCCACAGATCAGCTGGCAATTATTCACTTCACAGTTAACCCAAACTCACTGGGGACCCATTGTTTCTCTTCTGGTGTAAAAGTGAGCTCTCCTTTCCCAAGCAAGTCATGCCTCATCTCAAAGGAAGGACAAAGTCTTTACTTAGAAGTACAATATTCCCTTGCAGGAGAGGAAAGAAATGTGGTTCCCAAGTTTCTACCAATTAGGAGGCATCTATCTCCCTTCGAATCTGGAGGCAAAGGCTGTGTCTGGTTTTGCTCACTGGGCCCCTCTGCCTAGTCCAAAGACCTGCACCTAACAGTGATGTTGACTTAATCACACTGAACTTCTCTCCAACAAGTATTCTTCGGAGAAGGTGATTTCTTAAACAATGCTAAGTTTTGCCTAAAGTGATTTCATTAGGCCATTTTTAGGAGTGAATGCCAAATTCAGTGCTCCTGGCTTAACTTTATAAGGTTTATTTTCTTTCTGCATCAGTTTCCTCATCAATAAAAAGAAGATATAAACTCTACTCCTTCCAATCCTTTGATTGTATATCAAAGACAGAAGAAGGCAAAAAGTCCACACAGAGTAATAGACCATGCAGGGGGCTGTGAGGTTGTGTGCTTTGTTTGTCAGACAAATCCAGCTGCTCCCTGGCTTGGTTCTATCAAAAACCGCAGATAAGGAGGTGCCGCTGATCTGGGCTGGAGCCCTGGGTGTGCTTTCCTCCTGAGCATCTCACTGCTGCTCTGGCTGTTTTGACCAGGCTCTGGTTGAGGTCTCCCAACCTGTCCCTCACCCCTCTTTTCTCACTGAGACCCCTTTCCTCAAGGCTTGGACAAATACCGAGAGCAAGACAGAGGAGAAACAGAAGACAAGAGTGTTTAGTACACATTTAATAACAGTGCTTCTATTTTAATACTAAATATAGCCTCCACACACCAAGAGTGAGAGCCTGGAGGTTTGGGGAAAGTGTGGATATGGGTAGGCGGTACCTTCCATTCTACAGAATGGAAAGGCAGACTTGGGGCATTCCAAGAAAACGTAGTTGCTGATTCAAAACTGAGGGCTCCTAGTACATGATGACCTGCTCTTTAGGGCCTTACCTGCTATCTCCTAGGGCTGTATTGTCCTTAGCAGCTTAGTCCTTCTTTCTAGACTGTTCATAGCTGGTTCCTCTGGCACCCAGAGTACCTCTCTACCCATCCCAAGCTGCTAATCCTGGGGCAAGCTCCTGGCTCCATCTGGGTCCTTTTATTCTGTTTTATTCCTCATCTTTCCTGAAGTGCTCTAAGATGCTGATTTATAGCATTCTAACCAGGTTCCCAGGAGAGTTCCAGCCTTTGTCACCCTCTCACCATTCCTGCCAGGTACCATTCTCTACCTCATTGTGTTGGAAGCCAGACACTTCCTGGGTTTTGATTTATTTGTTTTTGGTCCAAAGACTGTCAGTTTAGACAGATGATGAGCTGGGGGCATGGTTCTTTTTTCTGTTTCTTTTCTTTTCCATTACCAGGCTAAAGGAAAAAAGGCTGTCATTAGATATCTTCATCTGCTTCTTCCCATCCTTGGGTATATTTAATGGCTTTTAGGAGAATAAGTAGAAGGTTTAGCAAATTGGATTTTAATAAAACTCACTTTTTGAACATCTTTTATCTTTAAAGCAGTGTTCTAGGTCCTAGAGGTGGGTGGAGACTGGTAGGGATTGGGAGGTTCCTCTCCTCACTGGTGAGCTCACTGTGCTGATTTAGAGAAGGACTGACCATTAGTCTTTGAATTTCATGGAAAAGATCAAGCATTTTTTATGACAAACATTTTTGTAGATAAAAATTTTCATATTTTTGTCTAAAACAGAAATTAGTCTCAGATGCTCAGATTTTTCTTTTGTGTACTTAATAATTAATCCCCAGTTTGCCAAACACTCATGTGCCCAGATGACAACCATCATCTAGACCTGATGCTTGTCTCCTCTTTCTTTCAACAGAGTCCCTGGCAAACAGGAAGCAGGCAAACACATCAAAATTTGTTTTTTTAAAGACATCTATAATTTCAGAAATAAAGAAGCAATAAGTGGTAAATAAACATATGAAAAGATGCTACTCATCAGGTGTCATCAGGGAAAACAACAATGAGATACCGCTACCCACCTGTTAGAATGACCAAAATCTAGAACACTGACAACACCAAATGTTGGTGAGGATGTGGGGCAATCAGAACCCTCATTGATTGCTGGTAGGAATGCAAAACTAGTACCACCACTTTGGAAGACAGCTTGGCAGTATCTTACAAAACTAAACATAGTATTACCATACCAACAGTAGTCATGCTCTTTGATATTTACCCAAAGGAGTTGAAAACTTAAATTCACACAAAAAACCTGCACACAGATATTTATAGCAGCTTTATTCATAATTGCCAAAACTTGGAAGCAACCAAGATGTCCTTCAGTAAGTGAAAGGAGTTGTAAACTGTAGTCCATTCTGCAAATGAAATGTTATTCAGTGGTAAAAGCTATTAAGCCATGAAAAGACATGAAGAAAACCTACAAGCATATTGCTAAGTAAAATAAGCTAATCTGAAAGGACTACATACTGTGGCTCCAACTATATGAAATTCTGGAATAGGCAAAACTACAAAGATAATAAAAAGATCAATGGTTGCCAGAGGTGAGGGAGAGGGGGGATAAATAGGCTGAACACAGAGGATTTTTAGGGCAGTGAAGATATTCTGTGTGATACCATAATGGTAGATACATGTCATTATACATTTGTCCAAACCCATAGAATGTACAACACCAAGAGTGAGTTCTAATGTAAACTATGGACTTTGGGTGATTATGATGTGTCAGTGTAGGTTCATCCTTGGTAAAAATGTATACTTCTGGAGAGTGATGTTGATAATAGGAGAAGCTATAGATGTGTAGAGGCTGGGAGTATTTAAGCAATCTCTGTATCTTCCTCTCAATTTTATTGTAAAACTAAAATTGCTCTTAAATAATAGAAAATGTTATTTTAAAAAAACATGAAAGTAGGATCATTTCAGGGGAGTTGATACAGAGGGACAGAGTCCTGGAAAATTAGTCTATATGAAACAACTACCATTTAATAAAGACTAAGGAGCTGGAGAAAGCCTTTGACAGGTGTTCTGAAATCCCTATGTCATTGGAATGATGGGTATCCATGAGAAGGCTTAATCTAGAGGAGCCAATCACCACAGATGCATCTGGCCCCGGACTATTCCCTTAGGTGATCTGATATGTGCAAAAATTCTCTTATATTAATGATAATTTATATGAAACTAAGCTATTTAAGTAGGTCTACACTTAAGGAAAAGTATTGGTGATTGGCCAGTGATTTGCCAGTCCACGTTTATGTCAATTAGTCGGGTGAATGGTCTCCATCCCAACTGTCTGAAAGAGCAACGTGGAGCAGGTGCCCAACCTGTGGATCACAGACAGATCCTGGGGTTACTGGCCTTGATGGAAAGGTGGGGGGGGCGTGGCCTGGAGTGGTATGTGGGCTTCTTGATGATGAAGTCATAGGAGGAATGCTGAGAGGGAAGAAAGAGCTGAAGAAAAAGAAGTGAGATGAAGACAAAGTCAAATATGTTCTTTTTCAAAAGTTGTTGCAGGTTGGCCTTAAGATGGGGAAACCAGAGGAAGTTCATTTTCTCACTTTGTTCTTCTTCCTTTCACCCAAATGTCCTCAGAAGTAGTATTCATCTGTATTATGGGTTAAAGAAGCATTGAGATTTAATCACCATGTAGAATATTGTTCCCATGGGAAATATGGTCCAATGTCCAAATGACTGACTTAGAGATGCCACTCTTCAAAAGAATGGGTTACTTGCCCCTGAACTAACTGTTAATGGAACTCATAACTACAACATATAAGCACTCAGATTGTGAAAGTTCATGATTGAGATCATTTCTAGACTCTTGACGTCAAAAAGTAAATTTTTGATCTCTTCTCATTTTGTGGAGCTAAGCTCTCGATATATTTTTATATTGACATTTTCTAAGTTGATTTTTAAGAAAAGCTCTATATTTTCCCCAAATCATAAAGGATCTATAATTTGAAAAACAAATCTGAGTGACATAATTATTGAGAATCAACAAACAATGTGGATTAACTTTTCACTAGAGGCAGAAATACACTTAAGCTAAAATCTTAATTGCCAATGTGGTCTGATCTGAGGCACCCAACATACTTCATGAGCCCACGGGTCTCGCCTACCTTCTCTATCCACATTGCAGAAACCATCGTTGCTCCTCTTTCATTCTTAGCTTAAGGGTGTTTTATTGCCTAAGGATTCTTGTGTGGTGTGGGAGGAGCTGAATTTACTCTTTAATGTAATGTGGCCAACACAGCCTGTCCTCCTAACCTGGGAGGAAATCAGATGATGTATATGAATACACATTTGTATATTTTAAGGTATTTTTAAAGCCCAAACATCTTTGGAGAGCAAATAATTAAACAGCAAATTCAAGCAACTCTACATAGGGAAGATTTCTTATTGTATGACATGGGAGATAACAGTGATAGTAACTTCCAGGAAATAGAGCAGTTTTGATTATTGTTTTGTCTTTGCTTTTGTTTGTTTTACTTTTGCTGTAACTCTCAGCCTATAAGTTATCTTATGTCCTTTAAAAGCTATATCAGAACACATAACTAAATATAAGCGCTCAGATTGTGACAGTTCATGATTGAGATCATTTCTAGACTCTTGATCTCATTAAGCAAATTTTTGATCCCTTCTATAAAACAAAGCTTAACACAAAACTTATATGATTATACTTTATTGAAGAGTGAATCCCAGGAAAACGGGAGTGAGAAAGAAATGGAGTAAGGCTAGGAAGGAGGGTGAGCAAATAAAAGGGGGTGTGTTTCTGAGATGCGGGCACTCCAGATGAACTGATTGCTCAGTGTCATAGGAAGCTCTATGTCCTATGTGTCCTAAGGAAAGGACACATGATGCTACTATATCTCTCAACAATCTCTCCAAGGGGAGAAAGGAAGAAGGATTATTTCACTGACTTCCAACTCCTATTGATCTTAACTTGCATCTGTATGTAGCATGTTAATGCACTTATACTCTTTACTTTTTAGATACACATCTGTATGCACATTGCAGCAACAGGGAATGTTAGTGTATTTGTAGGGTGAGGCATGACACCAGGGATGCAACTTAGAGTCCTGGGTCTACAGAAAAAGGAGCAGCAGAAACCAATCTCCATGACTCTAAGCAACACCAAGGCAAATGTGTGGGTCTGAGATGATGCTTGAACCATACACAAGAAAACAGAGCATAGAAGAAAGCCAGCCACTTCAGACCATTTCTGCTGCTACTTTTGCTGAGTGCACTTTTGAGAAGGAAGGACATTTCTGGTTCTCAGACAGCAGAGAGTTGTATAGAAGCCATCAGTGATGGAGATAATTAGAGCTATAGAGTTGATCAAAACTTGACCTATAATGACCACTTTGAGAAGCTGCCACAGAGAGAGTAAGATTTTTTCTGCAAAGCAGTATTTCAGACATGATACAAGGGAGCAACTTGATACAGATCAGTGTTAACAGGGAAAAAAATGCAGGGAAGATGTTCTAGTGATACACACAGAAAGATCCCGAAGAGCAAAATAAAATGGTTCTACTGCTGACCAAGCTTCATCAGTCCTTACAACCACATTGAATTGAAATGTTGGATTGAGTTTTTGGTAACTATATGTAACATTATATTTATTCATGCAATAGATATTTATTGAGAATTGACTGAAGACCAGACTCTGTTCTAGGCTTTGGCCACACAGCAGTTTCTGTCCTCTTGGCACTTGGATTCCAAGGTAGGAAGACAGACAATAGCATGTCAGAGGGTGGCTAAGTGTCATGAAGAACAATACAGCAGGACAAGGGAGAGTGTGTGTGTGTGTGTGTGACAGAGGGATAGGAATGCTATTAGATACAGGCAGTCAAGGAAAAGCTCTGTGATAGGGCAACATTTGAGCAGAGATCAAAAGAAGAGAAAGGAGTGAGCTGGGTATCTGGAGGAAGAGCCATCCCTGAAGAGGGAGGAGAGAAGGCAGAAGCCCAAGGAGAGGCCAGGGGGTATTGTTGAGGAGATAGACATTCATGTGATGAATATATGCCCAGACACATATCTTTCCAAAGTGAACAAATTGGTAAACTGCATAGAGTTTATTTAATACTCTCACCAGATATTCTCAATTTTACTGACACCATAAATGTCAGAACTGGAAAAAAAAAAAAAAGAACTGTTTATGCTATTATTCAAAAGAGTTACCTGAAAATGGGAAACCCCATTGTCATTTGCAGTCATGATCCTGGCATCCGGGGCCCAGTTGCCCTAACTATGCAAATAAGATCATCTGGGAAGGTAGGAAGAACTTGTCCATGGATGGATGTGACACACACCTAGGTGTACATGGCAGATGGGTCCTGGAAGGACAGGATACCAGATCAGTACAGTTTAAGGTTGAGTTGGGAGGAAAGAAAAGTTCTGTCTGTGGTTAACAACTGTAGGCCTGAGGATGCTTTATTTGGCCTAAGGATGGTAACAGTTAATATACTGTTCAATGTTTTTAAAAAATTGAGTTAGAATGCCTTTAGGTCATGTGTCTATTGTTTCTGTAGTTAGCAGGAGTGGGGCTACAGACTCCTGGTATACCAGCATGGTATTTAATATCATGCCAGACCTACATCTCTCAACGTAAGAATGAATGGTAAGCATGAGGACATAAGTCATCATGCAGAAATCCAGATAATTCACACAAGTGGGGTACACACATGCATAGATTCAAAACGGGGTACTGTCAGTATATCAGAACCACTGCAGTGCATCTGTATTTTCTTGGAGGTCTAGGCTATTTTTCAAGGTTTAAACCTTGGCTATAAAAATGTATTTGTGACATTTTAAGTCCCAGCCTGAGAACAAATTTTGATTTTTAAATTCAAACTTATCATTCCAAAACTCATCCTGGCACCTTTTTAGGGCTTGATGAATTGTTTCAAAGATGTTTATTGCTTTTAAGTCTCTATTTTATTGCCAAGCTTGTAATGCATAAACTGCTTTGAATTTTGTTAAGATAGTGAGTGATTAAACAGTGACATGACTTTAAAACAGAAAACAACGAAGAGATTTAACTGGATTAAGAGAGAAGGATAGTATATGTTATGTAGTTACTCTGTTTCTAAGAATTAAAAATATGCTTCCTCTGGATATGTATTTGCATCATGTAACATAATAAGAGAGCTCCAAAAATATCACTGTGTTCTTTGGAAGAAAGGACAACATTGTTCTGTATCAACAGCAACATTGTCTATTTCAAACAGCTTTCAGCTGGCATCTCTAAATTCCACACAAATACTATCCAAACCAACTAATACTGGATAGATGTTGCCATGGTTGATCATTGATTAGAGCAGTAGGTTGACAGCTAGTTACTCTTGAAGTTGGCTCAATTTCTTTTGACCCAAAGTCAAGTGGCTTAGTATATCTGGGTGCCTCTCAGGCCAAGAGCCTCTTTAAATGGTCAAACTAAATGTCAAGTATCTGAAGACCTTTAAAAAATCAGCCTTGTGTGAGACTTGATAGGTCCTATACAACCATACAATTTGATACATCCTAGGATTTTAGGATCGATCCTGATTGCAAGTTATAAAAATCAACTGACATAAAGTAAATGTGGGCGATTTATTATACAGAACCAGCGACCTCATAGAACACAAAGACAGGAATGCAGCCAGGCCTTAGGAAGTATGAGGAACTAGCAAGCCCCTGGGAACCTAGACATATACTCACTCAGATTCTGGTCTCTGCTTCTCTTTGTGTCTATCCTTAATTGTTTTCCTCTTAAGACCCATTTCTCTGCTCTTTTATTTACATGGCATAATGCGGCCACCCTCAAATGCCATGTTTATATGTTTTAATTTTTGCTTCCCCAAAGGTCATGACATCCACTCCTTTGTATTAGTTATCTATTGCTGATAACAAATTACCCTAAGGCTTAGTGACTTAAAGCAACAAATGTTTATTATCTTACAGTTTGGGTTGAGGCAGGAAATAAGGTGTGACTTAGCCAGGGGCCTCCTCAAAATCTCACAGTTTTACTGAAAGGTTTCATTGAAGGAGGATTTGCTCCTAAATTCACTCATATGGCTATTGACAAGATTCAGTTCCTTGGAGGTTGTTGAGGACACTGGCTATTGACTTCTCATAATTCCTTGCAACATGGGCCTTTCCATAGGGCAACTCACAATATGGCAGCTGGTTTCTATCAGATTGAGCATGAAAGGGAGAGCAAGATGGAAGTTTCTGTATTTTTATAACCTAATCTGAGTTGACATACCATCACTTTTTCTTATTCTACTTGTTAGAAGTGAGACACTAGGTTCAGTCCACACTTAAGAGAGCATAAATTCCAGTATATAGAGATCACTGGGGGTCTTTCCAGAGGGTGCCTATTACATCCTCTCTGTCTCCTAATTCCATTTTCACTGCCAAAGACCCCTAAACTGGGTCAGGCGCCTAGTGTTGTTCCAATTAGCCATAGAGGGAGTGTAGACTCATGGTATGCATGGTATGCATGGTGGTAGTTGTAGTAGTACAAGACACAGGGGGAAACATCATGGACAAGGGCAGCAGTTAAAGAGTTTGGACCTGAGTAAAATACTCCAAAATATAACCACAATAAACATACTTAACCTTTTTTTCTTAACGGGAATAAAATTGCCTAGTAGATTATTTTTCTCCCAAAAGACTAGTTCTCTGAATACAGATTTTCTGAATAATTCAGATAATTAAAGCCCTTAATCCTAAAGTATATATGCAACTAAGGATAAAGTGCTTTTTTAATAATTCACAATATGTGCCATTATCCTTTTTCAATTTGTTTTTTATTTATTAAATTGTGGTAAAATATATATAACATGAAATTTACCATTTTAACCATTCGTAGTCACACAGTTCAGAGG
>CM053574.1:64114796-64153753 GCA_028646485.1 Cryptoprocta ferox
TGCTACAGGAGTCACTAGAAATCCACAGATAAGTTGGGTTAGTTATGAAACTGCTGGCTTTTATGATACATTTGCACTAGAAAATCCCAATTTGGTTCAAACTAATTCAAGTGATTATTTGGCTAGAGTCAAACATTTGAGAAGGGCCCCCCAAATGGCTTTGGGATCCAAGACTTCTAGCAGCTCACCCAGGGCTGGAGTAACTTGTTGCCCCTTTGGCCTCTCCAATTCCATTCCCCAAGTTTGGCTGGGACTGGGAGGAGCAACATATGGAGCTTCCTGGAGTAGCAGTGTCATGGCAGGTGACATTATTCCATGGTAGATGGGTTGCCTAGGCTGTTGTACCTTATCCAGCTTACCATTCCAGACCTTTTCCTCCTAATCCATACTATTATCATATGTATTGAGTAGGGTAGGCTAAACTGCTGTGAGAAATAGACTCAGAGTATATAACAACTCAGCACAAGAGTCTTTTCCCCCCTCGCTTATAAGCCCAGATTTATCCCAAATGAAAATATGTTCTGTCTTCCAGAATATTTTCTTGAGAAACTAGAGATCACTATTCATTGATACGAAGTCAGTAGAAGCAAATTCTCTTGGCAATGGACTGAAGTTATTTCTTTGTCGAGGGATATGGGGCAAAGATTTGGGTTTTGGTATGACAACTCAAATTGTGCCTAAACATGCAAGAGGAAGCTTCGCTTAATATTCCTTTTTACCATTTTTCCAGTTTTAAAAGTATATTTATATCCATAAATTCATTTACATAAGCTCCTCCTACAGTAATGAAAATATTTAAGCTTTTCAGCCTAAATAGTTCATTAGGATTTCAGTCTGCAACATTTTCACAGACAACTCATTATTTCTGATGATTTCACACTGTTCTGTACAGCTGTGTCATGACAATGTGGGAGCAGTGAAATATTAGGGTTAAGCTGGGCCATCCATTATGAATCCCCATTTTAGCTGCTTATTGATGCCCCCCAAAGAAATGAATAAACCCCTGACATTCCATTGTTTGATATCATACTCAAAATTATTCTTTAAAGAAAGTAAAATAGCTGCTCGGTTCTGCTTAGTTACAATTATTTCTCCCCTCAGAGTGGTGGATTGGTGGAGAAGTGTTCAGCGTGGTACATGCAGAACTCCAGAGAACATTCATCTTTGCTGTGAATTCATATTAATCAAATAGCCTGAAACACAGGTCACTTAGTAGTCTCTCTAAGTCCTCTTTTTAGGTTTTGACTGAGAATGCCCCAATTCCAGAGGCAGTAAGAATGGGGAGTCAAGAAGAAGGTGAAGAAAAGAGTTTGTGGCTGATCACTTTGCCTCTTCACAGGGGACAGAAAGCTCTCTCCAGGGCCCCGTAACAGACAAGATTAAGATAGAGCCTATGAAAATATTTAGAGATGGGGCTAAGATTCTGAAGCTTCAGATTAAAAGTGTGACTTTGGAATTAAAAGAAATTGAAAATTTTCTACTGTGGTTTCTTACCATGATACAGGAAAGCATGACCTCCTTAAAATCAGAGCAAATGGTCACAAGGAATCATCTGGATGAGATGAAATGATGGGTGCCTAAAATGCCCACTTTCTAAGACAAGTAGAAGTTGCAGGCACCAGATCCAGGCAGAGGTTGAGGATGCCAGGTCACATTTGAGGTCTGGTACAAGTAGTCTACCAGCTACAGAGCATGAGGTAATAGAGATCCAACAAGAGCTCAGTAAATCTGCCCAAAAAAGTCAGCCTGGAGAGACTGGGGAGAGGGCAGATTCCAGGACATGGAGCTTAGGAGGAACTCAGAGTGGGAACATCAGCTGATGCTTCCTCAGCGCTGGACTGGAGGCCATCTGACCTCGTAGGCTGTAGGAAGCCTGCAATACTCTGAGCTGGTTCATAGGAGAGAAACACAGGGTGAAATTGACAAGGAAGGAATAAATAGGAATTTGAAAGGTATAACCACAGAATTCACTATTTCCACTTTAGATATGGCAGAAAGCCAAGTCTACCTATGTCTAGGTGTTAATCAGCTGTGGCTTTTTGAGAAATCAACTTACTCTTTCTGATCTTCAATTTCCTCGTCGATAAAATGGGGCTCAGAATTTAGCAGCACTCTTCATTCTGACACAATTTGGGCCAGTACTTGGTCAGTTAAAACAAAAACAGCTCAAGTGTGCAGTTTTGAACAGTAATAGGCATTATATCAGCAATATCTTTTAAAACACATGAAAGTGCATTTACTACCCAATATTTTGGTGCAGGGTTAAAGCATTTTTCTGAATACAGTTGGAGTCCTTCCTTTCTTGCAAAAGCAACACCCATGATGAATTGTCAGCCCTCTTGTGTTTTTGTTTTTGTTTTTAAACAGATTAAAGTCTTAGACTTCAGTTTAAGTAAACAATCATTCCAGATTTTCATTCCAATTCTCCTTATCTCCACCCTTTATATATTTTTTACTTTTTGACAACAGTGTGGCCTGTGACAAATTTGATTACAGCTTTTGTTTGTTTTAGTTGACTTGCCTTTAAAATGAGTCCTTTTAGATCATTCAACTCAGTTTCATAGAAACAACAGTTTTCTTTCATATTCACTTTTTCATTGATATGTTAACTATTTCATTAGATTACCTAATTATAATTGCAAGTGGTTTAAAAGGTGATGCAACTGGTGTTTGGCAGGCAAACAACTCAAATGGTGAGAGCAGAAGCCAGTGAGCCTATCAAACAGCCTCCCAGCTGGCTACAAACATCCCTTGGCATATGGGGAGGATGAAGAAAATCGGTCATTCCAAAGTCTAGTAAGAGAAGGTGTGTTGAGAGCTTCTAATGAACCTCATAAAATTATCATGGGGATGAAAGGGCAAGTTGATATTGAAGGCTTGTCCGATGGCTTATGCTCAGAAGTCAATTTCCTATCTTTCCTTCAGAAGCCCAGGGAGCACAGTGCCTTGCAGAATGACAATACCTATGCAAGGAAGTCAACTCAGTAATTAGATACTCAAGACTGTGATTTAAAGTTTCAATGCCTAGGGCTCCTCGGAGGCTCAGTAGGTTAAGCATCCATCTTCAGCTCAGGTCATGATCTCAAGGCTCCTGAGTTTGAGCCCTACATCAGGCTCTGTGCTGACAGCTCAGAGCCTGGAGCCTGCTTCAGATTCTGTGTCTCCCTCTCTCTCTGCCCACCCTCCTCTGAAAAATAGAACATTAAAAAAACCTTTTTTTAATTTCAATTCCTTTCAGACTCCTACTGCATTGCTTTAAGCACAACAGTTTCTCTCATAGTTATAGGTAGTCTTTTTTCTCCCAAGCTCCAGGACCACCTTATTCAAAATTGATATCCATGACTTCAGCAATTCACAACTTTCTGTTCAGGCTAAACTGGTGGAACACTAGCATCAGGCTTCTAAAGCAAATTGTGGGCAGATTGCTCTTTAAACATTAATGGCATTTGGAGTTCCACATGATTTTGTTCAAGGCCTGTGAGATATTTATAGCTGCTTTTGATGTTCTATCATGTTTGACAGTACAGTTTTCAAAAAGTCAAATAGGGTCCACTCATGAGTTAGATGTCAAAGATTATATTGTGGAGAAGTTGTGTACTTCGTTTGTAAATCATTTTGCTTTAAAAGGCACTTTCCATGTTGGTACAACAAAAGAAAGCCGATGGGAGGTAGGCAAGTGTGCTTCCTATTTCTGATGAGTCTAATTTTCCTTTCTCTGGCTCAGCAGGGTATGGGTTGCACATGCTCCTACAGGTCCCCTCCATTCTTCCAAGGCACCTCCTCTGATACGTTTATGTCCAGAGAGAGGGGAAGAAATATTAAGAGCCCCATACAGCTGCCCACCACTTGTCTAGGTACTTAAAGAAAGGGTAAAGTCTACCAGTCAGGTGAGTGGTATTAGAGAACTTGGCATGCCTTAGTCAGAACACTCCCTCTATTTTTCAGCATCTTTTCTTGGTCATGCATTGAGGGCTATTATTTCTCTGGTTCTTTGCACAGGAGATCTGGCTGCTCTGCAAAAGGCCTAAAACTTTGTGTGAGGTCCTTCTAATGGCCCACCACAGCCATAGAGAGATTCATTACACATAACAAAGGAGCAGCCAGCGAGTGCTTATTCTTCCTCTTCTAAACCATTAAAGGGGATTAGTAAGGAGCATGGATAAAAAGTAAAGGAGTGTCTTACAAATATGTCACTTCCATAGGTATCAGCAGAGTTTGATATATTTCCACTCAGGGCATAAGCAAGCCCTCACTGCAGAAGACTTCACAAACTTTTCTGGAAAAACATTAAAATGGCTGAGTAGAAAAAGGAAATAGGCCATTTAGTCCCCAAGTGCAAACTTCATTTCTGACATCATTTTGCATGTTACCTGGCAGGCGTCAAGTTTGGAACTTGGGAGGATAAGGTCATACATTCAACCCCACTGCTTCTCTCCATAGTTCTGACTGTGAGCTCCCAGAGTGATGCCCTGGGTCACAGGATGGAATCCCTACAGTACCACATAACGCTTTGCAAAATTTATGACATTTAAAACATATAGCAAAGACATGTGATAATTTGGTGAAGAATGGCTTCTGAATAAGAAAACAGGATTTTCTGAGTCATACTTAACCTCAACAGTAGAAAACCCATTATTTCTTGATTCAAGTTTATCTTCTTTTTTTAGATGCTACTACATAGCTCTTGGGAGAGAAATCACCTTAACCTAAAGAGGACCCTTTAAATAATGAAATCAAACAAGTAATAAAGGATTGCTCAAAAAGAAATAAAAATATTAAGGATCCAAGAGAAACTACTATGATCTCAGCTTTATGTGGCCTAGTTGTCTTTTCTCCAGACTTGTCCCAGCAAAAGGCCACCTTTTAGTCTCAAAGCACCTCGGGCACTTATGCATATGTGCTGTTCCCTGAAACCTATGGCACAAGAGACATATAGGAACAAATCTGATGACCTCAAAATGGTCTCGGTTTAAAAACATGTCAATTGTTAATTCCAGTAAACTCACTTTTGTTCTCTTTTACCTTAAGTTAGCGAACAGATTCAGTGTTGTAATAATGGCGCATGTTCTATCCTGCATGTCCAGGATCGTGAATTAAAAATTTTTAAGTGAAGAATGTTAAGTGAAGGTGTTTTGGATCATAAAAGCTGCTAGAGAACTGCAGTTGTAACATCTTGGGGAGGAATTGGCAAAAAGGATTGTTGTACTGCAGATCTCCCCATATGAACCCTGAGTTATGCAGAAAATCTCCAGCCCCATTTTTAACAACACCTATAGCCAATCTGAAACATGGCTAATTTGGGATAACTTAAACCTACTAGATGGTTAATACTTCTGTTCTCAACCTGCTATCCTAAAATAAGGGTTCCTTTATTTCAAAAGATTATTTTAAAATTAGTTCTTGGCACTCTGAGTTTTGCCATTTCTGAGTTTGTAGTTTTTAAGTAACTGCTACTTCTTTTCAAACTTTTTCTGCAATAAAATAAGATGCAATCAGGGGGCAATTGGAACTTCTCTCATCTTCCATCAGGAATAGGTGATGGTATTAGTCGCTTTATTGTTCAATTATATGTAAGATATAGAAGGCTTTTGGCATCTTTAGTTATTATATAAACCTTAAACAGAGTGACTAGACATCCTGTAATCACAGGTTGGAATCTGGTGCCCTGCCTTCCATCTATCATTCATTATGAATTTATTATTTTCAAATAGGGTATTATTAGTTACAGTTGTATTAGAATAAAGCTGGATGGGTTTGATAAACCTTCACTTTGTCTTTCCAGCTGGTGTCTTCTTGTAGCGTGTGGGATGTATATGCAGTGAACAGAATTCTCACTTTCACACACTGTTAAATTGGGAACATGATCCATGTTCTTTCTCAGTCCTTTCCAGATGCACTCAATTAACCCCTCCCTTTTGCAAACAGCAAGTGGGGCTCTTACCTAGAAAATGAAGTGTTCTTGGACACTGGTAATTACATGGATGGTGGTGGGAGAAGCAAGTTATGCTGTGGCCTGTGAGATGCATGAAGACACAAGTCAGCAGCCAGTTGGTAGAATCAGTTGGAATTCATTGGAAATACAAGGAATTATAATTTAGGTGTTCATGAAATATGTCTGGGAAATGAAGGCTGATAAGTTCTGCAGTAGGGTATATCAATAACAATCTGAACACCTTTGCTTCGGTGGTTTTGTCAATAATTTTAAGGTATACTTCTATAACTGTTTCTTCTTATTTCATAATATATTTTCCCCCCAGTAAACCTTTTTGACAGCAACAAGCTAAATGAGAAATGAAAGTGCATGTTTAGTTAAAATTAAGTACTGATTTTCTGTTTCCCAAGAAAGTGATAATAACTGTGTGACTTGCACAAAATATTTATAAACATTTACCATCCATTATGAGTATCGTCATGATTATCACTAACTGCAAGAGAACCGGAAGATATGAATTTGCTAACGAAGCAACGATGTCTACTTCAAAAATTGGTAGTTATTAAAAAGAAATGCCCAAGGATGATAATTTAACATGAATAATAGCATGAAGTGTGCTTTATTTTTATCACATGATTATTCATTTAGATCAAATGATTGTTCTTCTAAATTTATTTTACACAGTTTAGACCAGGTGGTTTCCTGTGCATGCGTGAAAAGTGAAAGATAGCTGTTAGTTAAGTTGGGCCTGTTATTAGAAGCATTTGACAAACAATCAAAAGATGCGACTTTTACATCAGTGTCATTAAATGTCTCAAATAGAAAAATCAGTCAAATTAATTCCAATCATAGGTCAATATTTTCAGTTTATGTAATCAAAATAAAGCGTCAAATGTTCATTAAAAAGAATTTGAAATATCTGCAATTATTGTAAATTCTATTATAACTTAAAAAATATAAATTTAGTTAAAATTTTCAATATTGAAGATAAAATTATTTGAATATAAATTTTGGTGTAGGGCAGTATCATGATGTGAAGAAAAAAACTGACTAAATTAAGAGACTGATTGAGATGAATTGTATTTGGAATTGATTGTAATGCATACATAACTCACAGATGCCAGTATAATCTTTGATACTCTACCAACTGAAGTTGAAATCAAGACTTGTCAAAGTTTACGGAAGTTTTATATATTACATGGGTAGAATAAATGAACTACCACTTAGTCATGAAGAAGCTAATGCTGAATTTAGGAGAAACACTTTAACATAACAGCACATGCTTTCTCTCCTCATTGCCCATCATGAGTTCAACTGCAGAAATGTTGAATTTGAAGAATATTACGATCTCAGTGAGCCACAGTAATAAAATTATAATGATAAAATAAGAACTTTTATTTTGTAAACGAGTTCACTAAATTTTGATTTCATTTTGTTCAAAATTACTTCAGGGGTGCCTGGGTGGCTTAGGCGGCTGAGCGTGCAATTCTCAGTTTGTGGGTTTGAGCCCCATGTCGGTCTTTGCTCTGACAGCGTGGAGCCTGCTTCGGATTCTCTGTCTCCCTCTCTCTCTGCCCTTCCCCCATTATTTGTGCTCTCTCTCTCAAAAATAAACATTTTTTTCTAATTACTCAGAAACCTTTGATCAAAGCATTCAACATACCAAATATGGCAAAATTTAATCTTTTGAGAATTTTGGCTAATTGCAATTTTTGAAAATATAGATCCTAAACAAGAGGACAGTTAAAATTATTACCACAGAAGCAGAGGAAGAACTGCATAAATCAAACAATGGAAGATGAAGAAAAGTTTCACTTCTCAAAGTAAACAATTTCAAGTTAAACAATGGTTATTTTAAATGTCTTGACTTACAGGAAGAATTTTTCATTGGCATTCCTATCTTTAGTTGGATAAATTTATATTCTAGGCCACAGTGGAATAAAATTGAGGATGACTATGGTTTTGTAGCAGTTATGTCTGGCAAAACATTCAAAAGAATAAAATTTTGTTTTATACAACTTTCAGAGAAAGGCCTTTTGTATGGAACTAAAAGACAGAATGTGTGAAAGTACTTTGGCTAAAATATTTACATGTTTCAAGATTAAAAAAAAATAGAATTGAGAGTGTCTTCTATCAGCAGAATTTGCTCTGATTTGTGGATCTCTGATTTTCTCAGTTAAATTCCAACATTTAAAACAGAAGGAATCTAAATCAGGAGTGGAAGTTTGATGTCCATTGGATTCTCATTTCCTTGTTGGTCCTCTATTTCTCTCTGAAATATTTTTTAATTTTCTCTTTGTTTTTGATACATTTTTTAAAAGTTTATTTATTTTGAAAGAGAGAGAGAGAGAGAGAGAAAGAGAGAGAGCCCACAAGGCAGGGGAGGGACAGAGAGAAGGAGAGACAGAATCCCAAGTGAGCTACAAGCCTCACAGAGCCGGATGTGGGGCTTGAACTCAAGAACTGTGACATCATGACCTGAGTTGAGATCAAGAATCGGTGGCCTAACTGACTGCACCACCTAGGTGCCCCTCTTCATCTTTGATATTCTTAAACTTCACCGTAATGTTTCCACAGCTGTTTTTCCTGTTTGGCACTTGATAAGCCATTTCAACCTGAGGTTTTTCATCTTCCTTTGATTCTAGGAAATTTACTTTCATTATTTGTAAGATATTTCCTGCACTCTTTTATTTTTCTTTCCTCTAAGGAATCTGTCTTCTGGATACTGACACTTGTATTTCTATATTCTATATCTCCTAGCTTTCCCTTTTGTTTTAGCTCTTTACCATTTCATTGTGATTTTGGGGATAGTACTGTACTTTCTGATTCATATTCTTTTTTTTTCATGGAATTTATGTGACTATCAAACTCATTTATTGTATTACTTATTTCAACTGTTATTTTGTTCATGTTTAATGTTTTCTCTCAACCTTTTAATATTTGCTGTGTGTATAAAGGTGAATAGTATATATTACTTTTCTAAAAGATTATATACTTAGATTAAAGCTAGTTTTCAAGAAACACACACAGGTCTGATTTAGTACTTTAATCACTAATTCTTAATTCACTTTATCTATTACTCCTCCAATATTTCAGGCTTGAATGAAATTCTTCTTTTACTAGGTGCAGTGGTTTGAATTATGTCCCCCCAAAAGATACATTCAAGTGTTAGTCTCCAGTACCTGTGAATGTGGCCTTATTTGGAAATAAGGTCTTTTCAGATGTGTTAGGGGAGGTCATCCAGAGGATGTGACCTCCAGTTGACCTGTAAGCTGGAACCTGGCATTCAGATGCTCTTTACCCCTCCCCTGTCTGTGGAATGTGCATTTTGCTGGACTTCCCTGCTGCCAGAAGCCATCCCAAGGACACAACCTTGAGACAGCAATGTGGTGATGAGATCATCTGGACAGTTTATGTTAAGGCCTCTATATAAACTTCCAAGATTTGGTAGGTAGGTTGGAGAGATCTCATTTCGCAGCTGCCCAAGGCAAGCTTAATATACAAATTCCCTTGCTTATTAAACCCATAGCAGTCTGGAGTGGCCTGCCTCTTTCTTTGGTCTCTCTCTGACCTCAGGATATGGGGCCTGGTTTCAGATTATACCTGAAAAGCTTCTGAGGAGGTTTTGAACCAATAATATGTGATCAAGTTAAGCTCATCCTAGATTAGCATGGTGCCTAAAACTGAGGACTGGTATCTTCATAAGAGAAAGGGGAGGGAAATTTGGATGTAGAGACATGAAGGAACAAGGCCATATGGAGATAGAGGCAGAGATTGGAATGAGGCATCTACCAGCCAGGGATTGCCAAGAGCCACCAGAAACTAGGAAGAACGAGGCAGGATTCTTCCCTAAACCCTTTGGTGGGAATACGATTCTACCAGTGCCTACCAATCCTACCAGGGCCTACGAATCCTACTTCTAGCTCCAGAACTCTGAAAGAATAAATTTTTGTTGTTTTAAGCCACGCATTTTGTTGTAATTTGTTATGACAGTCTTAGAAAACTGATACACTATGTAAGGTGTTTCTAAGATTTTATTTTTAAATAATCTCTACACCCAACGTAGGGCTTGAACTCATAACCCCAAGATTAAGAGTTGCATGCTTGACACACTGAGCCAGCCAGGCCCCCCTGGAAGATATTTTTAATAGTCTGAAGCCCTTACCAGCCATACAAAGATCATGAATTTCAGCAACTTTGCAGATAACATTACTCCCCCAGACTGTGTTCATTTCTCTACGGAGAAGAACTTGACAACCTGCTTAAATCTGACCAAAATACGGGCTTTGGTTTCCGTTAAAATTCCCTTCACACCCCAAATTTCTGCCAGATTAGTGCATATTTTGATTTTGTTTTTAAGTGCTCTCTGACTTTCATAACTTTGCTGACACTGTATCTAAAGGAAGAAATAGAAACTAGTGAGCTTTTTGGGCAGAACGCAGGCAGTGGGAGGAACTGGCCTGAGTATTGATTTCTGTGGATGCCCTTAGCATCCAGCATTCTTGTACAGGTAGTGACAAGCCATTGTTTGAATTGAACTTAAAGTCAGTCTCGGGGTGCCTGGGTGACTCAGTCAGTTAAGCCTCCGACTTCGGCTCACGTCATGATCTCATGATTTGTGAGTTCAAGCCCCACATCGGCCCTGTGCTGACAACTCAGAGCCTGGATCCTGTTTCAGATTCTGTTTCCCTCTCTCTCTGCCCCCTCCCCCACCTCTCTCTCTCAAAAATAAACATTTAAAATTTTTTTTAAAAATAAAGTCAGTAGGGAGTCTTTGTATTCATGAGAATGTAAAACTAGATGAGTGTCTTTTCTAAGTACCTGAGAATGGTTTTCCACTTTCAAACTTCATTCTACCATAAGGATTTGTGTTCCTCATAATGCGGACCACATAGCCCCTTCACCGTCCACAAACTGGATCGGATCCATGTTTCCTTTTGCTGTATTATGGAGTTAGTTACACAACCATCAGCTGTAATAATAGCACTTCATAATACCTTGAGTGATTTCACAATTTGCCAAGATTTTCCACATATCACTTGCTCCCCAAAATAACCATGGATAATTTCTCATATTCTATTATTACTTACCCCATCTATGTGTGGAAACCAAGACTCGGCAAGATTTAGTTATTTAACCAGTCACAGAACCCACATTCAAGGTCCTATCCAGTAGAGTATTTCAACAAAACTGTAAGAGCTGTGATATACTAAGAATGTCATCTTCAGCCTTTTGCCACATTTCAGGTATGTAACACGCACCCTGGTTAATATAGAGACTATTTTGTTTTTTAGGCTCAAAGCCTATCCTTTTTGTTTTGTTTTATGGAGAAGAGGAGTGTACACTGTCAGTAGGCTAACTGAGGGAACTCAGAGTGGGTCATGAGGCAGGGCATGTTTTGCAGAAAATGGAAAATAATCTGCTCAAACTCTTTGGCAGGGCAGCTGAAATGAGACCATCACTTTGGCAGTGATGGATGAGAGAGATTTAAAAGATGTCTTATTTTAGTGACATTCTTGATAATGTAGATGAGCTGCTTACGTAACTTTAAAGAAATTCATGAGATAAGAACCAGCAGTGGGAAGAAATGTGGGTTCAGCCCTTATTTTGAAAAATGTTCTCCATTGAGATAAATGCCCACACTATCATCCCATTGACAGCGTCAGTTACACGTTGGAGCCCAACTGTTTGGACTTCTTAAGGTTATGGCATGGTTCTGAAATATTTTGCTACATCCTAGGAAAATTCAGTTAAAAAGTGGCTTTCCATGTGAACTTTATATAGATTAAGAATACTTTCATACTTTCAATTTTTTGTAGATTTTCCGTTCCAAATAATTTTCTTATGCTAAAATTCACAGCTAAAACCTTGCTATTATCGTCTTTCTTAGTGATGTTTGGGCTGGTAATGAGGAAGATGACAAAAACAGCATCAATATCACATGAACTGGTGTAATGAGAATGTGCATGATAGATGAACCAGAGGGAGGGGATCTAGCAATATTTTACCTTCTGTGGATCTCACCAACCTTGCATACTATAGCACAGAATATGTCTGCTCACTGGATTATTTTGTATTTCTGTCCATTTTGCATAATTTTTCAAATAAATGCATTTTTATTATGTGCCTTATAGAATAATTGTCAATGAGATTGAATTTGCTAAGGCATACTGTCACTTTTCCTGAAGAATATATATATATATATATGTATACATATATATATATGGCACATTGCCAGTCATATACCTATGTAATGTTGAGATCTTGGCCAGGATTGCCATTCCAGGATTATATTGTATCGAAAAGAAGGAAGATGAAATATGTGGGTTTTTTTTCCTATATCACACTGAGGGCTTCATTCAAGGAAAAGTCCAAACTCTTCATCCTATTTTGGATTCAGAAAAGATCAAGTTGTTAGGCTGTCACATCAGACACATTAATTTGCTGCTTATGTGACGTTTGATAAGGAAGAGAATGTAGCAGAGAAGACTTGTGTGAAAAGATATCTTTAGGTATGGTACATGTGTTTGATAAACTCAAAAAATGTATAAAACAAAACATTTATTTTTAATTAACATCATCTGCCAAAAGGCATTACTTTGATTCAAACAGATTTAATATTTCTTTTCCATTCAATGACTATTATTTAGAGACTAATCTTATCTATTGACAAGTATAATTTTATTTATATATAATGCACTGAAAAGTAGGAAGAGGGACTCATTTATCATAGCCTCCCTTACCTAAGTTCCTTGCAAATCACTGAGAAAAATGCAATTTAAAACATTCTTTCTTGTTTTAATGGTTAAATATACAAGTATCTTAAACTGGTAATGAAAAAATCTACTTGAGTTGATTTAGTAAATATGAAATATTTATGAAATAAATGTGTTCATGACATTGGTAAACAAATAATATGCTATCTCGTAAAAATACTAAAAATATCTGTTCATTGAATAATATTCATAGGTAAATACTATTGTAGATGTTCAAAGGGAAATTTTAATGAAGTTTCTTTATAAATACTCCTTTATTTTTATAACACATTATTTTTATAGATCAGATTGCATAACTGATATACATTCTTTAAACAATGTATTAAAGACTATAATTCTGTCCACTTTTACCTGAGAGAAAACATACTGTATAAATTTATGATTTTCCTCAATCATATTCTCCTAACTATCCCCAGAATTTCTTCAGTCCTGGGCTTGCATGAGCCTTGGAGAGAGGGCCTGGATTCTGGGTGTTGCTTTATCACACACAACCCATTTGCAGAATGACAGAGGAAAAGGAAGCTACGATCTCTGTAAGCACTCACTCATCTAGAGCAACATGAGAGGTCTGGAAAGAACATACCCCAGGGCCGTTCGTGTCATTATTAGAATTGTATAGAAAAAAAAATTAGTCAGAGGTGAACATCAGACTCTACAAAAGCTATTCTCCCCTTGATATTAGATATGATATTTCATTTCCAGGAGGTGCTACACAAAGTAGTGGTTAAGAGCGCGAATTTTGGGATCAGATAGCTCAAAGTGTGCTTCCAACACAGCTGTTCCACTTTGGGTGATCTGCTTAACCTCTCTTTACCCTTCATTTCCTCACCTTTACTAGAGCCCTGGAATAATACCTACCTTCTAGAGTTCTGAGAGTGAGTAATACATGAAAATGGTAAACTTTTGGCACCATCTAGTAAGAACTGAGTAAGAGTGTTGGGTTCCTGTTGCTTTGTTATCATCATTGTCCAAGGAAAAATATAGGAGAAACCATAGGAACATATAGGAGGAAAGAGAGTCTTTACCCTTCTAGGACTAGAAAACTTTGATGACTGGCAGAGAAGCACATTTCACCACTTATTATGAATTGCAGTCCCTTGTTACTCAAATATGTGCTACTTATGTAATTTGTATTACATAATATAAGAGAGAGTATGGCGCAAAAAGAAGTCTAGAGGCTAGCCAACCTGACTGAAGCATACAGTTTGCAAATTTTCCACATTGGTTCAAAGTAGCATATATCAGAGTGAGCAAATTCAGATGCATAGGGGTGATTATTGGCTTCTGAACAACAAATGTGTTAAGAAACTTGTTTCTGTAGGTTTCTATAGAGTGGATTATTTCCAAGGAGACACCTTTACCATTTAAGTGGTCTTCCTCAGGTCTAAATTTTCAATGTATCTGATTTATTTTAGATTAGCAGATGTAGTCCTTCACTTTATTTTAGTTTTTTATTGCATTTTTAAGAATCAGTCTAACTGGGAAAAATTGGAAAGAATCTGTTAAAAATATTTTAGATATTCATAAATACTAATCATTCAATATCCATATCCTATTATGATTTGAGTATCTCTACATGAGGTCATTTTGGCTAATGATTTTATGTCCCAAGTTTTATTATCTCTACTCTGGTAAGGTGATGAAAAGGTCAAGGAAAAAGTATATAGCTTTTGAGGAATAGGGGGGATTTAAGATAAAGGGTCTCTATTAAATTGTGACTTTAAAAAATATGGCTCAGGAAAGAATAGATCTGCTCTTGCTATTCAGCAATCCCAGTTTCCATTTTTAAGAAAATAAGAAAGGCTATTGAAAAGCACTCTACATTACATTATATATTTTTTGTATTATGCTCACTGTTTTAATGCGTTACTATTAGGTGATTTATATTTCTTAGGAAAACTCTCTGACTTTGCCTAATATTCATTGGTATAATTGATTTAATAGAAAAGACCTGCATTCTTTCCTTATGTTCTTTCCAGAATTATTTTTATCGAAATAATCTTCAGAACTGCTGTTTTTATGCCCATCACAAGACCATATCATGAGGAGTGAAAGTTGGAAGATTCATCTTTGAGATTAAGTCCTTTTGTTTAATAAGAAGGGTTTTTCATGTCTAGGAATCTGGCTGAAAACCTGATGCAGGATTTGAAGGGTGTCTGATAGGCTTCGCTTGGTCTTTCTGGTCCACTCTTTATCATATCTGTTACTTACATTTTTCAAATATCCCTTTTGAAGGAGAACAGTGATAAAGTTTTTCTTAACTTACATCATTATGGCACTGGTTGTCAAAATCATAGATTCAGTGAATGAAAATAAGTGACTTTCAAATTATACGAGTAAGCAGTTATATGTTCATATCTGAAGAAGGTTTTAAAGTTGGGCCATTGGCACTGAATTGTCTAATAATAGCAGCACCTACAGAAATATGCATGTGAATATATATATGAATTCATAATACATATTATGTGAATTTTGCTTGCTTTTTAAACTGAAGTACTGTACATGATAATTTTGGCATAGTCCTCTGTCTTCTAGATCAGTAGTATTCAAATTTTTTGAAAATACATTTCATTGGTAAACTTTTGAAAGCAAATAGCCTTTCTTCACATTTATTTTGTAAATTATTTTTATTACTACACTAATGTGTATATTATCAACCATACAGATATTTGTATGACTATACTCATGTGTATATTATCAAGTATACAGAAAAATGAAAATTTAACAAAATTTATTTCATTTAATGACACTCCAGAAAACTCTCACTTTTTGCTCAGGGTGATCTGAAAATTTAGAAAAATCTCAGTTTTATACTTTATGATAAAATGTTTCAAACATCTGGGTCTCAGCTCAATTTATTTTGATACTTGCCTTTAACGGCTTTTATATTATATACAGTTAATGATCTACTTTTATTCTCTCTTCCTTCAAACCTTCCCTCGGTGTTCCTAGTCAGCACAAATGTATTTGATTAGTATTCCAAACCTTAACCTCAAAGTAATATGGAAAACGTAATTCTTTGTTTACTGGGTTTTTCAGTGCAATACAATACACTTGAGAAATAATCCTGGGGTTATTGGACACTGCTGCTCACTGTGAGACAGTGTTGGGCCAAAGCTCAACCTTTTTCTGTTTTCAGCTACACTGTTTCAGTGATGCCTATACAAAATGAGTTTGAGTTACTAGAAGTTCCTCAGATAATGAAAAGAAAGAATCCAAAGGCTTAGGCAGATAAGAATTTTTAATTGAGTTTTGCTCAATTTTTAATTGACTTTAAATGAGTTTGACTTTCACCTTCCCCTTTACCATGTACCCAGAAAGGGCCCCAAGGACACTTCCCTAACCAAGTACTAAAATATGTATTAGCTATGTAAAAACAAATATTTTTGAAAAATGCTCGGGGACAAATGTCTCCAGTAGGCTCAGGTACAAGCTTCAAAAGATCCTGACTTTGAAACAGGTTCTCTGACTTAGAGTTTAGTGGCATCTCCATTTGGCAGAGTACCAGCGGCAGTAATTAATCACCAGGAAACGATTATTGTTACTGAAATAAACAGTAGCTAGGCTAGTGCAGCAATCACAATAGTTTGGCCCATAAGATCTTTGTTGGTGGTTAACTGGTCATGGGATCCCTAGAACTCTAAGACATGTGCAGGCTTATAAAGCCTTGCTTAATTTGTGAATCCCCAAACAAAAAAAACAAATATAAATCTGAAAATGAAGGTGTGATTTGAGGCATATGAGTGATGTTCATGGTCACTTGATACCCAGATATGAACTAACTCACAAATGCTTGTGGCAAGACCCTAAGACATGGAAATAATTATATATTGTACAAGTTTTCTTCTATGCATTCTCAAAGAGATCTATAGCTACTTGCCAAAAAAAAAAAAAAAAAAACAAACAAAAAAAAAACACCTCTGAATTGGAGAAATAAATACCAAGAAACTAAGAAACTGTGAGGATTATTGACCACTGACTTTGAATTAAGACACAGAAAACCACCAGGGAGGCTTTTGAAGGTCAAGGGTTAAGTGGAGTTTGGGCCAAAGCGTATCTTACAGTGGGTCCCAATGTCCATGTACATTTTTATTCCATAGTTATTTCTTCGGTTCCTGAAGGAATCATTGTGAAGACAAACTTGGTTGCTGGCAAATTCCCCACCATGACTCTGACAAAAGGAGTGAAGGCAATTGAGGGGAGGGGGCAAACATAAGACTCCAGTACTGCATCTTTATGTCTAATATAAGCAGTACTGCACCCCAAGGTGAACTTCAACAGACATTAGAACCCTATCCAAAGATGTAAAATACTCAGAGATGTCTACTTTCTTCTCAAACAAGTCACTTCTTTCCCCATTGAGTAGATGAAAGGGGCTAGGAGAATGGCTGGAGACTAACCCATCAGATGGTGATTGAGATTATACCTATTGTTCTAGGTGAAGTCCTTCTGGTAAAATAAATCCTCACTGCCCAACATCTGCTATGCAGCTGTTTTTCTGGAAAATGCTTTTCAGAAACTATTCCAAAAAACAGAGAATACCAGAAGTAATCCACTTTCACCCAAAAGGCACAGCAGTGTACTTTGGCCATTTTACCTCAGAACAATGCAACTCTTCCACTGACTGCTGTAACTTAAGCCATGATCATCTCATCAGTCTGATTCACTCTAGTCCTCTATATGAATAATATCATGAATTAGTACATGCCCTTGATATCTGGTTTGGCAAATTGTATTTTCCCAAAAAGCTGGCAGCAATATCTCCAGCCCCACCTACTTTTCTTACAGTGGGATTCTGGCACTCTTCCCACTTAGAAGTAGGATCTATTTTCCCTTCCCTGAAGCTGGGTGGGATTGTCTAGCTGCTTCAGCCAGAAGTGGTGCTAGGTGTCCTATTAGGTTAGGTCATAAAATATGAAATGATTTCCATTCTATTCAGTAGAATACAATGTCTTCACCTGCAATATAAGCACCTCTGTGCTATAAGGAAATGGAGAGATAATATGAACAGACCCAAGACTGCACGAAGAGAGAGATGCCTGGCCCTCCTCCAGCTGCTTCACTACCCAATCTGTTCCCTTTCCAGACAGAATTGAACTGCAACTTACATGAGAGATCCTGAGCCAGAATTGCCCAGCCAAACTTTTCTCACATTTGTGACTCACCACAAGCTTGAAAGATAATGAAATGATTGTTGTTGTCTTAAGACACTAAGTTTTGGAGTGATTTGTTACATAACAATAGGCTCTAACACCTGAGAAAATATATTCCTGTCCAGGGTGGAATATAAACCCAATGAAAATTTATGTGCCTGTCATCTCAGAGAAACTTCTGGTTACTCCTGTAGTACCAGGACATGTTAGGATATTACATTCAAGGTGAAAGACAAGTTTGCAAAACTCCCACCACTTAAGAAAGGAACTTTGGGGATTTCGAAAGCAACAATTTATCACATTTGGGAGCAACTGAACCAGGCTGCATTGTAAGCAGCTTTACTCCTTGGACTGTATATCATAGTGAACTTAACATTGTTCAAAATTCACTATGATAGATTGGGAGACTCTAGGGATCTTGTAGGAAGACCTATTAGGAGAACCACAGTGTAAGTCCCTTGAGTTTTGGAACTGTACTTTTCTCAAAATATTCATTCTTTTCTAAATAAAAAATTCTTGGTTTGCTGTTGGGCCCTAGAGATACCAAGTGACCATGTAAATAGAGTTTCTATTATAAGCAAGGTGTTATATGACCCACTGAGCCATAAATGTGGGTAGCAGATCATCATCAATTATAAAATTAAGTTTGAGTAGGTGTTGAAGGCAATAGTATGTTGCAAGATCCAGTGGCTCATAGTGTTATTGCCTCTATTTTTGCTGCATTACTCACCTCTCCCTCACCCTAAAACTATGACCACATGGAACTGAGGAGAATATTCAAGTCTATTTTAGAGATATTTCCATGCAATATGTTGAAATCAGTCCAAAGTGGGATGCTGCATTATTTATTTATTTATTAAAAAATTTTTAAATGTTTATTTGCTTTTGAGAGAGAGAGAGAGAGAGAGAGAGAGACGAGCAGGGGGGAGGCAGAGAGAGGGAGACACAGAATCTGAAGCAGGCTCCAAGTTCTGAGCTATCAGCACAGAGCCCCATATGGGGCTCAAACCCATGGACCACGAGATCATGACCTGAGCTGAAGTTGGATGCTTAACCAACTGAGCCACCCGGGCGCCCCAGGGACACTGCAGTTTTATATCTTATTTGAGGAACATCCCTCAAGAGTGACTAAGAAGGAAACTTCTCCGAGTGGTTGGAATTTCAAGTGATACATCTATCTGGTTGTCCACTTTGCTTAGAAAGAGAGATGGCCAGAGATGTAGAGATATATAGATTCATGGAAAGTTATTAGTGATTCTGTGGCATGGCCTGAAATTTGTAAGAAAGAAGATTGAAATACTGGTGATAAGGAGGCCTAGAAAAAAAGGAAGTCAAAGGAAGTCTTGGAAGTGACCGACAGTCACAATATTTATGTGAAAATATTCATGTTCCATATGAATTCTCTGTGAAGGTATTCCAAGGAGTCCTTGAGACCATTTCAGGTGGTCTACAAATTCAAAACTACATTCAAAATAATACTAAGATGTGCATTTGCAGTTTTCACTTACAATCTTTCTTGAATGTGGAGTGGAATTTTCCAGAAGCTACATGATATGTGATATTTCAACATATTGACTATAAAATCAGACAGGAGGCTCCAGCTGCCTTCTGGTAGGCTAGATATTAAAAAGACTTGAAAAAATGTAAACACCATGCTTGCCAGCCACAACTTTATTTTTCACAAAAATGTTATTTTTGTTTATATACAATGATCTTACTATTACTTTGAAATGAATTAAATATATTGCAAAATTCCTCAATTTTAATTTCTAAAATGTATGATTCATACAAATAAAACTCTTTGAAATTCACAATAGTTTTTTTTAGGGAATGAAAGGGTGCTGAGACCAAAGTTTTAAGAACCACTCTCTTAGTCTATCACTTGCTTTGTTGTATGTTCTCCCACTTTTTCATCCGTTTTCCTGAGCATTTGCCCACTGAGTCACATTCTACGGAATTCTAACCACTTCTTCAGCTTACCAAGACCGTTTGAATCTGGATATTTATGACTCAAGATTCACTATTTCTCTTTCTCGCGTTCGGTCACTCTATAAAAGAATCCCTATTTTACTGGATAGCATCTTGATGAAAATATCTTATTACCCTTGACACAGATCGATTATGGCTGCAAATCCACTGACAATTATTCTTCATTATGGTTCACCAAATGGTGAACCATCAATCCTACACGTCTGTGGTCTAGACCACATTTGCCCCCTTTATTACTGATCTGGTCTTCTGAGACAAAACCAAAAGCCACAGCAAAGTCACATTGGCTACACTAGATTGCAATCTTTTAATATTTCATGTTTTTCCATCTAGTCAAGGTTCCTGGCAGGACTCAAACTCCAAATTCTTTCTTTTCTGTGCTGGATAGTAGCTGGAACATGCATCCAGTTCTTTTACCTTCCACCTGCTGCTTTCTGCTCAATGGTCTGCAGTCTCCCTTGGGCACGTCCAGTTCAGAGGTCAGCCAACTGTTGGCCAATAGTTTATAAATAAGTTTTGGGTGGTCTGCCTCCTATCCCTCTATCCTTTCCAGGATTTCCCGCTTAATTTCCATAGGAAATTCATAATTGAAGGACTTCATGAGAATGCTACTTTCTGCTCGAGTCCTAACCATCTGTGTCTCACAGAGAAGACAGTGTCCTTGGGAGAGAAGTGTATAAAGGTGGCTCTTGCTCAGTGCAGCTCCTTTTGTCATGTGCCACCTCCTGCACACCTTCAGTCTACAACTGCTTTAGAGACTCTCTGTGTCTTGAAATAGTTTTCTTTCTTTTAACAGAATTTGTAATATTTATCTGTATGGAGGTTAGTTCATTACAAGATAAACCACCATTATTGGATAACCAATTAATTTAAAACCAGTATTTTTTGCAGTTTTTAAAATAATTTTTTATAGTTTTAACAGTAATATAAATTTATTTGTATATCAAATCCCCTAGACTAAGAGAACAAGTGAATAAAAGGAACTTCCTTTTTTTAAATGTTTTTATTTATTTTTGAGAGAGAGAGACAGCGTGAGCAGGGGAGGGTCAGAGAGAGAGGCAGACACAGAATCTGAAGACAGGCTCCAGGCTCTGAGCTAGCTGTCAGCACAGAGCCTGAGGCGGGGCTCGAACCCACTAACCGTGAGATCATGACCTGAGCCAAAGTCGGACACTTAACCGACTGAGCCACCCAGGCGCCCCAGGAACTTCCTTTAAAATTTATAAGCAATTGGAAATTGTAACTTAAAGTCACTATTAATTTGGGGCTCCTGGGCGGCTCAGTCAGCCAAGGGTCCAGCTTTGACTCAGGTCCTGATCTGGCGTTCTGTTAGAGCCCCGCGTGGTGCTCTGTGCTGACAGCTCAGAGCCTGGAGCCTGCTTCGGAATCTGTGTCTCCCTCACTCTCTACCCCTTCCCCGCTCACACTCTTATCATTCATCCTCAAAAAAAAAAAAAAAATTAAAGTCATTATTAATCATTTTGCTAACTTCTTATACACATGTTCTTATCTTGAAGACAGATCTATTTCTATGAGGACTCTATTGGGTAATTAATAATGGATAGTGCTTCTTGTGGGGAAGTGAGTAATTGTTAAGGGAATTCCAACTCTTACCTTTCTCTGAGCACACAAGCTGCTTTTAGGACTGTGATAGTTAATTTCGTGTGTCAACTCATCTAGGCTGTGGTGTCCAGTTCTTTGGTCAAATGCCAATACAGAGGTTGTTATAAAGGTGTTTTTTAAGTGTGATTAGCATTTACAATCAGAAAGCTTTAAGTAAAGCAGATTACCCTCCATAATGTGGGTGGGCCTCACCCAATCAGTTGAAGGCCTTATGAGAAAGTCTGAGGTTTTGGGAAGAAAAATTTTGTATTAAGGCTGCAACATAGAAACACTACCTGAGTTTTAAGCTTGATGGTCTGCCCTACAGATTTCAAACTCAAGGCTGCAACATCAACTTTAAAAATGAATCTGCAGCTAGCTGGCCTGACCTGACCAGTTTTAGACTTGCCAGCCTCCATAGTCCTGTGAGCTGGCTCCTTAAAATCTCTCTGTATATACAGTTGACCCTTGAACAACTTGAGGGTTAAGAGTGCCAACCCCCTACACAGTCAAAAATCTGTGTATAAATTTTGAGTCCTCCCAAATTTAACTACTAAGAAGAGACTGCTATTGACCAGCCTTATTGATAACCTAAGCAGTGGATTACACATATTTTATATGTAATCTGTATTATATACTGTATTCTTACAATACAGCAAGCTAGAGAAAAGAAAATATTAAGAAAATCAGAAAATCTGCATATAAGTGGATCTATGCAGTTGCAACCTGTGTTGTTCAAGGGTCAACTGTATATCATGTTGGTTGTTATTCTGGATAACTCCGTCACAAGAATACTTAGCAACTTGTATTATTTTCCAGAAAATGATATGTTATGCTTATTTTTGCCAAATTTTAAACTTCATCTGGATTTCCGGAATGCCTTTTAACTAGTATTGACCCTGTGATTACTTTTGGTGAATGTTCTTATGTCGTAAACAAAGAAATTACATAAATAAAAATATCAAAAAATTAATCATTTATTGACATGATTTTTTTGTACCTTAAAAAAATTTTTTAAACATGTATTTATTTTTTGAGAGACAGAGAGACAGCGCATGAGCAGAGGAGGGCAGAGAGAGAGGGAGACACAGTATCCGAAGCAGGCCTCAGGCTCTGAGCTGTCAGCCCAGAGCCAACGCAGGGATCGAATTCACAAACCGCCAGATCATGACCTGAACCAAAGTCGGCCGCCTAACCGACTGAGCCACCCAGGAGCCCCGAGTTTTTGTACTTTTGAGAGAATTAAGATAAATGGAAGGATTTAAAGAACACTTGTTCATTACTTTGCAATTAAATAATTTTATATTAAAAGGAAAATTTCAAGATATAAAAGGAATTAATGAATTGAACATTAATTTCCATGAGTTTTAAAGAACTAAATCAAAGGAAACACACCAATGTTATACTTACAAAGAAGTTCTAAATTATCCATGAACCAATTCTATTGCGTGTCCTGAAGTTTAAAAAAATTGGTTTAGAAAGGCTGAAACGATTGTATGCTGATTTGAACAGAGAGGGGTTGTATAAGAAATGACTTGAAAATTCTCTTTTCGATGTCCTGCAAGAATTAGATTCATTATATGTGCCTGCTCTTTCTTCAGACCTCTAACTTGAGACTGTAGTTGAGCAGGAATATGGCTTGCAGTTTACCTCAAATCATTCTTGGGCTCTAGACAAGGTGCTGGACCTTTGAGCACACAGTAGGTTACAACAATAGTACCTAGGGAAAGACAAAGCTGTGAGTGACAAAGGTGCCTTACACGTTATCCCTCCACCCTGTCTTATCCATTTCCTTATCTTTAATCCCATATCCAACATCTCCTTCAAGCCCAGTCAGTTTGCCTTTAAATACCAGACAAAATAGAAATCAAATAAGGTGACTTGGATTCAATTTTCTGTCATTTCCTTTTCTTGTTTTACCATCTCTCTTTTTTTTAATTCAGAAGATGTAAAGTTGTTAAATTATTCACAGGAAACAACGAGATTTTGAATTGAAGCCTGTAGTTAAATAATACTGGTGGCATTGTGTCTCATCCTTAAATGTATGGTAGAAAGAGAAAACTCCCATTAACTCGAAATGACTGTCCTGACCAGACCAACTCATATGACTGCAGCGTGTGGCTGAGTTTCACACTGACTTCCTGTCTGGACTGATAACACCTGGTCTTTTCACCACTGAGTATTCAGTTCATAGGTATTACACAGATTGTTGCTTATAGGTAAATTTATGGTGCATGTGCGCGCTTGTGTGTGTGTGTATGTGTGTGTGCATGGAAATCAAGAAATATGAAATAAAACTTCTCACCTTTTTAAAAATTAAATTTTATTTTATTTTTTATTTTATTTTATTTTATTCTATTTTATTTTGGGAGAGAGAGAGAGTGCGAGTAGGGGAGGGGCAGCAGGGCTCCATCTCATGACTGTGGGATCATGACCTGAGCTGAAATCAAGAGTCAGATAATTGACTGAGCCACCCCGCCACCCCAAAACTTAGTACCTTTTCAAGAGAGGTTCTACAGTATTTGAATTTGAGTATCCCTCCAATGCATTAGTTGAGAAGAGAACATTCATTTATTAGGAGGCAGACTACCCCACAAGCATATACATAAAGCCTATGGACTCTCTGTGCTTGGGCATGGAGTGGAGGCATTGTGGCCTGTCTACTGAGAAATGCGGGTGGGCACAGCATTACTCTTGTGAACAATAGTCACAATGGCTATTACCTGAGATGTTCTTTCCATTGTGTTTCTCTAGAAGACAGGGCGTTCTGATCTTTTATTTTCTATCAAAGGTGGAAAGATTGAGAGTCATTCTTTACTGCTTGACTGGAGAATTGCACAAATGTTTCTTTGCCAGGGAAAAGCAAGCAGAAAATGAGCACAGCTGGGCCACACTTGCCCAGAGTGCAAAGTGGGCTATGGGGAGGCCAGGAACACTTTGGAAAACAGCCACGTGTGCAACACCACTAATCACAATCCAAGGGTAATTGTGGCTGGTTTTTCTGAAGCTGGAGAATGTATTTTACCTGTTTCCTATTTTTCAACGGCCTGTCTGCTTCCTTACAGAAGTTAATTCACCGGGGTCACCACTAAAAGTACAATAAAGCTTTCAAGAAATCTGAGATTTAATCTATTTATGGCTTGTAAAACAGTAAGGATTTTTCTATGCTCATATGAAGGCATACCTTCTGATGATGGCCGTTTTATAAGACATGTCTTATGCTGAATGACATGAAGCAAGGGAAAAGGCTTTTCATCTGTCATTTCCTAGCACAACCCCAGGGTCTAGTTGCAAGACCTACAGAGAAGGGCCAACTCCCCACCGTAGAAGCTGTGACTCCGGTGCTGGTAGGACACAGGCTGTTTGGGGGTTATGGAAACTGGAGAACTGAAGACTGGTTCTCCACATTCTAAATCATTGCTCCCACAATACCTTCTTTAAAGGCTGAAGGTGGTGGACATCAACACGTAGGGTATAGCAGAAAACCCTGAGAGAAGTCATTGTGAACACATATGAAATACTCCATTCTCAGATTACTGGGGGAAGTCTTTGCAGAAGGCCTATAGTTATGTAGGGGAGCCTATAATCATGTAAGCCAGCAGACTCCATGAATTCATGTCAATGTGATTGCAATTAAACTTGTAGTTTGGGTGGCCTGGGGACATTGGAGCTATATATATATTAATAAAATTGATGAACATTTACTTTTTCCCATTATTTTACTCTGATAATATTGAGCGAACAGTCCCTATATTGCTTTGTAACTTAATGTCACTCATTACTGTTTATACATTAACCAAACACACTCAGTTGAATAATCTTACACTTGATTTATTTCTATTTATTTTTTTACTGTTAGAAGCTTTCACATTTCTTTCTATTTCTCTAACACATACAAAGAGTTATTTATGAACATAGTAAAACAAAGAAAGCCTATTCAAGTAGGCCTGAAAAAAAATACTAGTCATAGTTATGGCTTCCTTGAGTATATTTATTATATTCTTTGGGGGGAAATAGGAAAATAATTAAAATAACTTGCATTTGTATAATGGTTCATGTTTCACACCCTTTTCATAATTTAGATATTAGCTTACTTTCTCAAATTGAAATCTGGGTAAGGCAGATATTATTCTTATTTTTATAAATAAGAGGCATACAGTAGCTTGATTGCCGTTCTGGGCAAGATAGTTACTGAACAAATCCAGATCTTAAAACCAGGGTGTAAGAGAACCAGTTTGAGTCATTCAAGAAATACTGTCTTTCTAGAACTGTGTGTTCCAAATATTCTTCTAGGTGTGAGATACCCCATAGTGAACAAACTGGACTAGAATTCCTGTGTTCATGAAGCTTATATTCTAGGGGATAAGATGCAGACTATGAACAAACAGATAAATAAAATATATAGTGTGGGAGGTAATGATATGTGCTATGGAAAAAATGAAGTAGAATTAGGGGGACAGTGTGTGTGTGTGTTGTGTTGGCAAAGGGTTTGGGTTTTAACCAGGTGGCCAGAGCAGATTTCACTGAAAGACTCAAGAGAGTGGGCCATGTTGATATTGTAGGAAGAACATTCCAGGCGGATGGAATAGCCAGTGCAAAGCCCAGATTTGCCTATTGTGTTGGATGAATAGTATGGCTGACGGTTAGCCGGGATGGAGACTGAAAGGGAATGAGACAAAGAGGGAAAGAGATGAGATCAGAAAGGTATGCAGAGGCCATTAAAGTTTGATTTCCAACTCCTCAGTGACATATCTTTTTCAAGATGACACTTTCTTTGCCTTTGCAAGGGAGTTTTTATACCCTAGGTGGAATATGGGTTATTTCCCACTGGAAAGAGGCAGCAAAGTTGATTTTGATCCCAACAGCTATCGAAGGAAAAGCTGAACTGAGGCATCCTGATTCACGTGCAGCAACAGCAACAAAAAACAGGCGGAAACCATTAGTAACCACTTTAGGGTGGGAGTGGGACGGCAGGGGGAGCCAGTGACCCTCAGCCAACAAGTGGCAGTAAGGCAGGGGCTGGGGCATCGTTTCTCTGGGAAAACAAACACCAGAAATGACGCTGGCTTTCTCCAAGCCTTGCTGCTTGGCAAAGTAGGGTTCGGTGCTGGCACCCAAGTGGAACTTAGCCCCACACCTGTGGTGGCCCCGGCCTAGGCAGAGGTGGAGAAGATAGTAGACAGGAAGGAGCAGCTAAGCTTGCCCACTGGTTCCTGAAGGACTTTCTCTAGGAAAAAGTGATGTGCCTCTATTTAAAATGCAAATATTTTCAGATAGTTCTCTATTAACCCACCCTCTGCTGCAACAATATTCAAAGCATGGTGCTCATGCAGCAGACTCAGGGTTATCTGAGAATGTTAGAAATGTAAATGTGCAGGCCCCATCCCAGATGTGCTGAACCAAATCCTTTTGAGGGCAGGTAGAAATCTGCATTTTTATAAAGCCCTCAGGTGATTCTGATGGAGGGTAGAGCTTGAGAATCTCTAGTGTGCAGGACAAAAACCAAAGCAGCAGGTCAGTAGGCATTCAAAGACCTCCCCTTATGGGCTCGGCCTCTATCTCCATCATTCTCCCTCAGGCTCAGCAAACTCCATACGCACCGGCCCATCCCCCTAGGGTTATTTAGGTTCATACCAATTCCATCCTTGTTGGCTCTTTCTTCTTTGCCAGGAGGCTTTTGCTCCAAGTCCTGGGTGAAATCAGACTCAATTGTCCAAACCTAGCTAACGCAGCCAGCCCCACCTTGGCACTCCCACCTCTCAGGGTTCATCAACAGCAGCCCACTTCATCACCACTTTCCCTGGAGTGTAAGAGCTAATTATCTATGGGTCTTCCTTCCTTTCCGGATCAGACACTCTGTGAGGACTGGGGCCATAAGCCTGGGTTGTCTCAGCAGTGCCAACACAGTGCCTGGGCCACAGTGATTTGAAAGCCTGCCTTTTTATGCTATTGTTGAGTAAATAAAAAATAAAGAATTAAGCCACCATCCACCATTGACATTCGAGCAGACAGGCGTGGCCACTCTTGCATGAGACAGCCAGGGGCCATGCTGAGGGGAAAGATTTGGTCTGAACTGTGTGGTGCTCTCTGGGGAAGATGGGTTTTAAAGGAGAGCCCTGGCCTCTTGTTAGAAGGGGAGCCTAGGAGGATGCTGTATTCCCAGAAGGAAACAGAAAGGCAGAACTCTGATCTGAAAATGGAGATCAGGGAGCCCCCAAAGCAATGTTGCTCCAAATTGTTAGGCAGGCAATTGTGCATAATAGTCAGGGCTATGAGGGAGGAGGGGGTCCTGTTGGCCAAAGCGAGACTAGAACCTGTTCCCCGTAATTGGTCGTGTAACCTGAACGTGTAATTTAGCTCTTCTGAATCTCAGGTTCCTTTTAAAAGTGGGATGTAATATATAAAGTGGGAATAATTACAGTACCTAATAATAGGAACTAACATTTATTGGGTGTTCCTATAGGCTATCTTTCTCAATCTTTACAACCACTCTATGACATTGTAATTTGGACCTCCCATGTCATAGCACAAAGAGGCTCACTGACTTGCCTAAAGTCATTTGGGGAGGTGAAAAGTGGGAGTATGAACTTAAGTCTAACCATGTGACTCTGGGGCCTGAGTTCTTTGCTCTTATACTATACCACCTCCTGGAGGGTCTATGAGGTAATATATGTAAAGCACCCAGCAAGTGACTAAATGATAGTCACAATTTTCTGGGACCAAGCTGGCTTCAGGATATGGAGAAATAATCCCAGAATGTGGGAAAGAATTTTGGGACCAGCACCAAATCTCTCCATGTTTCTATGTCCTTCCCTTGGCTGCAAGAAGGATGTACTAACACTGCTACATGTGCCCATTAACCTTTCCTCACCTGAAATTAACCATATCCTTATTTGTACAAAGGAAATTGCTATTTCAGTCAATGGCCTTAATCCAATTGTTAAGGGTACTGTTTCAAACACAGAATTAGCTTCTGCTGGAAATTTTGGGAGCCTCACTCTCGGTATGCCTGGGAGAAAGCACGTGAGTAGAGTGACGTTGTCTCCAGGACTTTTAGGCTTCTAGGAGTGGAATTAAATATCACCTTTCTTTTTTTTTATTTCTTAAAAATGTTTTTTATTATTCATTTGTGAGAGAGGAAGAGAGGGAGAGAGAGAACACAAGCTGGGGAGCGGCAGAAAGAGAAGAAGACACAGAATCCAAGGTGGGCTCCAGGCTCCTCGAGCTGTCAGCGCCCAGCCCAGTGCAGAGCCCAAACTCACGGACCTTGAGATCATGACCTGAGCCAAAGTCAGACACAACCGACTGAACCACCCAAGCGCCCCAGAATACCGCCTTTCTAAAGAGTTCTAGTAGGCTTCTGACATTAAGATAGTGCAAAAGCATTTTGCTGATCTTAAAAGAATGGCCTCTTTCAAGAGAGAAAAGACAAACACATCTGACTAGAAGAAATGTTTTCTCTGGGCCACTGAGGATGAACCGTTTATAGGGCTGAGGAAACGGCCCAGTCTCGAGGTCTTGGAGAGTATTACTGAACAGAAAGCCAGGATAACATCCTGGATAACATGTTTTTCTGGTGATTACAGGAAGGGAAACCCTTCCCAGGTGATTTTATTGAGATCTCCTTGTCCCATACGCTTTCCCTTAGTGCTATAGGAAGGGAGACAGGAGCAACTATGAAAGCTATTGGCAAGTTCAGAATCGCGAAGTGACCTTGATATCCAAAGCGGCAGTATTGCCTCCATTTCTTCAATGGCTCCATTTTATTTTTTTATTTTATTTTATTTTATTTAAATTTTTATTTCTTATTGAGAGAGCATGAGCAGGTGAGAGGCAGAGAGAGGGGGAGACACAGAATCTGAAGCAGGCTCCAGGCTCTGAGCTGTCAGCACAAAGCCCGACATGGGGCTCTAACCCACGAACCATGAGATCATGACCTGGGCCTAGGCTCTCTGGGGGTGAATGGTGCCCTCAGTGAGCTTCATAGCCTCCTTCAGATGTCAGGCTGAGGATGGTCAGGAAGCAGTCTTCTGGAACTCTGGGCAGGTGGTAATACCAGGGAGGGTATTTCCCATCACACAGTGGAGGGAAGAATTGCTGTACTGCTGAGCCCTATCTCAGGATCCAGCCTGGAAGATATCACAGCATAAACGTCACCTCTCTGAGCCTGGGCTGCTGGCTGTCATGCTTCAGGCTGCAGGTCACCCCTCTGCTCCTCCCCTGGTCTAGAGAACTGTCAGCATGGACCACAGGATGCCAGAGAGGTGGCCTGGCCAGTTCCCTTGACAACCTTATGATGTAATGCTTTAAACTACTTCCTGGCTGCAGGTCTAATGAGATTCTAGGCACTGCCGGCTCCTCCCAGCCCGGGAGGCAAGCAGCTGAAGTGAGAACCATAGAGCTCACTTTTAATGATCCTTTTCAGTGATATCTATAGGATGCATTTGCATTAGCAATGAGAGAGGAGTCTGACTGTCACCGAGCTGCATGGGATTTTTGCCCAGGGGACCCAAGATTATAGCTGGCAGATCGGCTTTTGCTGTAGGCACCTCCAGTGTGGCTCAGCTGCTGCGATGCTTTCCTCATTCTCCTTGTTATGCTTTGGTTCAGATTCCCTGCAGCAGTTCAACAGTAAAGAATGAACACGACCCTCAGTAAAATGGATTTCTGGGAACTTCCACACCTACACTCAACCCTGAGTATATCAGAGAATTATCCCAAGGGATTTCTTAACAAAGCAGTTTCTCTTTGTCTCCAGCCATTTGTACTCTAGAAGTCTTTAGGGTTTTGAAAGTATTTTTTTTTTTTTTTAAAGCAAAGGTGCTGAAGCAAAGTCAACATCAGCACACTGCATACACTGCTTCTCCGTGCTTTCTGGTGCTTTCTCTCTAGTCCTCAGGAAGAGTACCCTGAGGCCACATCCTGATTAGCCAGAGAGCAGAGCAGGGGTGGCTTTCTCCATCTACTGCTGCAGTGTGACAGATGCCGGAAGTGGGTGCACATTCAGTTCTGTGTGTGAGAAATTTTATTTGTTTGTCCCTTTCAATGACTAAGTGGCCATTCATCTCCTAACAGCAGACAGGAGAGGGGATGAGCAGGAGGACCCCACGTGCTGTGTCTCTCCAGCATGGCATTAGTGTCAGTTGCAATAAACCCGTCAGACAGAGCCGGAGAAGTGAATGCCAGGCCTCCCTCTCCAGGGTTTATGTGAGGTGAGAGCCAAGGGGCCTTCTGCGTGGAGAGGAAGCCATTTTGTGAGGATTCTTTTATCTGCTCAGATGGGCAAGGGGTTCTGATAGACACAGTCTGATAACAGATTGTGGCGACAGTCCAGATGTCTGGGGTCAGGGGCTCCATATCATCCTTGAAAGCCACACTCAGTGTCAAAGCCAGGGAATACTTTGTTAAGAAGCTCTTTCTCAGGCTCAGAGGGTATTTTCTGGATGGTTGAAGGGAATGAGGTGCCAAGTGGTTCAAAAATCTCCTCAAACATATGGATACTATTTTCCAATGCCAAGCTGACTTTACGGTGGCAACAGATTCCTAATACCTACTGTTGTTCTGCCCCTTTGGTTATGCCTTTGAAATGCTGACTTGCCATCTGGCTGTAACTGGGGGCCTCAGTCTAGACAGCAGGATGAATATGAGAAAGAGAATCAGAACAGAAAGCCTCTGGGTATGACCCTCCCACTTGCAGTACTCATGGAGGCATGCGCCAGAGGTGGAGACCCAGTGGTATTCTCCAATGATATGGTTCTGTGCCTCTGTCTTGGGGTAACATGCCTGATGTATCTAAAAATAAACACTGATATTTTTTCATTTGATTGGGCATCTCAGTATAAACTGAGACCTTAGGATGCAGCTACATGTCAAGCAAACAGCTATATTGGTATGTCACAAGTTGTGATCACATTTTTATTTCTGTGATGATAAATAACATAAGCATGCCGTGTACCATCTTGAGATGTCGCCTTAAAATTGAGCATTGCCGCAGGATTTCAGGGACTGCTTTGCACTTTCATTTATGATCTCTCTCATGCTGAGTGAAGGCAAATGATATCATAGCATCCTGAAAAGGAAGATTATACAGTGGTTCAAATCGGGAAGGGGACAGGAGAAATGAATCATTTTGGGGGCTATAGCATATAGGCATGCCAAAATCTAAAGAATTTGTGCTGTAGCTGTACCATATTTATGTCGGGAGCAGATGTATTATGCAGATTGCATTTCTGCACAGGCAAACTTGCAGCCATTCATCAGCAAAAAGCATAGCAGTAAAAAAGCAATGCAGAATTTTCTGTTGATTCTAGCAGTAAGTGGATTAGATATCTACTTAATGCGGGCTTCAATAACACTGCAATGTGAAACTTATCTTCAAGTGAACAAACAAGACAGTTGTGGAGTTATCAAGGGACACCTTATTAAAATTTGTATCCCAGGATTGACAAAGTTTTGGGTTTTTGAGGCCTGATTATTCTGAACTAACAAACAAAACTTTAAAAAGTTATAGCCTAGGCTCGTTCAACTTATTTATGTCAAAGCAGTCTCTGCTTACTTTCATGTTTTTGCAAGCTCAAGTAACACAACGCTGGAGGTCTGTTGAATTTATTTTTTTCTTTAAAGGGAGTCATGGTAAGCAGCCTCCAAGATGGTCACAATGATCCCAGCCCTTGGTACTCACACAATGTGTAATCACCTCCCTAATGGTGTTACTGTTAGTCTCCGTGTGACTAATAGAATACTGTAGAATTGGTGGTATGTCATTTCTGAGGTCAAGCCATAAAATACACTGTGGCTTCTGCTTCTCCCCACCTCCTCACCCCTCATGTCACTCACTCTGGGGAAGCCTGCTGCCATGACAGGAAGACCCTCTGGCTGTCCTGTGGAGAGGCTTACATGATAAGAAACTAAGGCTTTCTGCCAACAGCCATGGAGTCAGCCATCTTGGAGGCAGATCTTTCAGCCCAGACCTTTAGATGATTGCAGACCGTCCCCAAAAGCTTAAATTGCCATGTCACGGAGGCTCTGAGTCAGACCACCCAACTACGCAACTAAGCTACTCTGGGATTCCTGACCCTCAGAAACTGTAAGATAAATGTTTGTTATTTTTAGCTGCCAATTTTAGAGTACTTATGCTGCCACAGATAGATGATGCAGGAGCCTAGATATGACTAAGTACTGAGAAGCACTAATGAATGTCACTTCCTGATTTGAGCCCATGATTCAGGAAGTAGATATATTTACTGCTTAGTCACTGACTAGGACTTCAACATGAGCAATTTTTTAGTACTATTGGCTTTGTCTCTTAGAATGAATTAATTAGTGACATTCATTCCATTTTCATGTATTCTTTCAAAAAATATTCAACATTGTCATTCCTCATTATTGTCAGGAATCACTTGGCATGGAGGTTCATGTTGGTGAGGCAAAATATGCCCAGTCCTTCTGTGCATTTGTCCATCTTTTCCCAGTTCTCATATGATCTAGCTACAGAATAGGACTGCAAATTTCACTCACACTTCAGCTGAGAATATATAGCAATTTTCTTTCTTTTATAACCAATCTGATTTTCCTACCATTGACCACCTGGGAACAAACAAACCAAAACAATTGACAACTGACTTTAATACTTTGGTTAAAACGTAATCTGATTTGCAAACACAGAAAGCACTTTGAACTCAGTCCTTTAGGAAAAAAATAGTAACACAAAAAAACAACTATTTCTCTCTCACATTTGTCAGTCATCTGCTTATCACCTAGCTTCATTTCAAGAAGTCACCTAGGTATGCAGTAGAAATGGTGAGCCATACAAGATCTCATAGTGGAGGCAAAATCAGGGTCCTGGGTTCCTGGCTTCTGGAGTGATGTCTTTTGTCCTGTGTACCTTTGTGGCTGCATTCTATCAACTATTTCTTCTCCCTTCCTGATCTTTTTCTGTTGTAGGTGACCTAGCCCCCAGCTCCTCTCCTCTGGGTGCCATGAAGCCTTGTTCTGAGGATAATTCTGACTTGGCTCCTTTCTGGGACACATCCTCCATTGTCCTTGCTGCAGGGCCGCCTGGCGCTAAGGAAAGTGTCACTCTATGCCATGGCCCCCAGCCAGATACTCAGGTAGACCTGGGTCCTATCTATGCTGCTTGGAAACAAGGTGGCCCAGGGAAGCCAAAACTCAGGCCTGCCTCTGCCTAATTCTGCCAAACAACAAAGATGATTTTGATGCGGCTGTGAACAAGGCTGGTAGATGACAGCTATAAGATAACATTCTTCTGCAGTCCTGGGATCTCCCATCTGCCCTCAGCCTGAGTGTCAAGTCAATGATTTGATACTTGATATGTACACCCAATCCAGGCTGAAGCCATGAGAGAACAGACCATGTCTATCACACAGTGTAACAGTCAAACAGTGTAAGGGTCTTCCCTTTCTCACTTCCTTGTCCTGTGGTCACTTTTATCCCTTAGGCTCCTATCCCCCATTTCCTGTGTAATGTCTTTAGTCTACTACAGAACTGTAAGCCTTGTTGACTCACTATCTGGTCAGAACTTAGCTAAAAGGATTATTTTCTTTTATATTTTTCTTCTTTATTAAAAAAAATTTAATGTTTATTTATTTTTGAGAGACAGAGAGAGACAGAGCACGAGCAAGGGAGGGGCAAAGAGAAAGGGAGACACAGAATCCAAAGCAGGATCCAGGCTCTGAGCTGTCAGCTCAGAGCCCAAAGCGGGGCTTGAACCCGTGAACCACGAGATCATGACCTAAGCTAAAGTTGGATGCTTAACTGACTGAGCCAATCGGGCACCCCTAAAAGGATTATTTTCTTTACATCTTTGAGGAAAACGTGAGTGCACTCATTCAATATGGGGAACAAAGGGATTTAGAGCATTAGTAAGGCACATATCTTGAAAAGTTCATATCTTGAAATAATATAAAAACAGGGAGGAGGACAAAACATTAAAGACTCTTAAATATGGAGAACAAATAGAGGGTTACTGGAGGGGTTGTGGGAAAAGGAGATGGGATAAATGGGTAAGAGGCATTAAGGAATCTACTCCTGAAGTCATTGTTACACTCTATGCTAACTAACTTGGATATCAATTAAAAAACAAATTTTAAAAGAAGTTTATATTTTGAGTATAAGAAGCCAAGTACAACCTCAACCTTTCCCTGTTCATTCTTTCTGGAAGAAATCTTGATTTCCCACACAGATGGTTGTCTTGGGACAACTTAGGTGAAGATCATGAACTCAGGAAGGCAAAAGAAAACTTCTCACTCATTATTTTCAAAATATGACCCTATTATGTCTGTCTCTATTATTTTTTTTCATTATTGGTTACCAATTCATTGCTTAAAATCTGCAAAAGGAAGGCAGTGACACTTTATATAAAAAAATTATTTGAGTACAGTTGGCATACAATGCTACATTCATTTCAGGTGTACAACAAGTTTATACATTATATTCAAAACATTAAAAATAGGAGTACCATATGACTCAATAATTCCACTACTGGGTATTTACCTAAAGAAAATGTAAATACTAAAACTGACCCTTGACTTCAATTCACCTTTATTCCATTTGCCTTCTGTCTTGGAAAAGGCTTTGGGTATCATCTCCTTGTGACTCCACCCATCCATCTTCTACCCACACAAAGAATCAAAATTTCCAGAGACACTTGAGTGTTGGTTTGTAAAGTTCAGTAGAGCTGATGAGCAACCAAGCTTACTTTGGTGTCCTTGGGCAGCTGGAGTGTCTGCACAATGCCAGGAGTGCCCCTTGGAATACATAGTGTTTCATCAGAGAGCTCCCTTGGAACACTCAGTGAAACTGTGGAGACTTCTCTGGGTTTCTTCCACATTCCTGTTCATTCCTTTCTAATCATCTTCAGAGATGAAGTGGACCCAGCCAAACCGAGAATTTATATATTAGAGAGTCCTTGGGGTGCCTGGGAGGTTCAGTTGGCTGAGCACCTGACTCCTGATTTCAGCTCAGGTCATGATCCCAGGGTTGTGGGATCAAGCCCCGCATTGAGACCCTGCTTAAGATTCTCTTCCTCTCTCTCTACCCCTCCCTTATTCCCCCCTCAACAAAAGGGGTCCTTGTACCATCAGTGAATTGTCTTTTCCCTTCAGGCACACCAGCACAGAGCCAACCACCTCTCAGTACTTGCCCTTGTATTTCATGTGATTTTATTGTATTTCTTGACTTAAACTAAGACCTGCTTATGCCTTCTAGGTGTAACTAGATGCCTTCTTATTGCTTTCACATTAAGCCAAACTTTATAAATGTTCGGAAGACAGCCTTTATCACACTCTAGCATCTTCCATATCAGCTGCTCTAGCTACAGTCTAGGTCTGGCTCCTACAGGCTTCTCCTATCAGAATCCTCGGCCCTTAGATAACTCACTGTTCTCCCTGTGGCATCTATCTTTCCCTCTTTGTATTTGCAGGTGACCGTATTTAGTGTCAGTATTTAAAGGTAACATTTAGGGACCAAATTCTCTAAAGGTGACATTAACACTTTGTGTTAGTCAGCTCCAGGTTTGTTTGTGTTTAAGTCTACGATATTGGTAACAGTAGCCAACCGTTACTGACCACTTTCCGTACTTTAAAAACCCCTTATGAGCATTTTTTCACTTGGTTTTCACTGACAACTCTATTATTTTCTCTCTATTTTATAGATGAGGAAACTGAGGCTTGGATAGTATAGTTAAGCAAATTACCCAAGATCACAGTTACTGAATGGTGGGGCCAGGGTTCACACCCAGGGCTCTCTGTCTCTAGAGCTCTTGCTTTTCCCTGGTCTGCTTACTTCACATCATAATCTCAACATTTTATCAAATATGTATCTTATTAAAAATAACAAAGGGTGCTTGGGTGGCTGTTGGTTAAGTGTCTGACTCTTGGTTTCAGCTCAGGTCATGATCTCATGGCTTGTGAGATGGAGCCCTGCACTGTCAGTGCAGAGCCTGTGTGGGATTCTCTCTTCTCCTCTCTCTGCCCCTTCACCTCACCCCCTACCCTCGTGCATGAACACATGCACTCTCACATGCTCACTCTTTCTCTCTCTCAAAATAAATAAACTTCAAAAAAATTAACAAATTAAAAGAGGTCAACTTCCTGGAGACTTCCAGTTGGGAGGCTTCCAGGCATCTCTGAATCAGGGTATGGCAGGTGGACCCATCATGGTCCATGGTAAGCCCACTCATCCAAGCCCACTCATCTCCCTGAAAAGAAGCAGCAATGCTGGCCTCTCCTTCTTTGAAGGCCCATATTCCTGTGGGAAAAGGCCATAGAAGTGTCTATAAACAAACACTGGTATGTGCCTCATCACAGGTGGGTACTTTGCCTTACTGAGACTAATTCCCAGCGGGAATCATCTTTTTAAGGGCAATTTTTTATAGCACATCACAGCATAAACAGCCACATAGGGCTTGGATATGTCAGGCCAGTAGCCTTTCATTCCTCCTCATGAGTTGAATTGCCCTTGCCTTACGTGGTGGCCTTTTCTGTTTTTGTTTGTTTGTTTGTTTTTCATTTTGGCTCAAAGAGGGGTTGGGTGGGAGGAACACGGGAAAGGGCGAGGGAGCAGAAAGAGATGTTGAGTGGGAAGATGAGGGTGAGGCTGTTTCCGTTCCTCAGCTGGCCCACAAAATGAGACCTGACGCCCGAAAGACTACAAGGACCATTTGTCAAGAGGCCTAGAATAATTCCTGGCACATGCAATACTACATTTAGGTCCAGGTAACACAATATTACAGAGTTAGAAGAGGAATATTGTTTCCATTTCTGTGTAGAATGCAAAATTGCAATCACAGTCTGAAAGGTCTTCAAAGGTTGAAGTGCTGGTTATTCTGCTGGAGTTCATTTTTATAGGATGTAGAAGCAGCAATGGAGCAGAGGGGACTAACTCACAAAACCTGTGCGCAGCAGCTTAAATGATAAGGTCAGAGAGTAAGACAGTGAGCGTGCTTGGGAATTCCTAAAATCGACTGGGGACATGAGGGCCTGGGGCTGATAATTATGTTTGTGGGACTTTTGAGCTGGTTAAATTTTAGTACCGTAGTTGCTGATACTATAATTTGAGCCGCAAACCAGGGTGGCACATGGACACCCAAGTTTATTCATCTTCACAGCAATTGTAAATACCATGTGAGATACCATGTGAATATAAATGCAATAGCGTCTTCTCAGTTGGGTATTGATAAAACCCCCTGTTCTCAGTGACTTGATTAGTGTCTCTCATCTGATCCCTCTGTTCTTTGACAGCCCTAGGTTCTGCTTGATACTTCTTTGCTTCCACGTTAATCCACATGCCATGATGAACCATGTTGTGTCCACCAACATCAAGGCTTGGGGCTCATGTACTAATGCAAAGGATTCTTTCTGTGATTGTTTAAAATTACTTCCTCCATATAAGAACTTTCTGTCTTTCAATGTATCGTGCAAATCTCCTCAAGTTTTCATTTGCATTGCTCCGGTCTTAATAGATAATCTCCAAGATTGAGTCATGGTCAAAGACAGGAGTGGGGGTCTTCTTCACTGTAACAGCTGGGCTGAGGCTTTCAGCTAAATATCTGTATTTCTCATGGCTGCTGGAGGAAGATTCTCCTAGACTTCCCTACTTTTGACTGGGAAAAGATGAACAGCCAGGTTATGAGTTAGCTGGGAATATCTACTCTGCTTTTCAGAAACCCTTTCATCTATGGTTGATTCTCTATCCCACAAACACCCTTTCCCAAATAATATAAAATTGATATTCTCCATTTAAAGGAGGAAGTACAACTTAGTTATTTCATTCTTCATATATATAGATTATGCTACAAGTGTTCATGGAAAATAAAGTCCCAGTTCCAGGAAGCAGTCAGCTTTATCTGTCCATCTAAGATGACAGTTTCTCTAAAATAGTACCTTAAAACAGAGGTGGGTGTCATTTGTTTATTAACTTGGGTCACATGTACTCTATTCAGATTTGATAGGAAAGGAGTTTAAACAACAACAACAACAACAACAACAACAACAAATCTCCATTTACCTTAATCATAGACATTTTGTTCTAGAAATGGTTTATCAGCAAATGCAGTTTGGTAATCATTTCTTTGTCTATCTTGAAAAGCAGATCACATAAACCATAAAGGTCTCTGATTGATTTGGTAGCTATTGGATTGTTTTAAACAAAAAAGAAAACAGCTACAGAATAATGGAATCAGCCTTGTTATATAGACATAGCTTCAGGCCAAAGCCCCAAGCATTGCTTTCATTCACCATTCTTGTTATAGAAAGACTCCATGGCTTTTCCAGGCAGTATTTTAGATTCCCCCCTCCCCCTCCCCCCGCATTTGCAAATGCATTGTATATTCAAGATAGTCTTCTTTATCTTTACATTTTACTTTCTGAGAATTCATGTTTAAGCAACATACTGCCTTTAGAAAAAAAATCAGAATGCATTAAGCCTCACTATTTCCCTTTTACAAAGATTCCTTTAAGCTTTGAGATTGTTACTCAGTGAAGTCAA